>QKWP01000154.1:364260-407099 GCA_003550325.1 Gigaspora rosea | reverse complement strand
TTTTTTTTTTTTTTTTTGCCCCGATTCTTTTAAGACAAACATAATAATTTTTATTTTAATAATATTTAATGAATATAATTCAAACAATCGATATTGATTATCATAAATTAGTTGGCATTAAAATCGGAAAATGTTTAAAGGATATCGAAACATTTGACGGAAATTTTCGGAGTATGATAATTATGATAATTTGATGAGTCGGATAACTAAAAATAAAAACTAGCTCTCGGAGCCCGGGCGTTTCCCCGGGATGGGGTGCTGATTTTTTTTGACTCTTAGGCCTAAGTACCCAGAAGTGAAATTTCAAATTTTATTCCGGGTATTGGCCTGGGTTTAAAATTTCAATAAACCCAGCTTGGGTCTAGATGAACCCGAATTGGCTCAAATGGACCAGGTTTGGTTTCAAATGAGCCGATTAGGTGCAAATGAACTCAATTGGGTTCAAGTGAGGGTTCAAATGAGGGTTCAAATGAGGGTTCAAATTTGTTTCAAATTAATTGTTATTTTTTATTTATATTCAAGTCGTTCATTCTCATTTTGGCAAAAACCGGCAATTTACATAAGTGAAAAAAACTTGCTTTTTGCAAGTTTGTAAAGCTTCTGACCCGTTTGACCCAAGTCGGAGAAATTTTGACCCGTGACCCGTTGGGTCGGATGACACGTACGGGTCATCCGAACTGTATCATATCATCATATTATTACCACCATCTGGTCTTCCGTTCCTGGTTTCGCGCGACGACGTCGCGCAGCTATCTAGTGGTTATAGGACGGGCCAGGATGGCGTAGCTCCGCAAAATCTTGGATCTGATTGGCCAACGTGACCTTAACTGTCGCATGCTGTTTATTTTTCACGTATCAAAGTATCACATTGTACGATGCATACTGCTTGCCCTGTGATCTGTTAATGTGACTAGTCTACAGTATAATAAGATATCTGACCGTTAAAAAAATTGCAATTATCGATAGAGCAAAATTACAAATGCTATAACAACCAATAGTAAAAATGTGCTTTAGATGAAAATATCGGTGGCCCGATACAAATTTGCATCTCTGTTCGCTCAATCTTTTGCATTTTTCATTTTTTTTCGTAGGATTCTGGGTTGATTAAATGATAATCTCTGATCATCAAAGATGAAAACGAAGGAATTTATTAAACCTTAATGCAGATTATAAAATGTGAATTTTCCAAATTTGCTTCTGTTGTTTAATTACCTAATATATACCAACTATTTTGAGCGAAAAAAATAGCTAAAGTGCTTCACGAATTTGAAAGCGGGTATAATAGTCTTAAGTTCAAGAACAAGTACAAGTGCAAGAACAAGAACAATAGCTTCGCAATAGATAAAAAAATTCATGAGTGAATATATTAACAAATGCTAAGGAAAAATTACATTCCGCTAAAGATTTAGATGACTGATTTCTAGATTTTTCCTTTTTTCGCTTACTAAATTTGTAGTTCGTAGTTTTATGTTACAAAATGCGATCAGTGTGCTAAAACTAATGTAGCGATATGATCAGTTATGCTTTAATGCTTTCGATTTGGTTACAATCCATAACAAAAATGTCAAGACTAAAATATTGATGAGCAGGTTATGATCAAGAATGTATCACAATTCAAATTCTAGCGATTGTGTACCAGATCAACCTTAACCATATACAGTATGATTTGTAACAAATTCTTTATGGTAAAGCATTGCATGCATGTGATACATTTGGAAGAATCCAGTTTAATGTGGACCGGGATAAATTTTCTTTATCTTTTAGTATCAGTATTAATTTCCTATTTTGGCTTAGTTGTGGCATAGTCGAGTGATTAGATCTCCAGATCTAATCACCCGACTATGCCACAACTAAGCCAAAATAGGAAATAAATAACTGATTAGCCGGCTTGGCCGGCCCAGCCGATCCAGCTTAACTTGGCGCAGTAAACATTCAAGCTTTGTAGAAAATTTTTTGCAATTAATAAATGCTTTTTATAATCACAAACTAAATAATAAATGAAAATTACCCAAGAACACTCCAAAAATTTATCCTAGCTTCCGCTTAAGGCCAAAATTACGCAAAATTCTACTAATGAAACTGCCGAATGAAAAATGGGAGCCGATTTTATTGTAAAAAAGCTTTTTTAACTAAAAATTTAAAAAAGAATAATTTTCAGCCAAAATTGATAATTTTGAAATTCGTCGGCCTACATTACATAAGTTCTTCGAAATTCTTAATTTTGGCCGAAAATTAGACTTTTTTAGATACAAAAAGGAACTTTCTAATGAAACTGCTGATACTTATTAAGAAACAATGTTCCTGAATCAAGACGCATAGGCAAAATTCTCGTGATCTAGTGATCGGATCTGCATCATTTTAAAGTATGCAGCTAGTGATGTGTAATCATTAAAATAATACCCAAATTTTTTTTGCGTACAGTACGTATAGTGCTTATATAAAAAATTTAGATTATATAATAAAATTAAATTAGTATCTATATTTTAATTTTTTTTAATGTTAGTCTATATTATAATTAATCTAATGTTTAAACCTATTTTAATAAGCAAATATTTAATATAGCAAATTAGTAATATACTATGTACATATCTGCTTAATTTTATTAAGGCATATATCTAAAGTAGCTACTTTAGATAGATCGCTACTTTAGATGCGATATGTACAAATTTAATTTATCTAACAAGAAAGCTTCATCGGGTGTTAATCAATTAACGAATTGATTGGTCAATTGGCACATAAATATTTCTATCGACCCCTCTTAATAAATGATCGGCAAAAATTTTAGCATACAGTACGTACAGTACGTACGTATAGTACTGTACGTGGCACATCACTAGTCATACCTGATTGATCATTTATTTTGATTCGTCCCTATATCTGTCAACTACTCATAGCCATTTTGTCATACATTTATCTGTATTATGAACTCGCGAAATTTTTAATAATTCTAAAACGTCATCATCAGTTTGTAATTTATTGGATGACATTGGTATTAAAAGAAAAAAAGAGTTGAATCAAACCACAATCACTCTTTTATCATTATATATCCATCGTTCGAATTATCATTATATATTATTAATCAAAGAGGTTTATTTGGGCAATAATATGGTTCCGTCAGTGTGTATATTATAGCTGCCAGATGAACTACTTATCTGACATAATGTATCAGATACATGGGTATCGACATGATGATAGCAATGCATGTTGCCTTCGGCCATGTGCTTTTGCTATCATCCTGCGAATACCCATGTATCTGTCACATCATGTCAGAGAACAAGAAATAATTAACCAATTTCATTCAAATTTACTCACTATCAAATATCCCGTTCCTGGTTTCGCGCGACGACGTCGCGCAGCTATCTAGTGGTTTACGGGCAAGTTAGTTGATGTCCGCAATCTTTGGCATCTGATTGGATAAAAAATCCTTGTGACTTTTTGTAACACCCCAAACAATACTAAAAAGGTTACCGAAAGAAATTGCAAGTCTAATTGGTAAAAAAAAATTCTTAACCGTAATATTGATGTTGCGATGAAGTGTATACCAGGAACGTAGTACAAGGTACGAGGTGCATGGTTTACTGAAGAGTTAAATGGTGAGACTTGTGACTTTAGATTTCTTATATTTTAATGTGTCTATGTTGATGTGCGTATGTACTGTACGTACGTAAGTAATTCGGTTATATTTTTCTATAGTGCGATGGGTTTAATTTTTTTGACCTGTCGTTGATTAAGCACAAAAAGGTAAATAGTACAAACAATATAACCTCTGTTAGTATTATTAATAGTTCTCTTGTTTGCTGTACGGGAGTGTAATTCTCAGTATCTGATTGAAAAAATATTGTGTGTGACCAGCACTTTTGAGAGGTGCCTAGAATTAATGTCCAAAGAAACTAGTAGTTTGTTCTATTCTGGACCTTGCCGAGCGTACTATGTCTTTGATTAGTTCTTTTCAGCTATATGGTGTAATATGAATAACAAACTACATATCAAGCCTTGAGTCCGGTGATACTATCGTAATGTTTCTGCGCCCCAATATCACGATATTAATTTATTCTACTCCTGCCTTATGATCATCATTTTTCCTTATATTGTTATTAAATTGATCATACCTCCGATCTTATTACTAACTATAGTTACCCCGTTTTCCTTATTTGTTCTATGGATATATACAGGAATGTAGTACGATGTACGTAAAGTATACCAGGAACAGAGTACGAAGTACGTAGAGTATGGTTTACAGGCAAGTTAAGTAAAGTTCACAATTCTAGGCTTCTGATTTGGATGATCTTTCCTTGATTTTGTATGCATGCGTGCTGATGTTTCGTGCTTTTGAATTTGCGGTGGGAATCATTATTTAAAAAATTCTATAATATTACCTTATGTGTTTACAATATTGATTTTCATTATATGTACATTGACTTGACTATTTATCATCATGCTTTCTTGACTTTCTTGACTTATTATACTTATATGTTAATATTATAGCTTGTTTACTCAGGATTCTGTTTAGATTATCGATTTATGTATTGAGTCACTTAAGATTTTGCTTATATTGTTTGCCAACTATATAAAATTGTGCGGATTTACATAATCATTTTTAACATTTACGATTTTTGCATATTCGATTATTATTTTTTTTTGCAAATATCAGGTATCTACATCGTCGTTGCCCCTTAAATATTTTATTATTGTTCGCGCATTACATGACCTTAAAATTAATTAATACCCCTCCCTATATAGTTTTTCGTAAACTGACTCTTAAATTGATCGCGTAATTAATCGGATCTCAGATTTTTCATATGAAAGAACAATTGCTTTACTAATTATGAAATTGCATTTATTAAAATTTTATGAAATTAATAATGTGAATTTGACACTGAACATATGCACTTTAACTCAATTGCGAATCAAAATTTGACTACCGTAAATGGGCTGTGGACTAGGAAAACCCGTCTTTGAAGGGGGTTTCCATTTTGAGAAGGAAAATTATAGATAGCGACCCATCGCCATGACGACCCTTATATGATCGGCCAATCACATTAAAGATTGACAATCATATAAATAAAATTTTTTTTTATTTATTTGTTTTTCTTTTTGTTTTTAATACTGTATTTATTTTTTAGAACTGTCGTCGCTTAGAACCTTGACTTTGAATAAAGGTATGGCCGTTCTTCGTTTTTTTTTTATTACAGTACTAACATTCTTACGTTCTTTTCTTTAGAATGAATGTAGTACGAATAGAGCGTGCTAGAACGAACGTAGCATGGTAGATAGTTTCTTTTTTCTTTTTTTTTTAAATTGGTTTGTTACAGTACTAACATTCATGCGTTCTTTTTTTAGAGTGAACGTAGTATGATTGAAACGGAATGTAACTAGAACGGATGGACGTAGCACGGTAGATAGATTTTTTTATATATATTAGTTTGACAGTACTAAAGTTCGTTCTTATGTTCTTTTTTTAGAACGGACGTAGCACGATAGTTAGCTAGAACAGACATAGCACGGTCACGGTAAAATATTGGGTGTTTTTTTTATTAATTGGTTTATTCAGTACTAACATTATTACATTTTTTTCTTTAGATGAACGTAGTATGATTGGAACATGCTAAAACAGATGTAGCACAGTAGATGGATTCTTTTTTTTTTAAAAATTAGTTTGTTACATTTCTAACGTTCTTATGTTCTTTTCTTTAGAATGAACATAGTACGATTAGAACGTGCTAGAACGGACATAGCACGGTAGATAGTTTTTTTTTATATTAGTTTATTACAGTACTAACATTCTTACTTTTTTTTTTATAACGGACGTAGCACGGTAGTTAACTAGAACAGACGTAGCATGGTCACAGTAAATGTTTTTTTTTATATACAGTACTAACGTTCTTACATTCTTTTCTTTAGAACGAACTTAGTAATAGAACGTGCTAGAACGAATGTAGCACAGTACAGTAGATATTTTTTTATTTTTTTTTTATATATAACTTATATATATACAATACTAACGTTTCTTCTTTTTTTAGAACATATTACGATTGTTTAGTTAGTATGGGTCGTAGCAGTAGTATAATAGTTGGTAGTAGTTAGTTATCATAATAGTGAGTAGTAGATAGTTGAAATCGGGTTTTTTTTGTATTGTTTTTTTTTTTAATTTTTTTGTATTTTTTTTTTTAATTTTTTTGTATTTTTTTTTTAATTTTTTTGTATTTTTTTTAATTTTTTTAATTTTTTTCTTTTTTTAAGTAAAAACATATGGACTCACGTGATCGATTTTGATTGGTCGATCATGGGGTCACCATAAAATAACGCCCTTTTGAGAAAATGGCGATTATTTGTTGTAAAACCTAAATTTTACCTCTTGATTTTTTTGTTTATTTTTAAATATCGATTACTGAATAAACGATGTCATATAATTATGAAACACTGATTGACCAATCTAAATTAATTGAGTCGTCAATCTTTGGTTGTAAATCTATTTTTAGAACACGATCGTTAAAAAATTGGTTTAACATTCAAGTTAAAAAATCACGATAACTTATTATATCAACATAGGGTAAAAAGTAAAATACATGTGGATAGAAACCTGCGCTTTAATTTGAATCAAAGTCTCAAAATTGTTAAAAGGTGTCAAAGACGGGTTTTCCAGCCCACAACCCAAATAACCAACTAGAATATCCGGATGGTTGCAATAATTAGATCATGTATATATTATCAGAATCTAATAGACGTTTAGGAAAAATTATGTTAGATAATTCTATCTATATATAATATCTAGTGTACTAATTTCCCCGCTCCTGGTTTCGCGCAACTGCGTTGCGCAGCTACTTATATGATAAAGTCCGGACTTTTTTTGAATAGGTATGCATGCACGTATGTGTAGTCTTTATTTGGGATCTGTAACGCCTCGTTAAACAAACTCATACAGGGGTTCCCGAAAATTCCGGGTTGTGATACATCGGAGCGCATCGGAATCATGGTCAGAATTGATCAATTTTGCCCCAAGATCATAAAAAATTTTACTGATATCCATTAAGTAAAAAATGCCCAGCTGATAATTTTGCTATAGACTAACAGCTGGGGCTAAACGCCGACCTAGATCCGACGCATCCGACCCGGAAATTTGGGAAAAATCCGTTGTGAGACCAGAAACGTGACCTGGTCACAGGCATGTGCCCGCGTGATCCAGGAATTCCTAAGTCGGGATTGCCAGCAGAATTCCTGGAATTTCTGGAATTCGAGGAAATCATAGGAGTCAGAAAATTCAGGTGATTTTTGGAAAACAGATAATATCAAGAATTATAATAATTATAAGGTAGCTGCACAGCGCGTGACGCGGCGCAGAACCAGTACGATCAGCCATGTGGTGATTATATTTACCTCTACGAACAAAAGAACTTCAGTATTCTAGAACAAATAGCTCATTTTTATTACAAAGATTTTATTAAATAAATGCCCTGATTTTATTATTTTCATAAATATTACAATAGTGCTATTATGTTTTAAAAGAAAAAGATATTTGATCATTTAATATTTTTGGTCACTTATATTAGTGGATTGAACCTTGATAGTAATAATGGAAATACTAACTGATACTGACAGCCACTTACGCAGCTGAACAGTATTAGTCATATATTTCATTATTAGGACGTTAGAAGTTGATTCTTCGGTTAGCATCACTTTTCCAGGACTCTCAGGAGGGGGGGAGGGGGGTAAAATGAAATGAACATATGAAATGAACATATAAAAATGAACAAAGATGGGCCAATTTCATTGGTTGATATAAATCAGGTGACTGGCGAGGGTCATCCAGCGTTTTGATTGGCTGTTCGTTTTCAGTGGGAGGTGGGGGAGTCTTCAGCTGGGGTGTGATGTTAACCGAAAAATTAACTTCAAATGGCCTTAATTAATTATTATATAATGTATTCATCAGAGAATAAGAACTTCGTACGTACGTACAATTTTTACAGCCAAAATTCTCGTGATCTAGTGATCGGATCTGCATTATTTTAAAATATGTATACGAACAGATCGGAATTTTGTGTTTCCAAGTTCCTATTGGTCGAGCAAATTTTGTCCTTCATTGGATGGCTTAAAAATTAATGTAAAAAAGTATCAATTCGAATAATTGGTTTGTAATTGTTATTTCCGAAAAAGTTAAATGTTTATTCAAACATTTCTTACTCATTAGTTCTCTAGCTCTTCAAAATCGAATAAAAAACACTTCAGAAGCTCTATTTTCAGCAGTTTTTCTTGAATCGTTTCATTGCAAACTTAAATAAACATATATGAGAGGACAGCCAAGGAGGAGCTAAAATTTGTTCTTATTATTTATTTTTTATTTAGTTTATGTTTTTTTTTAAATTATGTTTTTTTTTATTTCGTTTTTATTTTATTGTATTTTACTTTATTTTAAATTATATTTTTTTTTTATTTTAAATTATTTTTTTTATTTTAAATTAACTTATTATTTTATTTTTATTTGCCGTATAACCGCGAAATAACGCACAGAGAGTTATTTCGAATTTGGCCTAAATTAATCTTAATTTAGGCCGAACTTTGAAACTACACCCCATCGCGTTATTTCGTGATTATGCAGTATTTTTATTTTTTTTAATTTTTACTTTTTTTATACGTTAACCGAAAAATTAGCTTCAAACGGCCTTAGATAGGTTTAGGTAGTAATATATAAGCAAATTTGCCTTCCTATATTTTTAATTAGCACACCAAGGTAGGTTTAGACTGTCGTTTTTTGTATTTTTCAAGGTTTTTGTTCCTTATTCTTGTTTGCTTCGCCGAAGATCATCAAATTCCTAATTTGATTGGTCAGGTGTCATGTGACTCTGCTCCGCTTTAGACGCCTCCATATATCAGATATAGAGCTATGTACGTACGCCAGCACTTTATAAATACTTAATATATACTAGTAATATCTCATGCACGAAGTAATAAATGAATTTATATATTGAATTTGATTTCTAAATAGTGATAATATTTTATTTTTTATTTTTTTTTCATATGTTCATTTTACCGGAAGGGCCGGGGCCGTTGGGGGGAGAGGGGGGTGATGTTAACCGAAAAATTAACTTCAAACAGCCTTACTGGCAAGATTCAATCCACTAATGCCCAACAACCAGAGGCATTATTATTATGAGTTAAGATTGAATTAGTTTAGCTTTTTTGAAATTATCACAATTGTAGGTTATTGAAAAAATTTTGTTATAGAACTTACTTGCAATTCTAGTATAAGGTTAAGTTGGTTGGTATTCGAATTATTGTGATTACTATTATGTGTTATTGTAAAAATTCTGTTATGCAGTCACACGATTCTAACATAGCTGGCTTGTTTTGGCAGATGGAGTATGGCCAAATCAGCTAATTCTAAAGTGACTCAGTGATATTATGGTTGTTTCTGTTTCTTTCACAGAATGACTCTGTTATTCTGGTTAAAGACCATACAAAGTTAATTTTTCATTTTGTATTACTCGCCAATCCAATTTTTCCAAAAAAAAACATTTTTTAATTCCAATAATCAAATAATTCCATTTTTGCTATGTAATTTTTTCTCTGGTGTACCCAATGGCGACCTTACTTTTTGGAATTACCCGCTAGATCTGAAAAAAATTTCAAATTTTCTGATACCATGTTATGCAAACCGAAAAAAAATCTTGTGTGGCCTTATACATGTAACATTAGGGTGTGAAATGTCATATGATCCACAAACATAGTGAAGATCATATATTAAATTTTACTAATAAAGATTTTTTGTCGATTATTCTGTTTAATAACAAAAACATATAAAATTTTAAATTGAAATAACTCCTGAACTATTCATAAGATACATGCGAAATTATATTTATTAGATTCCTTTTAATATTCTCTTTAAAGCAATAGAGCCCTTTTTATTTTTCATATAAGTTAAAGCGAAAACTGATTACTAAAACATGATTAATTTTATACCAATAAAAAAAGAGCTCTATTACCTTAAAGAGAACATTAAGTGGAATCTAATAAATATAATTTCGCATGTATCTCATAAATAGTTCAGGAGTTATTTCAGTTTAAATTTTATATTGATCATGATAATAATTGTAATGAGTGATTATTAGCAGTCAGAAATAGGTTGTAGATCATGCAGATCATCGGAAAAATCTTGATTAGTAAAAATTATTATGTGATCTTCACTATGTTTGTATTTGTTATGCTATTTCACACTCTAATGTAATATGAGATTATTAATTCACAATAAATTAAAAAAAATCCAATCGGCCGACTTGAATTTTGAAACACCATGCAAAACAAAAAATCAACTTTGCATAGTCTTATTCCTATTACATACTCTGCAAACTTCGAGCTCAATAAAACTTACCTGCCTAATTATTTGCTAGTATAGCCCAAAATTTATATATATAATGTTCAATGCGAATATGTTTCATTAATTGGCACTTTTGGTATCTAAAAAAAAATTTTTTTGTGCAAAATGAAAAATTAACTTCATGTGGCCTAATTATATATAGCTATCAATTTTAATAATCATATAAACATTAACCAGAAAATTCTTGCATCTAATAAGTTACCATAAGATCATGCCATAAAAACCTTAAGGGTTAAAACAACAAATTGATATAAATTCATCACTCTTCTATTCAGGTGGCAATCATTTTACTAACTATCACTTCAAAGATACCACATTTCTTTGACACTCATTTTACTGATAGATTTATATTACAGACAATTTACAGACAAATTTCATTTTGTAAACAGCATATTTCACTAATAACATAAATAATTTCAGACTTTATCTTAATAATAATAACTAGAATTACTTTAAAAATGAACTATAGTAAAAATATATTTTGTTCACAAAAATGAACATATTTGTAAATTAATCATCTGCAAAATAAGGTTGTCAATGAAATGAGAGTCGTGAAATGTAGTTTTCTTGAAATATGAGAGTTGTTTGGAACTGGATGAAAGAAACAATGAAATTCAACAAAAGTGAAATTTAAAAAAAAAACATTAAAAAATTGATTAGTTAGTTACATCATTAATTTGAAATTATTAATCTAACCCAGTTAAAGAGATCGAATTACTCTTTGATTACTGATTTTATCGAACAATTAATTCGTTCCATTGTTAGATTAATTACCTGCATCGTCTAATTTCACTATTGATCACATGATGATCATTAATAATATTAACAATTGCATTAGAACCTTTCAACCATTGCGACTAGAATAAAGAATTTATAATAGAATAAAATTCGATCCATAGCAAAAGGACTATTCACAAGAAATTCCAGAAATTCTTAACTTTATTTGACTACACTGCAGCAGCAAGACCCTAAAAGAGCCTCGATACCTGACCACGCCCTTTTTGCCCACCAATTCACTAATTTTACACAATTAAAGGAACCGGTTTGATTGGATAGTGGTGTTGTTAGTGGTTTTTAGCCATACACCCGATATCCACCACTCTCACAATGTGGTGCAGCATGTAATTATAGATAAGCTATTGTAGTTTATATCAGTAATCTTGAAAATGTGAATTAGAATGTATTAGAATTATCACAATTTATTACTACAAAAAATTCTGTTATAAACTTACTCGGCATATAATACGTTTTAAGGTTTAGTTTGCAACAAAATTATCGTAGCTTCTGCCAAGAATTACTGTAAAAAATTCTCATGCAAAACTTGCTCGTTATTCTAATAATCCCAATATGCGTTAGGGTTGAGTTATTTCGCGTTGTAATTATGGTAGCTTCTATCATGATTTACTTTATAAACCTAACCAGTCTGCGATACACAATATACTCACTAACGCATATTATTAACGTTGTCCATATCTCAATATAATTTCAAAGATACGAAGTGCATGTGACGAATATAAGTCAATTTTTAAATCTCAAAAATACGTAACAAACAAGAGTTGATTTTTTAAAAAATGATTATTAATTCATAGTGATAGATCAATTACTATAATGAACTATTATGACATTAACATAAAAATGATCATATTGATCATATTTCTCAAGATCGTAATGTTCATATTTTAAAATTTACTCACGGTCAGATTATAGTTTTTTTGATATATCAAATCAAAAACACCAAAAACAGCATGCATTAATTAGCAATAGCAATACTAAACCAAGCATAATTTCAAAAAAAGTATCCCATACTATTAGTCAATTACAACATATAAATGTCATTTTTGACAAGTACTGTAATAAGAACAGTATCCACCAATCACAATATATTACAATCGTCTTCAATATACATTAACATGCATGTGTTGTTATCCCGTGTTGTCAGAATCACAATAACACCTCAAAAAATCAGCATAGCAAACATTAAAAAAAGTTGAGTGGAAACCATCCTTCCTACATTTCATGTTATACAAGAAATATGATCATACTGGTATAAAATTAAAATAATCAGTGACGCCATATTTGCATCATAATGAGTGATTTGCATATGAAATTATATATAAATACATATACGGTACGTAAAAATTTTAAATTAACATCGTTATCATCATAATGATGAAATTTCAAGATTATAATTAGTGACGCCAGACACTTTGCATCATAATAGTGATTTACATATATATTATATATTTGGTATGTAAAAATTTTAACTCTTTCCAAAAACGAATAAATGAAAATCATTACTCCTACTAAAAAAGGTTTTTGCAAAAATCAGGATAAGCGACATCAAAAAAGTTGAAGAAAACCATCCCTATACTCATTTAATCTTACACAAGAAACATGATCATACTGATATAACAATAATAATGATCCTAAGAATCTTGATAATAATAATAATAAAGAGAATTCTGGCATGTAAAAATAGAACTCGAATTATTATAAATAAAGCCATCTGGCCCTTTGGGAACTACATCGAATCCCACCTCTGCTTTAATAAATCATATATAAACGTTCCTTCATTGTCTTTATTGAATAATACAAGTATACCCGATACATAATAAATATATACACTCGTTAAACTTGCTATAAACCCTAGTTTTAATATAAACTATCCCGCAGCTCTGCCTAGCCACCAGCCAAATCTAGCACGCCTCTTTCGACCTAAACTATCTCTTTGATGGTTGTACTAATCCAACCTCGTGAGACACCGATAGGCCCGCTGGCATTCCGATTCTAGGGTTGTCACTGTTAAACCAGCTGCAGTATAATAGAATTTTTATGCAGTAACTTATAATAATAACTAGAGTAACGAATAAGTTCTGTAACTTGATCTTTTAGGCAGAAATCATGATAATTCTGATACTAACTCAACTTTTAACTACTACAGTCTACCCTAGTTTATATCAACTTATTTGAATTTGTTTAAATTCATGTTGATAGTGATATTAACAAGGAATTATATTAAAGCTGATATATATGAAAGTTTATATATGTGAGGGAATTTTAATATATAAAAATTATAAATTCATTTAGTGGCTTAGGTTGATATTAACGGGGTTGATATTAATGAGGGTAGATTGTTGATTTAGTATAATAGAAATCACAACAATTTAATATGCACCAATTCAACTTTAATTACATACTGCAGTTACAAATAGCGAGTAAGTTCTGTAACAAAATTTTTACAGTAGCTTATAGTAGAAATGATAATGATTTCAATACTAATATATTTATAAAACTTACTATATTGTAAACCCATTAGTGAGCAAATTTGTATTAGAATTCTTCATCGCATTATGACAGAAATTATGATAATTTCAAGAAGTACACGCTTTGTGGAAGTATTTCGTTACTGTAATCCAATTCAACAAAAATTTACCTGGACAAATAATATGATTAGAATAAGAATCAACTAAATTTGGATATCTATTTTACTAAAATTAGGTGTAGAGAAGTAATATTGAAGACATGGATCTTATAATGGGTAGTGACCACAATCTGGTATAGGCAGAAATTAATACTTCAGAGGTATTAAAATTCATCCAAAGAGTAAGAGAGAAGGCAGACTTCTCTAAAAGAAAAATATTCATCTACAAGGAAGCTACAGAAAAAGTATAGAAGGAGTACAGGTCAACATTAAAGAAGATACTAGCGAATAGAAAAAAAACAAGTAACACAACTGAGGCAAAGGAAGGTAAAGATATAAAAGAAATGAACATAGAGGAAATAATAAATGAGGGTAGAAAGTGATTAAAAAAGCTGTTCTAGAGGCAGCATCTAGACATAATTCTTCAAAAATAATCAAACACAGACCAGAAGAAGTTATCAAGCATATTGATCAATCCCCTATATTCTAGAACGTAAAGAATCTTAGAAGATTAATGAGATGGGCAAGGAAAGAATTAGGCCAAAATTTAGATGAAATAGACAACTTTCTGATAAATGTACAGATACAAGATATCAATGAGAAGCATGATACAGTAGTACCACAAATAGAAGGAGAGTGGACTGACGAGTGATCAAACAAACCAAAGGATGGATTAATACTCTAGACAAAAGCTAAAGGAAGAGGAAAGAAGAAGGATAGAAAAGAATATTGTAAAAAATATAGAAAAAAGGTATAATATAATTGGAAGGACTGAGAAAATAATGCTGAATAGTATATTTGAGAGGCCATGGAGAAAGATAATAATAGATAAGGTAGTAAGAGAAGAAAACATCACAAATACACATGAATCACTAGTAACAGAACTGAAGCAAGTCAAGGAAGAAACTGATAAATTTTTTAAGAAACAATTTAGAAAATTGCAGTATCTGTTTGCACAATTACCAGAAGACTGGAGAAGCGAATATTTACTGAAAGAGTGGATTAATAAAGAGTGGTAAAAGAGATAATGACACCGATTCAAGAAGCAGAATAGGAGGAGAACTTTAGACTTGCAAAAAAAGATACTGCTCCAGGAATATCAGGGATATTGGTCGGCCCGGCTTTATGTGCCTGACGGACTCACTCTCCTTGGTATCTAATTCCAAAACATAGGTTCTTTTCCTCCGGCACGACTCTGGCGGCCAGGTTGGTGTCCCCTCTTGCCATAGGGCTTTTTCTGTCTGGTTCTTCGGCCTCTAGCTGAAATCCCGGTCTTCTGTAGTACCGTTGAAAGATCTTCCTTACCTCCTTGCTCGGGACTTGCCAATGGGTTTCAATTGTTCCGGTCCCTTGGATTTGTCTGTGTAACTTACACAACTGCGCTAATGCTCCCATTCAAGATAGTGGTACCAAGGTTACAGGTAATATACCCGACCGATCGATGAACAAATGTTACCGTAACAAAGGCCTATTTTCTAATTCGTCTCCAGTAAGATTTGAACTCTAGACCTGTCGCTTGGGGGGTGACAACCAGACAGCTTCTCTATGTCGCCACACCCTGCTAAACAAGTTTATTTAGTACAACAGTTAGGATCAATTAGTAAAATTTAGAGAATCATAGAAATTTGTATAATTTTATTAATAAAATTATACAAATTTTTATGATTCTCTAAATTTTACTAATTTATTCTAATTTTTTGCTCTAAGTAAACTTATTTAGCACCAAAAAATACATCAAATTGGCATATTTTATTTTACTTTTTTTAAAATTTGAAGAAAGATGCTTAATTTTAGAAATTTTCATTATAAATTTAAAATTAAGCATCTTTTCTTTAAATTTTAAGAAAAGTAAAATAAACGGTTTTACTAAATCACACTACTGGTGCTCAACACCACAATGATTTTCACCAATCAAATTTTTTAAATGCAGTGTAACATAAAGATCAGGTGTAATATAAAATTTTTGTTGTTTTGTTATTTTTTTTTAAAAAATACCTTCTAACTCAAAATTTTATCTATGAAACCATTTTTTTTTTTTTAAAAAAAAACCCCCTTGCGAAATTTTACTATATACTATGCCTCACCCTAACCCTAACTCAACATTTATCAACTTTAACTTTTGTTTATTTTTTTGTTTATTTTTTTTGATATTGATCTTCACGTTACACCGCATACTGGTGTTGAACACCAGTGGTGTGATTTAGTCCTACTGAAAATAAATATGCCAATTTGATGTATTTTTTGGTGCTGAACAAGTTTACTTAGTGCAAGAAGTTAGAATCAATTAGTAAAATGATTTTATTAATAAAATTATACAAATTTCTATTATTCTCTAAATTTTACTAACTGATTTATACTTCTCACTCTAAGTAAACTTGTTTAGTATCAAAAAAATACTTATAATTTTATCCAGTCTCAAACTAGTTTGCAAAATTTGGACTAAACTGACCAAACTTATGATTGAGTTTGAGTTTAGTATAAAGTTTTAAATAATAAAATTTCTGGTCTGAACCAGACCAAACCGGAACCAAATCTAGAATCCCTAGTTCATATAAACGCTAGACTGAACCTGAACATGTCATGAACTTATGAACTGAATCTGAACTGAACTTGAACCAGCTCTAAAAGTTCAATACTGAACCTGAACCTGAACTGTTTTGAAAAATGTTCAGATTCAGGTTCAATGCTGAACCTGAATCTAAACCTGAACCTGATCTAAGTTCAGTTCAGTTCAGGTTGATAGGAACACTAAGTGCAACAAAACTATTTTCGAAAGTAATTAATGAAATATATGTGGCTAATAGAGTTTATAAATTCCATACAAATAATCCAACTGAATTTAGATACTTCTGTTTTACCAAGAATTTATTGTTATTATGATTATGTATTAAAGCATTGATGAAATACTTGGTAGATATAATCCTATTGGATGAGAAAACCCAAGTTCAGATATTTTAGTAAATTATTGTAATAATAACTTTATCTTTTTATTTATAAAAAGTATTATTTAAATATTTAATTTTTAAACAATGTTAAATGACCAGAATATACAATTGAATATAACCATCAAATTTTTGGTTATGATTATTTTAATGTATTGTATCAATCTGCATATTAAAAAGAATTAATATACGATTTACATCATTTTTTTCGTCAAACGAATATAAAATGATTCAAATTGACCAAAGGTCTTAGAATTTTAACTACTATTTGAAATAGAATTATTGTGAATTTGAAATCCATCTAGGCTGATTCCAAAAAAACATAGGTTGTAACTGAATATTAAAATGTACTCAAATTGCTGAAATAACGCGCAGGAGTGTACTTATGATTTTGGTCTAAATTAAGCTAAATTTAGGCCGAATGTCAAAATAATGCCATGCGACAATACAGAATAATAAAATTAAGTGAATCTAAATTATTTTATAAAGTACGTTGTTTTGGAATTTAAATAACTTTAAAATACCAAAAATAAACACCCCTTCAGAGCAATTTTGTAGCCAAAATTCTAGTAACCAAAGAATTGAATCTTCATAATTTTAGAACTATTCAAACCAACTTATCAAATTGATTCAAATGATACCATAATTATACAGATCTGATTATTAGATCACAGGAATTTTGGTTACAAAATGTTCTTTGGAGGTTGCTTATTTTTAGTAAGATATGATATTGGTTTATTAATAACGAAAAAAAATGCATCAGTAAATTAATTCAGTTTATTTAAAAGCATATTGGTTTTATTATTACATTTATAATTACTAGGATGACAACTGCTGCCGCATGGTCTTTTTATTTAGTTCAAATACTAATGCATATGGACTATTTTTAGTTGGTCTTGATATTTGAATATTATTGTATCCATTAATTAAATAGATTAAAAGTTTAACTAACAATGAATCAAAAAAAAACAAAATACTTACAGAAATGCAAAGGTACTATTTAAGTCCAATCATTCCTTCTGATATTTTTATCCACTTGGACATTTTTTTGCTAAAGAACATTATTTGCATATTCCACAATTCTTTGGCTCTGTAGATACTTGGATGCCATTAATGATATGAAAGTCAGACAAATAGTTAATAATTGTCGTGGCTGAAGCTGGAAATGGCTGAAGCTGGAAATGGCTGAAGCTGGAAATTTTAAATATTTTAATATGAAATTTACAAAAAATTTTGGAATGCATTTTGTACAATTTTTTTTTATAGTTAGATTAGAATTTAGAGTTAGGGTTTATAATAAAAGTGTATAGTTGGATTTTAACAGGGCTTATAGTTTTAAATCGAGACCTCTAATTTCCAGCTTTAGCCATTTCCAGCTTCAGCCACAACAATAATTATTGTATTATTTCTGTATGACCGTTATCTCTCTGGCTAATAATCGGAGTACTAAAGCAGATAAAATATTAAAAAGAAAATAGCAAACTCAGTTGCTTGCTTGTTATTTTAGATATATAGTTGAACCTTCCCAATCCAGTATGCATAGTGGACAAGTTTTGTACAGTTGAACCACCCCAATCTGGTATGCATGGTGGACAAGTTTTGTATCAGTAAGATTCATATAGCAGAAACGGGCTTGGTAAATTAATTTTTATCAGATTTGACAGGTTATCAGTTTGATAGAATTAGTTTTGGGATGTTCAACTGTATTAGTATTGAGAGTAGTGTTTGATCTGAGTAGGTATCACCTGGGTCACCTGCAGGTGGGTGGGTGACCCGGTCAAGTTGTGATAGCCTGGATGAGAACAGGTGGGTCAACCCGCAGGTGACCCATGGGTTGACCCACGGGTGATCAATGGGTCAATCTATAGGTGACCCATGGGTCAACCTACGGGTCACCCATAAGCAAAGATCCAATACAAATTAATGCAAATTTGTGAAGTTGACAGAATCAAATTCGAAAAATATTTAATAGTAATTTATTTAAAGGAAGACTTAATGCAGTACAGAATTTTAATAAACAGTATTATAGTAAATAGTATTTCTGCATTATAGTATTACGGCATTATGACTTTATAGCATTATGACTTTACAGCATTACAGCATTACGGCTCACAGCAATTACAGCAAAAAATACAGCAATGCCATAACTATATTAATTTGTAAAATTAATTCTACCACCAACTATAGGTTAACTCACCTGGGTCAAATCACTAGTTATATTAACCACCTGAGATTTTTTTTAATTGACCCAGGTAATGCCTTTTTTTGGACTAATCTGTTTCTACCCTGGTAGTGCCTTTTTTTGGACTGACCTGTGTAGCACATTGTCTACCATCGGGTGACCCAGGTGAAGATTTTTAAAAGTGTCAATTCACTAATTGAGAGGTTATCAGATTTGAAATCATTATAAACTATAAGATTCATATAGCAAAAACAGACTTGGTAGATAATTTTTTATCAGATTTGACAAGTTATCAGTTTTGACAGAATCATTTTGGGATGTTCAACTGCATCAGTATTGAGAGGTTATCAGATTTGAAATCATTATAAATTATAAGATTCATATTGCAGAAACAGGCTTGGTAGATTAATTTTTTATAAGATTTGACAGGTTATTGGTTTTAACAGGATCAGTTTTGGGAGGTTCAACTGTAATTTGATTAATTTAAATTTTTTTATTTAAAAAAAATTTATAAAATTTATACAAATATATATTTATAAAATTTAAGCTATATAATTTATATAAATATACAATTATATATATAGAAAAAGAAAAGCCTTAATATATTTAATTTATCTAACAAAACACCGGTAGATCAAATTTACAAATACAATTAGTTAATTTCCATATCAATATTTTTATTGAGTAATAAATGATCAGCAAAAATTTAGCTATAGTACTGTTATAGTTCAAAATTGTGACATTAGATATTTGAATTTTCTAATTAGTTTACTCTACTATTTGTAAATAGATCTTCTCTTTATTTAGTATAGATAACTTTGTTTCTATTTTTGTATTCCATTAAATGTTAGTCAAAATTTGTGTAAACTTGATAATTGAATATAATCACAAAATCTTTATAACATGTTAATGTGTTAGCATGTATGCGTGTTAAGAGGCGCAGATTATAAACATTCTTAATAGCACATCAACATGCTAGGCTTAGTTGTACTGTCACATAGCATATTAAACAACATGCTAACATGCCAAACAACACATCAACGTGTTGTATATTAAATTCAAATATATAAACGAATGAATTTGACTTCAATAAAGGGAGAGAATCCAATACAATAGTACCTAATACAATACAATAGAATACAAATAAAGAAGTTTCCTTCAATTTTACTTAAGAAAAATAAAGAAAGTAAGTTAGTATAGTACTAAAATAGTGCTTAAGAGACCTTTATTTGAGTAAATCAAAAACTTATCTCCCAGTAACTATTAGAGTTAAATTGGTAAAACATATAATGCTTTTCCATCTTAATAGTTACAGTATGTACAGTACTGTTTGTATAATAATGTATATGACACATCACTAGGCAGGAGTCTTTGCCATAAATCTCAATGACTTTAAACCTAAATCTATATATAATCTTGTGCAAAAAATTATAACAAACTGATTTATTTAAAAAAACTTAATGTATTATGAATCAGAAAAAAATAATAAAAAAAAGAGAAAAATGCTAAAAAATGCAAAATAAATCTATTCTAAAATGATAGTTACTAATCAAAAAATTATTAACACTTTTTAAACACTTCTATATTATTAGCTTGTTTTTGATTAATAATCAATATATGGTACAGTACTACTACTTTGCTTTAAACTCCTTTAACTCTTATTACGAAATCTATAAACCTTATAACCCACAATTTCATATTATTAATATATATTATAGTCAAGCTTCTTTATTAGTTGGAATTACGAAGAAGAAATTTTTACAAATAAGAGAGAGCACGTATTGCTGAGTTTAATTGATTTATTGCACCTATAGATTAAACTCAAACATTTTAATATATCTCTCAACTAACTTCTAAATTACTTTGTGAATTCTCGAAAGCTTATAAAATGAAACATATGCTTAGATTTTAGCTACAACTTTCTACTAGGGCTGTTAATCAGTCCGGTCCAGACAAATGGTCCTTTGGTTCATTGTTATGCATTTTTTTAGTTAGTATTATTTTTATCGTATATTTCTTATTTTGGCATAGTTGTGGCGTAGTTGGGTAATTAGATCTCCAAACGGGAGATCAAGACTCCAAACAGGAGATCAAATCTCCAAATGGGAAATTAAATCTCTAATCGACAGATTAAATCTTCCAATCAAAGAATTAAAGCCATATATAAATTAAGAGTTTAGTTTCTGCTTAGGAACAAGATAGTTGAGTAGTTAACGATGGTTGATAGTATTTAGTATTATTGTGATAATCCTATGTATTGATTTATTTTAATAAAGATAAACCTTATAACCTGAGACTATGTGTGTTAGTTTATTGTTTTAACCCATTTACTTTGTTCACAATTAAACTAAACCAGTCCAATTTAATCAAGCTCTTCCAACCGATCGTAATATTTGGTGCCAGTTGTGTGAATATGCGATACTGCTATAAAGCTCTATAATTATTATAGCTAACTCTAACCAACTTATCCATTCATCTGACCTTGTTAATCAACTTGCTCAACTTCTTCATTAATTACAAGCTGCACTCACTTCAAGCCAAGCTGAATCCCACTAAAGATCTTGGAAAGAACCTTGTTACATTCCTATTGTTCACCTGCAATATCAAAAACAACAATGTCTCCAAATTTATCAACAACATAATGAATACTATGAGAAGCCCAAAAAAAGATACATTCGCAAGCTTATTCTAAGAAGCAATGTCTAGTGTGTTAAAAAAAGAGCCACTCTATCCTCAAATGCCTGAATATAAAACGATTAGATAAAAGATGTAATGCACTTTTTACAAGACTTACTTTGGAACAACATGATGAATTCCTAGAAATAATACTGAAATAATTAATAAAAAGCTCCCTGAAGTCCTTGATTATAAGCAAATTCCTGAAACTTTAGAGTTTTTTTAAAGATGTTAAAAATATGATAGAAAATAAAAGAGAAGTAGAAGAAGTATTATTCCTACCTTTGTATATTATGATGCCTTCTCAGTAGTTCACCCAGCAAAGCTCAGTTCAAAAGGGGAAACAATAGTAGCTAAAGTTCTCAAACCATATTCTACAACTTCTCAAGATAAAACAACTGGTCACATGAACATGGAAAAAGGTTGGAAGAAAGAAAAACGAAGCCCATTAATTCGTTTTCAAATATTGGTCCAGAAAATGAAAGGAAAGAAAAGGAAAAACCTAAAATAGTGAATATAAAGCCCCAATAGAAAGAATAAATAATAGCAATGATGAAAAAGAAAATAAAAAGGATATATCTGAAAATCATAAAATAATGGATAATCCAGAGGATTCGTTAGGTGATATTCAAAACTTATTTGATCTTGAATGTGGCTATATAGATGGTATTGAATTTAAGAATGATGAATGTAAAGTGCCTGTAGATAACTGATCATTAACACACATTTTGCCTGGCCTTTTCTATTATTACTAGAATGAAATTGGTGCTGAAAGAAAAGAATGGAAGTTACTCAATATTCACCAAAAATCTGAAAAAGCTAACTATGATGATGGAACACGTTCCCTTGGCTGATATTATCAAAATGGAATAAAAGGTAAAAATCAAATACTGAATAATTTTCAAAAATTAGTAAACATAGTTAACGATTGGTCAAGAAAAGAAATATGGTAACAAAGTGACTACAATAAAGTCCAATGAAAGTGATGACAATGTGTTAGTATTTGACTGAGGAAAAATAGCTGTAATACCAGATAAGCATCAACTTACTACCAAGAATCCACAATGATGAGTCATATTGAAAGAAGGAATGATTCTTGTTATTGTTATCAAAATGGAAACAGAGTCGAAAAGTATGAACCCAAGACATTTGCTAACTCACAAATGCTTACGTATACAGGTTATACCAGTACAACATTGGGTCTTGAACATTGTTATCAAAATAACATAAGCATTACCAAGGCTGAAATTAAAGTAAAAATATATTTTCCAAATATGGATCATTTCGATAGGACTGGTAACCCAAAACTCTGTAATGAGAATAGGATAAGGGCTAAAAAAAATGGGTCAAATTGAATTGAAGTTGAAAAGAGAAAACCAACTGCAGGTTGTGAAACTTTAAAGGCTGCTTGCGAAGTATGGAAAACAAAAATCAAATTATTCAAGGCTCAAATCAATTTGATTATAAGTGAAAAGGAGTCACCGAAATGAAAGAATGATGGAAAAAGTCTTGATAATATGTGCAGAGTTTGGATACTAAAAGTCGAAAACATCAGAGGTATGAAGTTAGTGAAAGAAGAGAAGTCTAAGTCAGAGATAAATTCCAATGAAACCTGAATGGTATAATAAAGAGCATGAAAGGAATACTATCACAAATGAGATTTCAATATAGTTCCAAGTAAAAATGTGGATTAGTAGATGTAAAGCTGCAAAGCCACTAAAGTATAGGGAAAAGCGAAGAAAGTACATACCAAATAGATTGGTGAAAGGTATAAGAGACATTATATCTAGTATCCGAAAAACCTTTAACAGTAATAGAAGATTTCAGACAATAATTATAATTAGAAAACTATTCTTCCATAATAACTTGGGTGATTGTGAAAAAAGAATGGAGATAGAAATGTATAAGCGAAAGAAAAAAAAAAAGCTCAATACTTAAAATTTTAAATCTGAGAAACCGATCAAGTCCAGGTTCTGGTGTTCTGGCATTTTAAAAAAAAAAATTTGAAATAATTAAAACGATTCGACAGAGCTCATCTTCTCAAGCAAGGGATAATGTTATGCATTATTTAGTTAGTATTATTTTTTATTGTGTATTTCTTATTTTGGCATAGTTGTGGCATAGTTAGGTGATTAGATCTCCAAACAGAAGATCAAGTCTCCAAACGGGAGATTGAGTCTCCAAACGTGAGATTAGATCCCCAATCGACAGATTAAATCTCCTAATCGAAGAATTAAAGCTACATATAAATTAAGAGTATATAAAGGTTTAGTTTCTGCTTGGGAGCAAGGTAGTTGAGTTGTTAACAATAGTTGATAGTATTTAGTATTATTGTGATAATCCTATGTATTGATTTATTTTAATAAAGATAAACTTTATAACCCGAAACTATATGTATTAGTTTATTGCGAAATTCTCTTGATAATGAAACAGTTCAGGCTGTTTTTTGTTTAAAATCTTGGTTTACTGAAGACTTACCATTCTAAATTTTAATTTTACAAAAATTTTTTTTCCTGCTAGCTGGTTTTTTTTATATACGTATATAATTTTATGATGCTTATAAAATATATATAAAATTTTATACTATAATATTTTACCAATTAAAATTTTTTTAATTTTAACTTGGTAATATCCGATACTAGTAGTATACTTTATTTTATATATATATATATTTTATTATATTAGGTTTATAAATTTTTAAGTACCCCATAAATTGGCATATAAAAGACCAATCTCTTACACTCTACCAAAATTAAAACCTAATATTAGACCCTGGGTCTAGTACATGGTAGAGAGTTTGTACCATTAGAAAGAAAAATTCAAAAAACATTTATATTTTGCATTTGGTTATCTGTTATTGTAAATTTTGAGATTCATACCTGGATTTAGTACATAGGGGGTCTGATATCTGGGGGTCTTGTATACAGCAGTTACGATATTTGACAGACATGTAAATGCTAACAATATTATATTAATAAATATTTTTTCTATGCAAGTAATATCTAATTGTTTTATTAATTTACTTTAATATTTTCATATATTAAGACAATTCTTGTCTTGAATCAGTACAAGATTGAACATTTGGCGTGTCCAATTATGATTATATTATTCAATCAAATTATTGAATGTTAAGTGGTTAAAAGTGACAAAATATCTTTTTAACTGATTTTAACTATAATGTTCATATTTACGAAGTTAATTAAATGATTTTATTTTGTTATATTAATATACTACATTATTTTCTAATCCATAATATATATAACTAAAATTATCAAACATATTAATTATTGCTCTCTTATATCATATAAAGCAAATATTATAAATTTGAAAAGCTTATTGTAAAAGTATTGAAACTCTTTATACTAAACTTAATTTTATTGTTATAGCAAAAAAGTATTATATTGATCATTGGTTCGTCCGGTCTAGCTTTATACAGTCCTATTTGGTCCAGTCCAGTTTTTTAAAAGACTGGGCAGTCTTTTAACCAGGACAGACCAGACAGCCCGATTAACAGCCCTACTTTCTACCATTCGTTTTCATGCATACATTCAAGTTGACAAGCAGTTAACAGATCAAAAAGATGGTTAAGCAGTGATGCCAAGCCAAACTTGTGGTCCAGAGCTGAGCCACTTCGCTCAACAAAAACAAACTTCACAAGGAGACTAAACAATAAGACTCTCCGGGCTTGGTACCATAGGTAACCAACAATGCCAAGCCAAATACAGATAAGTATCAATATAAATAATAAAATAATCTGATAAATATATTTTATACCTGATTAAATTGCTAATACATTTAAGCGTAGAGTGTAATGTAGATCATTTTTAATAGTAATACGTGGCAAATTATGCAAATCATATGATGATCATAGATTTACATAGATTCTAACCAATCAGAGTTAATTATTTATATAGATCTCCTCGTAAAAATTAACAAGTACTCACAAAATTTTATAGTATTGAAAAATTGAAAAATATATCGAAATATTCTTGTTTATATTTACAAAAGATTAAAAATCAATTTTTATATTGTTTTCGACTAATTAGTTTAATTTTTAAAATTATTTCGAACTTGATTATATAAACTGCCGATTTTTGTATGTACAACAAATAATTTGCTATTTATATTTATATTGTATTATACTATACCTTTAATTCTCGACCCGGTCCCAGCCACCCAAAAAAAAAAAAGTCTAGAAAGAAATGTTAATAATAATAATACAAATAAAACTAATAAAAAATAAAATAAAAATAAAAAGCAAAGCAGAACAAAACACTTCATGAAGCAGGAATAGTCGAATCCTGACATTTTCGTTGCAACTGCTTATTTTCATTCGCTGGCCAGCCTGTGTTACACAGGCAGAAAAACACTGCCCATTAATGCGCTGTGCTACTTCTGCTGCTTATGGGATGCCCGGCGCAATCTCGATTGCTATTTTCTGGGTACATATCCCATATCAGTTCATTTGCACATCAATTACAACTGATGTGTGCATTCTTTAAATAAGATAGCTGCGCAGCATGCGATACCGCGCAGGACTAGCACAATCAGTATTTGTTAATTTTATGTTTTTTTTTTGTTGTACTTATTGTAGTTTTGTAATTTAACATGTTCGTGTTGTAAGCATTTATCTTATCAACTAATAAGATTGTAAGATTACGTATAATGTGAAATTAAAAAAATAAGTTTGTAGCTTAAAGTTTTGTTTATGAAATTAGCTTTAGCATTTTCAAATAAAATTCCTCACAAAATTTTGGGTTTAAATCTTTTCTTATATGCTTTATCTTAATTTTAATCTAACTTTAACTTAATCATTACCTTAACCCTATACTAACAAATTAATTATTGTTCTGATCCCACATTATACAAGCATATGCGCAATATATATAATTCTTTTTTTTTATTGGTTTTTATTTATATATATATATGTTGTCGACTTATTGTTTGTTCATTTGTAATTATAATTTAGTTTAGTGTTTTCTTACTAAGTTTAATTGTGTTGGGGAGCAAATTAAATAATTATGTTAAAATTGCAAAATTAATCACATTATTTTTGCTGTTTTATAATATGTGGCTTTTGTTTTGTTTCTGATTTACGAGTTATAGTAATAAAATACAAAATGGTGTTATTTTACTGTTGTTGAGTAACCTATGCAGCTTTATAGTATCACGTTATTTTTTCTTCGATTGTCTTCTGACAGGTCATAGATTGTATTAATTTGTATAACTGACTGTCGTCCTACATAAAAAGTATTTATTTTTTATGTAAGACTGATATTATAATTTTAAGTTACATAACCTTCATTTCTTATATGATTGTCGTCTTGACATGTTGTTTATAAAAACTCACTGGGTAGCGAGGGAGGGTTGATGTAATTAGAATAAATAATGAGTTTGCAGAAAAAAAAGTTTATTTTACCTATGAACTTTAACAATGCGTGTCAGGTAAGGAAAAACTTCTCCCTGCTTTTCAATTATATTTTTTACTAGACTAATCTGTTTGATTGATACAAATATAATTGAAAAGCTGATAAGGCTACACAAAGTTAATTTTTCATTTTGTATAACCCACTAAAATTCCTATTGTGTCAATTATTTCATTTTTGGCATTTAATTTTTTTCTCCGGTGATGACCTTGATCTTCTGGAATTACTCGATAGATCTGACAAAATTTTCTGATTTTATGTTATGCAAACTGAAAAATTAATTTTTGCATGGCCTTATATATGAACATGAGCTTATTAATTTATAGTAGATTAAAAAAAAAAACTAATCCGCCAACTGCCAACTTGAATTTTTAAATACCGTGTTATGCAAAACAAAAAATTGGCCAGGCCATACAAATTTAGTTTTTTGTTTTGCAAACCCGCAATCCAATTTTTCCAAAAAAAATTTTTTTAAATTCCTATTGTGCCAATTGCTCCAATTTTGGCATTTAATCTTTTCTCTGTTGTCCTCCGATGATAAACTTGATCTTCTAGAATTACCAGATAGATCTGCAAAATTTTTTGATTCCATGTTATGCAATCTGAAAAATTAATTTTTCGTGGCCTTATATGTGAACATGAACTTATTGATCCTGATCTGCCTACTTAAATTTTGAACACTATGTTATGCAAAACAAAAAATCAGCCAGGCCACACAAATTTAAATTTTCATTTTGCAAAACCCGCAGCTCAATTTTTCTAAAAAAATTTTTTTTAAATTCCTATTGTGCCAATTGCTCCAATTTTGGCATTTAATATTTTTTCTGTTGTCCTCCGATAGTAGATTAAAAAAAACAAACAGATCCGTTGACCTGGATTTTTGAACACCATGTTATGCAAAACCAAATATTGGCCAGGCCACGCAAATTTAGTTTTTTGTTTTGCAAAACCCGTAACCCAATTTTCAAAAAATAAATTTTTTTAAAAATTCCTATTGTGTGAATTACTCTAATTTTGGCATTTAATCTTTTTTCTATTGTTCCCGATGATGACCTTGATCTTCTGGAATTACCTGATAGATCTGACAAAATTTTCTCATTCCATGTTATGCAAACTGAAAAATTAATTTTGCGTGGCCTTAGAACATAAGCTTATTAATTTATAGTAATTTAAAAAAAAACAAATAAAAATCTGATCAGACAACTTAAATCTGATCCACTGACTTAAATTTTGGAACATCGTGTTATGCAAAACAAAAAATTAACTTTGTGTGGCCAGGCCACACAAAGTTAATTTTTCGTTTTGCAAAACCCACTGACCCAATTTTCCCAAAAAAATTTTTTTTAAATTCCTATTGTGCCAATTACTCCAATTTTGAGGGATGGCTAAAGCCATGTACCCACGTGATTTTTTGAAATTTTAGTTAAAATTCGTATCAGAGTCTGTTTAGCATTAGTGTCAGGGTTAGAGTTAGAATCAATATAGGTAAAATTACCTTCCCGACATTTTTTATTAATGGCCCAAGATAGGTTTAGAAGGCTGTTTTTATGTTTTTGGTTTTTTTTTGTTTTTTGACTTCTTTGAGCTAATACATGTAAACAAAATTTCGCGACTCCGTTTGGTTGATTTACACAAAAATATCACGTGGGTACATGGTTTTAGACGACCCCAATTTTGGCATCTNAAATAAAAAGCAAAGCAGAACAAAACACTTCATGAAGCAGGAATAGTCGAATCCTGACATTTTCGTTGCAACTGCTTATTTTCATTCGCTGGCCAGCCTGTGTTACACAGGCAGAAAAACACTGCCCATTAATGCGCTGTGCTACTTCTGCTGCTTATGGGATGCCCGGCGCAATCTCGATTGCTATTTTCTGGGTACATATCCCATATCAGTTCATTTGCACATCAATTACAACTGATGTGTGCATTCTTTAAATAAGATAGCTGCGCAGCATGCGATACCGCGCAGGACTAGCACAATCAGTATTTGTTAATTTTATGTTTTTTTTTTGTTGTACTTATTGTAGTTTTGTAATTTAACATGTTCGTGTTGTAAGCATTTATCTTATCAACTAATAAGATTGTAAGATTACGTATAATGTGAAATTAAAAAAATAAGTTTGTAGCTTAAAGTTTTGTTTATGAAATTAGCTTTAGCATTTTCAAATAAAATTCCTCACAAAATTTTGGGTTTAAATCTTTTCTTATATGCTTTATCTTAATTTTAATCTAACTTTAACTTAATCATTACCTTAACCCTATACTAACAAATTAATTATTGTTCTGATCCCACATTATACAAGCATATGCGCAATATATATAATTCTTTTTTTTTATTGGTTTTTATTTATATATATATATGTTGTCGACTTATTGTTTGTTCATTTGTAATTATAATTTAGTTTAGTGTTTTCTTACTAAGTTTAATTGTGTTGGGGAGCAAATTAAATAATTATGTTAAAATTGCAAAATTAATCACATTATTTTTGCTGTTTTATAATATGTGGCTTTTGTTTTGTTTCTGATTTACGAGTTATAGTAATAAAATACAAAATGGTGTTATTTTACTGTTGTTGAGTAACCTATGCAGCTTTATAGTATCACGTTATTTTTTCTTCGATTGTCTTCTGACAGGTCATAGATTGTATTAATTTGTATAACTGACTGTCGTCCTACATAAAAAGTATTTATTTTTTATGTAAGACTGATATTATAATTTTAAGTTACATAACCTTCATTTCTTATATGATTGTCGTCTTGACATGTTGTTTATAAAAACTCACTGGGTAGCGAGGGAGGGTTGATGTAATTAGAATAAATAATGAGTTTGCAGAAAAAAAAGTTTATTTTACCTATGAACTTTAACAATGCGTGTCAGGTAAGGAAAAACTTCTCCCTGCTTTTCAATTATATTTTTTACTAGACTAATCTGTTTGATTGATACAAATATAATTGAAAAGCTGATAAGGCTACACAAAGTTAATTTTTCATTTTGTATAACCCACTAAAATTCCTATTGTGTCAATTATTTCATTTTTGGCATTTAATTTTTTTCTCCGGTGATGACCTTGATCTTCTGGAATTACTCGATAGATCTGACAAAATTTTCTGATTTTATGTTATGCAAACTGAAAAATTAATTTTTGCATGGCCTTATATATGAACATGAGCTTATTAATTTATAGTAGATTAAAAAAAAAAACTAATCCGCCAACTGCCAACTTGAATTTTTAAATACCGTGTTATGCAAAACAAAAAATTGGCCAGGCCATACAAATTTAGTTTTTTGTTTTGCAAACCCGCAATCCAATTTTTCCAAAAAAAATTTTTTTAAATTCCTATTGTGCCAATTGCTCCAATTTTGGCATTTAATCTTTTCTCTGTTGTCCTCCGATGATAAACTTGATCTTCTAGAATTACCAGATAGATCTGCAAAATTTTTTGATTCCATGTTATGCAATCTGAAAAATTAATTTTTCGTGGCCTTATATGTGAACATGAACTTATTGATCCTGATCTGCCTACTTAAATTTTGAACACTATGTTATGCAAAACAAAAAATCAGCCAGGCCACACAAATTTAAATTTTCATTTTGCAAAACCCGCAGCTCAATTTTTCTAAAAAAATTTTTTTTAAATTCCTATTGTGCCAATTGCTCCAATTTTGGCATTTAATATTTTTTCTGTTGTCCTCCGATAGTAGATTAAAAAAAACAAACAGATCCGTTGACCTGGATTTTTGAACACCATGTTATGCAAAACCAAATATTGGCCAGGCCACGCAAATTTAGTTTTTTGTTTTGCAAAACCCGTAACCCAATTTTCAAAAAATAAATTTTTTTAAAAATTCCTATTGTGTGAATTACTCTAATTTTGGCATTTAATCTTTTTTCTATTGTTCCCGATGATGACCTTGATCTTCTGGAATTACCTGATAGATCTGACAAAATTTTCTCATTCCATGTTATGCAAACTGAAAAATTAATTTTGCGTGGCCTTAGAACATAAGCTTATTAATTTATAGTAATTTAAAAAAAAACAAATAAAAATCTGATCAGACAACTTAAATCTGATCCACTGACTTAAATTTTGGAACATCGTGTTATGCAAAACAAAAAATTAACTTTGTGTGGCCAGGCCACACAAAGTTAATTTTTCGTTTTGCAAAACCCACTGACCCAATTTTCCCAAAAAAATTTTTTTTAAATTCCTATTGTGCCAATTACTCCAATTTTGAGGGATGGCTAAAGCCATGTACCCACGTGATTTTTTGAAATTTTAGTTAAAATTCGTATCAGAGTCTGTTTAGCATTAGTGTCAGGGTTAGAGTTAGAATCAATATAGGTAAAATTACCTTCCCGACATTTTTTATTAATGGCCCAAGATAGGTTTAGAAGGCTGTTTTTATGTTTTTGGTTTTTTTTTGTTTTTTGACTTCTTTGAGCTAATACATGTAAACAAAATTTCGCGACTCCGTTTGGTTGATTTACACAAAAATATCACGTGGGTACATGGTTTTAGACGACCCCAATTTTGGCATCTAATTTTTTCTCCAGCGTCCCCTAATGATTACCTTAATTTTCTGGAATTACCCAATAGGACCAATAAAAATAATCAAAATTTTCTGATTCCATGTTATACAAACTGAAGAATTAACTTTGCATGATTTTAGATATGAATATAAATTAAATTAGGTCACACAAATTTAATTTTTTTTTTAAAAAAATATCTGACCCACTTACCAGAATTTTGAAACACCATTATTAAAAGGATCAAATTAAATTTCATACTGATTACAGATTTTTGAATCATAAATGTTAAAAGTAAACTTTATACTCATCTTGGTAATTTACATTCTCTTGAAACTCAATCGTTAAAGTGAACTGAATTAAACTTCATACGTGCCTTCCTTGCACTATAATTGCAGCAACAGTGCCTAATCACCAAATAAGAGACTCTTGCATTGTTTAATGGTCATGGAACCCATCTGCACCTACAAGTAAAATAATATATTACTCTAAAAAAAGGACAACCTTCAATTCCAACAATTACGTGTAATGTTAACTAGAATTGTTACAAAACTTACTTGTTATTCCAAAATATGAAATAGGTAAAGTTGAGATAGTTTGTACTGGCAAAAAATACTGTGATTCTTATTGTGAATTGTTGTAAAATTTCTGTTACAAAACCTGCACACCATTCCAGTAACAATAAAAGGCAAGTTAGTTGTACAGGATTATCAAGATTCTATATGGGCTAAAATAAGTCTGTTACAATCTTACTTGACATACAATACGTAATTAAGGCCGCTAATTTTGCATTAAATTGTAAAATCCTGTTTCTCGCTATTCAGTGTTCACAGTATATAGTAAAATTGAGTCAATTTGCATTAAGGATATCTTAGCTACTATAGAAAATTTTATTACGAACCTTCACACCATGTTATTATAGTAATGGCGAAAGGTTAATTAGTTTGTATGAAAATTATCATAGCTTCTATCATGAATTTCTATAAAAAATTCTGTTTCAAACTTACCTGACAGATAATACGTTTTAATGTTGAGTTTGTACCGAAATTATTGTGACTTCTCTCAAGAAAATTCACATCTAAACTTGCATTAAATTATTATAGTTTTATCATAAGTTATTGTTATAAACCTTAACATTCTAGCGATACACAGTATATGACTCATTAACTTATGTTATTAATGTTATCCGTATCCTAGTTAATTTCAAAGACACAATGTGTGCATAACGAATGGAAGTCTATTTGTTAAATTTCAGATACAAAATGTGCGTAATGATCAAAAGCTGATTTTTTTAAAAAAATATAATATACAACTGATTATTAATTTATATTAATAGATCAATTACAAATTATGATGGCATTTATATGTAAATGGTTGTAATTCTGATTTAAATAGATCGTCATAACTATTACCTTATTTTAAAATTTCTCATAGTCTGGCTAAGGTTTTTGGATACATCAAATAATAAACAACTGAATTTTTTTATTATTATATGAATAAATTTGTATAATTACACTACTATACTTAATTATAAATATCATAATTCGAACATAAATCTATCAATTAATCATGATTAAAGAATTCACTAAAACAACATCATCATCTTAATATTACAAAGTAAGTACATACGCAAAATAATACAATCGGTTTTTTTTCCAAAAAATTTTATCGGTATAATAATTGATAATAATCGAAAGCCATCAAAACTCGGTCACATAACTCCTTTATTAGGAATACAAGGACAAATAGTTTCATATATCGTAATATTTTATTATTATTTGGTATAAGATACATTTTAAAATCAGATCACACATGCATTATTAGCAACAATAAACAGGTACAATTTCAAAAAAAACTGTCTTATATTTAGTTATAGTCAAGTTACAATATATAAATGTCATTTTTGAAAGTGTATTCACCGATCACAACATATTTATACACAATTACGAGTATATTCCCACACTATCATTTACGTTGCACGTGTTATCATTATAGATGCTGGTGAAATTAAATCAGAGTGGTGAAATGATTTCACCATTTCACCAATCACCAATCGGTAATGGTGAAACTGGTGTAACTGGTGAATTGGTGTAATTGGTGTAATTGGTGAATTGGTGAATTGGTGAAATGGTGAATTGGTGAAACGGTGAATTGGTGAAATGGTGAATTGGTGAATTGGTAGAATAGTGAAACAGCGGAATGGTGAAATGGTAAATTTCCAGAGTCTGGAATTATTTCAGCCTGGAATTCGGTTAGGTTTTTGTTCAAGTTTTTACATTTTATGTTTTTACAGGCACACTTTGAGGTCAGAACTATTAACCGTTTATAGGCTGAGCAAATTCACAATTCACTGTTCACCAATTCACTGTTTCACCAATTCACCATTTCACCAATTCACCATTTCACCAATTCACCATTTCACCAATTCAATTCACCGTTTCACCAATTCAACAATTCACCAATTCACCAATTTCACCAATTTCACCAATTCACCAATTCACCAATTTCACCAATTTCACCAATTCACCAAAATAAAATTTTGGTGTAATTCTGGTGAAACTATTTCACCATTTCACCTGGTGAAATGGTTTAATTTCACCAGCATCTATAGTTATCATCCTGTGTCATCAAAATTACCATAACACTTGCCTGAATTAGAAAAACGAAAACCATTACTCATACTAAAAAAGGAAGCATGATGGAAAGTCGTTTTGATTGGCCAATATGATACAATTGATGTAGATCATTACACAAATTATTTATATTAGTTTTAGAGTACTCTCTATATGAAAACGTAGTCATCCATATGACAAGTGGCTAAGCATGTTACCTATGGTCAAATAATTTTCAGAAGACGTTAGTCTTTCGCTTTACTAGCAGTTAGCGAATTTAATCCCATATAATCCCATTCCTGGAAAACTTTTACTAGTGGCGTATTTTTGCTAATAGTCTAACAGAGTCTAACAGTATAGTTAAGTAGGCTCATGAAATTTATTTTATTTTCTTTTTTTTTAGTTTTTTTTTTTAAAAGCATTATTTCAATAGCTAATATAATAAAAACTTGACATAGGTAATTACAAGAGAGATCCGAATGATACTTTCAATAAGTCAATTTATTATGTAGTTCAAAATTTCTATTAGTAAAAATATTAATTTCAATTTACAACTATTTTACAACGTACCATTTTTTTTTATCCCTGGTCAGCAATTAATCGAGTATCCAAGGAGACCATTCAACAAACTGTCAGATCCTCATTATCAATGTCAACAAATTACACAGTATTATTTCTTACTAAAAGTTTTATAAAAGATATGAGGAAGCCTAAAAAAAATTTCAAATGCATACCATCTCCTAGATGACAACTGATTTAACTATTTCATCAATAATTTTTTCATTTGGCAAAAAACTAGTAGATTCTGAACTGACGTACTCCACACTTAACTAACTTTATTCTTTTTATTCATTTATTTTTTTTATTAATTTTCAATGATTATATTTGATAAATAAAAACTACACAAGTACCAATTATGATCTATATTTAATTGATTATATTAAATAAGCATCGTTTCGGTCACTAGTTGATTACATCGAAGATAATGCTTGAAAATAACCAATTACACCATTATTTGTTAATCGCTACTATCTGCTATATTATTTCAAGCTATATTACAGTATTAGCCGGAGTAATACTACAAAAGCCAACTTCAATTACTGTTCAACGCTCTTTTTCATATTTGTCAGTCTTTATGCCTTATACAAATTTATTTTCCCGTAAAGTTCCTATCTTTCACAAATTCAGATCTTTCTTGTAATCACCTATATTCTCTTGATTACAAGTTTTAAGACTGTGTATTAGCTGTTGAAATAATGCTTTTGGAAAAAAAACCAAAAAAGAAAAAGAAAATAAAATAAACTTCACGAGCCTACTTAACTATACTATTAGACTATTAGCAAAAATACGCCACTAGTAAAAGTTTTCCGGGAATGGGATTATATGGGATTAAATTCGCTAACTGCTAGTAAAGTGAAAGACCAATGTTTTCTGAAAATTATTTGACCATAGGTAACGTGCTTAGCCACTTGTCATATGGATGATTACGTTTTCATATAGGGAGTACTCTAAAACTAATATAAATAATCAGCGTAACGATCTACATTAATTGTATCACGTTGGCCAATCAAAACGACTTTCCATCATGCTAAAAAAGGATTCTTCAAAAATCAGCATAGCGAACATCAAAAAAGTTGAACGGAAACCATCCCTCACACATTTCATGTTACACAAGAAACGTAATCGTACTGGTATAAAGAAAATTCATTTCCGGTATATTAGACCGGATTCTTCCAATTGTGTAATATGCGTGCAATGCTTTTCGATTGGTTTAAAATTGACTAGGGGGCTGTTATAATGTGTAAATATTATCAGCGTAACATTCCGATCTTTTAACAAATCAGAATGCAAGCCCGCTATGCTGGTTAGACCCAGGTAAGTTCCTTAGTCACCATTTATACAAAAATTCACCGTAGTTCATCAAGTTTAGAAAATCAAACATTTACTCCGCGGCAGTGCCTATTATCGATAAACGTATGTGTCGTTGTTATCTTATTTTGCTATTTATTTAATTTTCATATGATAGCAGATAGTCTTTTTTATTTCTCTCCAAACAATATCAATTTTCATATCATTTGCAGGTTTCAAAGGCAGTATGTACAATATATTCATATATTTTTAGGTTCTTTTTGAGTATTTATTTAATATAGATCTTTTACATATTTTAATTTTTTAATAGGAGTTATGCAATTAATCAGACTTTTAATGTCTTGCAGAAAAATATACTATATATTTAATATATCTAAAAAGATATCCTCTGAAAAAGTGATTTGGAGAATGATATTAATTTTGAAAAATAGGATAATTTGTTGTATCCTAATAAATAAATAGACAATATTCTACTTAAAAAGTGATTTGGGTTTAATTTATTGAATTACTAACAGTTAAAAAATAATAGAATACATATATATAATTATCTGTTAAATGTATGATATATTAACGAAATTTAAAAACCTATATTTATAAAATAATAACAATAATAAATTCAGTAAATAAAATAAATAAATAAATCCTATTAATGATTTAATTATATAATTAGTCAAGCAGATTACTAAAATCTCAAATATTCCTTCAATTAAGATAAAAAATATGTACTTTAAGCAGGAAGAAAACTGCCATCCAATGCTCGCCACACTTCTTCTGCTGCCTATTTCCCGAGCACACGTCCCATTTCATTTATACATAGATCATAACTGATGTATGCATTCTTTACAGATACCTGAAAAATTGTCAGTGATTGAATCAATAATTAATAGTTATTCGGCACGAAGTGCCGAATAACTGAGTTATTTGCTGTATGCTATTTGATTGGTCGATTTTAAGCGCCGAAGGTGCTTAAAATTCGACCAGTCAAATCATATGGCAAATAACGGTAAGGTACTATAGTGTTCTAATCTAGTAAAGCGCGATAGCGCTTTACTAGTATTAGAACACTATAGTACCGTAGTTATGAGTACTTCGTGCTTGAATAACTGGATTATACGGCATTTATATTTGTTGGTTTTGCATACCAACTGTTGATCTGGCGTTTGAGATTTTAAATTTTTATGCACGTGAGTTACACACGTTGTCCGGATATATTTTAAATCCGGAACGGATTTAAAATATTTCGGATAACGTGTGCAACTCACGTGCATTAAAATCATAAAATTTCAAATGCCGGATAACAGTTGGTAAATGCAAAATCCAACAAATAGAAAATGCCGTATAAAAAGTTTTTATTTGTCGTAAATAAAGCATATGATACGGGCTAACTAATTGTAAAACTCTGACGACATGTTTTAGGTTTTTAGTTTAGCGGAATTTTTTTAACCAATAATAGAATGGACATATCGGGACAACGGAGCAATTGATTCTAATTGACAATATAACCATGTTTAGAATCAAAACGTAAAATATATTCAAGTAATACTATGTTTATTAATTACATTCCTTCATTTCGGACAGACATTCATATGACCGCCTGGTAATTTTATTAAAGTTTGAATTGGAAAATTTTGGATTTGGATAAATAAAATTTACTAAATTTTATTTATATAAATAATAAATAAATTATATATAAATATTATATTATAAATATTTTATAAAACATATACTACTTTATAGAGTAGCATAAACCTCTTAAAAATATTCATGCTAGTATTGAAGAAGCAAATGTATTATGTAGCGATAAAAGATCTATTCAAAGATTCAAGTACAGTTCTATGTATAAAAAAATGATTCAAGTATGCAGTAATTAAAAAAAAAATAGCGCATGTAACACTGAAAATTTTAAATTTGTTGTCTTTATCATAGTCATTAATAAATACAATTTATTATTATCGTCTTCAGTAGTTTATTAAGTCTCAAGAATTACATTAAGAATCGCCCTGAATCGTTTTTTTCAATTTGTGAATTTTCAATTGGTTAAAATTGAAAATGATGTACGTACGTATGTCATTTGATGCTTGACATAAATGACGCAAAACACATGTATTTAATGGTTAAAATTTCAGAAATTAACCAATCAATCAATATCTCACCGATATTAGTCTTCGTTTAAATTATATCGTTTTACATATAAGTGTAATTTCGAAAAAAAGAGTATTATACAAGGTAATGCCAATATTCATCGTGTTGCAATTTTGTATGTTTTTGGACGATTTGCACCATTATCAATTGCATTTATACTAAATAAGGAAATCTCAATAATAGCACCACCTGACAAGTGATTAACATACTAGGAAAACGTGAAACGTTAAAGTCCGGAGCAAGGAATAATTTTTTACGGGATCATCCGCATATCGGGCTGATCCGTGTTGATCTGTTTTACATGTTTTGAAATGCTGATTGGCTTAATATCACGTGAGCGAAACCCGACACACACACAAAATTTGCCCAGTGAGTCCTCCGCTACGCTCAATAATCGCATTTATTTGGACAAAAGTTAAAACAATGTTTACTTCAATTATGAGTATGCAACAATAAGAAGTCTAAGATTATCAAGAAAATTTTCTATAAAACAACATGCAAAAATTTGAAGGAACTAAGATCAGTGTGTAACATACAAAAATAAAAGCATGAAAAATGTAAAATAACTCATAAATTGCAATGGAAACTAGTTTTCTTTAACTAGTCCACGCGAAGTTAGTTTTTTGTTTTGCATTACATGGGATCTGAAAATTGTAATTTTATTTTATTTGGTTTTTTTTCTGTCGGTTCTATCGAATAATTTCGGGAATTAAGGTTTCCATCGGGTGATATCGGATAAAATTGACGGAACAAAGTAAATAGCAAAATAAAATTGGCGGATTCATAGCCTTAAGTAAAAGTATGCACAAAATAACTTGTTTCTATTTTGACAAAAATTGGATTTTATTATTGTTGAATTGATCATGGGACCGCCAATTGTTTGCGCCATAACTATGATACCTTTAATGAATAGAAAGTATATAAATAAAATTACTAACAACTGCCGAAAACCGCCGACAACCGTAAATAATGGTGATAACATTTGGGAGTATAATTAGAACCAATATTTAGGTTTTTATTTTTTTGTTTATTTGCGAATATATAGCAATATGTAAACTAAAAAAGGTTTTTTCTGATAGTTATAATCATTTTATTCCATTTCGCTTTGTTTGCTTATTTGTAAGATATATTTAAACATTAAATAACAATATGCTTCATTGATCATTAATGCAACGTATATAATTAAAAAAATTTTGTACCTAATTTACAACTTGTATAAGGATCAAAAATTATAAAAGCTTCGTATATGTTAATCGTGAGAACGATATTCCTATTGTTTTAACGAATTGTCAATTGAATTTTCATATTCCAAATAAAATTATATCACAATATTTAAAATATTAAGCACTTACATCATTTCATGTCCTCTCAAAAAACACGTACTCATGTGACCGAAGCATGTACTAATTGCCGCAGAAGGCATCAAAGATGTACTAAGGCAATAATTCCTTGCACAAATTGCATGAAACATGATCTCGATTGTAAATTTATAAAATCAAATAAAAAACGCGGCCCAAAACCGAAAGTTAAGGCAAAAAATTTAATTTTATCTATTCCAAAACAAGAATACATGACTATTCCATACGTAAACGATCAACATTTAAATAATCGAATGGTGACCTTTATGCCAAATAACGCATTATTTACCAATATACATAATATTGATAATTTAAATCAAGTTCAAATTTATGATCTCGAGAGGATGATGTCTTCAAACAATTGCTCAATTTATAACAATAAGATTGATAAAAATATTTATTCACCAATTTATGATAACAGATAGTTATTTTTTTTTGCTAGAATCGTCCGTTTTGTAAAACAATCAAAATAACTTTTTTACTTTTTCCTTTAACTTCAAACACCAATATTTCAACAGTTAAATTAGCATATGTTATTACATATTTTTATCTTTACTAAAGAATATTTGAGATTTCAGTAATCTGCTTAACTAATTATAGTATTAAAGATATTTAGTTTTAAATATAGCCAATTCTAAAATTTTACTATAAAACTTTTAAAATATTTTTTATTAATTTTTAAATTTTTATATGTTCCAATTATAAAAACAAATTTTTGCTATTAAACAAAGTCAAAATTTTATTTATAAAATTATAAAAATTTTAATAATTAAAGTTATTTTTTAAATCAAATTCTACAATTTGTATCAAAATTATATAGGACATATGCTTAGAATTTTAAAAAAGTTTGTCAATGAATAAAGACAAAATTTTGTATTTTTTTTAAAAAAAAATTGATTTTTAAATTATTTATTATATAGACAACTTTATTTTTTTCCTATAATTTAAAAATAAATATTACTATTTTGCAATCCTTATTTTTAAATAATTTTATTTGTTTTGTGTCTATAAGGAGATGACTATAGGGAAGTTTGACTGTACTTGTATGTAATAATAATATAAAGATAAAATTTATATAGTTATTTTTTAAGTTTGGCTTTAAGATTCTCTTTTTTTTCTGCATTCTAAGTTTCCTTTGTCAATGAAGAGTTATAAATTATTTATATTTGTCATTACCAGGCTAGTAGGATAAAACATTATAAAGAACAAAATTTTGCTGAAATATATTTGTTTGCATACAGTACATATGCTTATACTATCTTACTTTTTTATTAATTGCAAACTGCAAATTTTGTGTTAGGTCAAATATAATTGAACAAGTCACTGCTATATAGTGCCTGAGCTTTTTTCTGTTGGTTGTTCTGGGGAGTTGTAAGACGTGTATAAGGCACATGTACTTCTCTAGTCAACACTAGTCAACACATTAAAATACATTAATATATAAAAAAAAATGCGAATTTTCATTTGTTATGTTTCAATTATTTTAAATGCATATACATTAATTCACTGCAGTCAATAAATTTTAAAAAGCACAACACATTTATTATGTCGTTGGACATTGAATTTTAAAACCTAACTAGATTTGCGTATTTGGTGACTTCGTCACCAGGTTTTGTAATAAAGTTGTATATGTGTATAAATGTTTATATGTTTGTCCCGTGCTGTGTATATTATGTATTGAAGTTTATATAGAGTTTTTTTTGATATTTGGTTTAATAAAAAATTATTTGTATTATTATATATGATTAATAAAAGGTTTCAACTGATTATTCTAGTTGTTTTTTTTTATTGTGATATTAATACGTTGGAGTTAAATGTATTCTACAGTTATTTTGAGACTCACGTGTTTTATATTTAGGTTTCCTTTGGTAATTCAAATTGATACGACCTAGATCCAATGCATCCAACCTGGAATTTCGGGGACCCTCCTGTAAAATTCGTTATTTATAGATGATCAACAAATATGACGACATTAATGTGAATGATCGAAATGTCGCAATGATCACAGGAATGATATAATATTTATTCAATATTAAATTATCATCCGAACATGATATAATTACCTTACATATTTCTGTCAGTTTTCCCACGTTCAGGCCCGATTTTTCGGATACAACTAATCAAAAATATTAAAGCGAACAGACCCAGGATTGAAGTATAGAGATGGGAAATTTAGCAGATCAGTTTGGTACTGGTATAGCATCGATGCAAATTAGTACAGTATGGGTGAGCAGATCAGTATAAGTACACTCAGAATTTTTAAAATCTTACCATGCTAACCCGATGTTATATATATTATAAAGATAATCAAATGCGTAAAATATCCGTTTGTAAGTACTATATAATTCTAATTATTTATGGTATATTATCTGCTATAATCTTTCAATAAGCAATACTGTTTGGGTAAGGCTGATTCGGTAAAACAATTGTTAATGAATTTGAATTGTGATGACATCGATATATTAGTTCACATTTTAATCACAGGCCATATAACCAATCAAAAGGCATTACTCGATTATAACCGTGATTTTATTGTTTGGTAATTGACATAAAACTATGATTACGTGAAACGCCGAGAAAATTAGTGATCTGGGTACCAAAAATTCTTGGATAAAAATTTACGAAAAATAGAAATAAACATTTGGTAGAAAGTAATTTTTCTCGACATTTGCTAATATATTTACTATTTTTTTTATTAATCTTATGTTTTTTTATCCATTGCGGAGCTGATTGTTCTTGTTCTTTCACTTGTTGCACTTATTCTTGCACTTGTTCTTGAACTTGAGGCCATTATACAATACGCTTTCAAATTCGTGAAACATTTGATTGACTTTCTAGCCCAAAATAGTTTGTAAATATTCGGTAATCAAACAACTAAAGTAAATTTAACAAATTCACATTCACGATTTTAGAGAGTTATTTAAGGGCGTTAATAAGAGCATTAAAAAATGTTCTATGATTACTCGAATGTTATAATTACTCGACCGTGAACATTAATTGACTTTCTAGCCCAAAATAGTTTGTAAATATTTGGTAACCAAACAACAAAAGTAAATCTGGCAAATTCACGTTTCACGATTTTAGAGAGTTTAAGGGTGTTAATAATTTACTGAAACTTAAAAAAAAGTATATATGTTTTTATAATAAAATAATAATATTTTGAAAATATAATAAATATGCTTTTATATAAAAAAATATTTTAATAATGTTTTTATAATATATTAATAATATAATAAAAATTTTAAAAATAAAATTAAAATTTAAATCTGTTTTAAAAATATTATAAAATTATTATAAAAACATTATTATT
>QKWP01000154.1:350283-363366 GCA_003550325.1 Gigaspora rosea | reverse complement strand
TCGAATGTTCTAATTACTAGACCGTGATAATCATAATAATCATTTATCAGTTTTCCCACGTTCAGGTCACATTTCTCGGTTACAACTAATCAAAAAAGTTAAAACGCACGTGAGTTATAAAGATAACTAATTACTACATACTTACATCACTGATTGCATAATTACTACACACTTAGGATTGATGATCGATCGAACATGTGACTGTAAACGGGCCTGTCACATGTTCGATCTGGTGAATAGATTCGAGATAAAAGCTGCCTCGATACTTACGTATCGAGCAGTCAATGTTTGATCGACAATGAAGATATTGTTGACAATTACATCATGATTCCTAAATTAAGCAAGTAATTAAATTATACAAATCCAATTTCATATGATAGTCATTATATGGGATTAATAACTACGGCATATTCTGCTTAGTCATTTTTTCATTCAGCTGATTCATTGCTGCGCAATATTTTATAAGCTATGAAATAGACTTGGAAGTGATCGTCAAATTTTCGTTACGATTTTTTCGTTATGGTCTTTGACGATCAGAGATTATCATTTCATCAACCCGGTAAAAAATTCGACGCAGAAAAAATAAAAATTTTAATATTTCAAAAGGCAACTAAATAAATCTATAAAGGGTCACCTTTAAAGTGTTAAATAAGGCCTTTTTACTTCTCTTTTGATTAAAACACATGTCGTTGTATTTATTTTAATACAACGTATTCGAATTTTTATAAAATTTGTTAAATAGCAGTAGAATATGCAGTAGAATATGACAATTGCAATAGCAATAGAATATACATTAAAAAATGGCGGATGAGAATATTTCCTTTTTTGGTATTGCTAGGAAATTGCTTTGTCGATCCATGCAAAATAAACAGGTAATTGAGGTAACACACATAAAAATTATAGAGTAATTTAATTATAAACGGATTACATAAGACAGTTACGTAAGGTAAAGATGTGCATGCCAAAATTAAATATTCTTAACAAGCATAATTAGTATAGCATATAGTGTGATTTTGTTTTAAATAACTATTTTATAGTTTTTTTTCTTTAGGATTAAAATGTTTGAAACAAAGTAGAGGCTTTAAAATGCAAATCAACAATTACAATTTTAAACAAAAATGTGTTTAATAACTCTAAAACTCTAAAATAACCGTAAAGATATTATATGTTAATTTATAAGGCCGTTCGAAATTGATTCTTCAGTTAACATCACTTTCTAGGACTCTCTTGAGGGAGTAAAATAAAACGATCATATAAAATGAACAAAGATGGGCTAATTTCATTGGTTGAGTGATTGGGGAGAGTCGTCCAACGTTTTGATGGTGGTTCATTCTTGGGGATACTTCAACTGAGTGCGAGGTGGTGTTGAACAGCCTAAAGGAATATTAAAAAATTGATAAACATTAACTTTTTTTAGTTTGTTTATTTTTTATTTATTAATTTTTTTTTTTTTTTGCAAAATAAATTCTTTACCAAGCATATTGCATCAATAAAATAATTTTATACTTCATTAAAGGATTTTTTATAATATAATTTGTATGCACAAAGAACCCTTTTATTTTTTATAATAATTAGTAAAGTTTCTAAATTGGTCTTCTGGATAAAATAATCATCAATTTTTTACTCATAAAATTTGTTTTTATGATTAGATGTTATACATCTAATTGTTATCAAAAGTAGAGTTTACCTAAAAAAAACTACATTAAGAGAGAATACTTGCTCTTAAAATTGTATAAAGGCTATCCAAGTGGATTTTCTAATTTAGTCTGGAAATTAATTATATGAAATTTTTGCATGGAAGTGTTGATAATCAAATCCATATTTTCTACTCGCAAAATCCGAGCACCTCTTTTAGATATGTTGTCTTTGTTAAGCGATACATGACTCCATTGACAAAGTCGTCATTTGACAAATAGAATTAAATTAATATAATGAAGCTTTATTAAGTTTTAATTGCAGTTACAGTCAGACCTCCCTAAATGCAACCACCCTAAATGCATATCTAAGTAAAATCTCCCTAAATGCATGGCTTTTTTTCGGCCCAACTTAATATAATACTTATAGATTTTTATCTCTCTAAATGCATGTTTTTGAAATTTTTACTATGGTCCCGATGCTATGCATTTAGAGAGGTCTGACTGTATTTGTCAAATCCTCATACATTAACAATTACAAAAAGGTCAAATGTTATCATTTAATAAAATAATAGGACGGAAATTATAAAGTTATAGTTAAATTTTTCAAAAAGAATCGAATATCAATTAAGAAATACGAAAGATTTACAATGTTTTTTAAGTTCATTGGGATTGTCAATTATATTGCATTGACAATAGCACATTTTTTGTGCTGGTAAATTTTTGCTAATTATCTTGTAAACTAAATGTTTGAATCAAATTCAGTACTTAATTTAATAAAATTTATCAAAATTCAAGCAATAATAAGAAACTAATAAAGTATTATAATAAATTAACAATAAAAACAAAAAAATTTCACTTGTAGAACGTAAAACCACATTGTGACGATAAAATCTTTAAGAATATGGGATAAGTGGTTATGATAAATATTAAAGAGATAAACTCTTAGGTAAACCCTTAGTTGTAGAACGTTATTTTAAATCATTAGAAGGTAAACCTTTAGTTGCAGAACGTGCTTTAGGCATGCCCTTAGTTGCAAAACGCGATGTTGAATCTTTTCCGTCACCAGTTGGTAATCCCTTAGTTGCAAAACGCGATGTTGAATCTTTTCCGTCACCAGTTGGTAATCCCTTAGTTGCAGAACGTTCTTTAGGTATGCCCTTAGTTGCAGAACGTGATGTTAAATCTTTTCCGACACCAGTTGGTAAACCTTTAGTTGCAGAACGTGCTTTAGGCATGCCCTTAGTTGCAGAACGTGATGTTAAATTTTTTCCGCCACCAGGTGGTAAACCCTTAGTTGCAGAACGTGATGTTAAATCTTTTCCGCCACCTGGTGGTAAACCCTTAGTTGCAGAACGTGCTTTAGGCATTCCCTTAGTTGCAGAACGTGATGTTAAATCTTTTCCTCCACCAGGTGGTAAACCCTTAGTTGCAGAATGTGATGTTAAATCTTTTCTGCCACCTGGTGGTAAACCCTTAGTTGCTGAACGTTCTTTAGCTAAACCCTTAGTTGCTGAACGTTCTTTAGGTAAACCCTTAGTTGCAGAACGTGATTTTAAATCATCAGGTGGTAAACCCTTAGTTGCAGAACGTTTTTCAAACTGTTCAGGCGTAGTTCCTGTCAACCAGGATCGTAATTCCGATTGATCTGCTCTTTCATTAAACTGTAATGGAACAACATTAGCTACAAAAAGCGTAGCCAATAAAATGAATAAAAAAATTAAATTTCCATTCATTTTTTTTTAATAAAGGCAAATTGATAGAGTCTTTAATCGAAGTTTATATTTTAGATTCGGAACAGATTAAAATTTTGCCATTTTATAAGAAAATTTTGTTGATTTCGTTCTTATTTACTTTAAATCTAAAAACATGAATGACTATCCAATGACATTCAAAAATGCAATAGTATCGTCTAAATATATATTCTACATCCAGAAACCATCATTGATATGCAGGTTGATGTATTTATCAGCATATCACTTCGTAGAAATTAGGACTGTAACTCCGTCCATCTGGTAAATCTTTGTCCAGGACTAACAAGATATTAAAAGATAAGATTTATATGAAATTAGAATAAAATAGAACTGGTTAAGATTGATGAATTATCAGCTTAAGTAAGTTACTGTTACAATTAAAGTTGAAATGAATAAAATAAAATGTATATTATAATTGGATAATAATTTCATATGTTAACGGCTTTACATTCGTAAATATAACTTAAAATTAAAACATGACAATGGTAATAAAGGATACTGAAATATTTATCCATTGATAGACCTAGTACGTATTTACGTAGGATCATCAGGATTCTCGATTTCTGATTCATTAGATATCAACGATTTCCACAAAATTTGAATAATTAACCAAGAACAGAGTGATATTACGAATTAATAGTTACTATTGTATTTTTAAGGACGTACATTGAACAATATATCAGTTGATTATTTAATATTTATAAAAAAAATTTTTTTTTGCCTATAATGCTTTCTACCGCATATTATTATTGCTCAGTAAGAGTTATTGCTAAATGAAAGTATACAAATGAGCTTTCCATCTCCAAAGACACTAACCTAACATTATATAAAAGCTCGTAGAAACATGCTCTCTAGTCATAGAAACGTAATATTTCTTCGGCCAAATTACGATTGCTGTATCACCATGTCTTTATGGATAATTTAAAAATCTATCAAAAAGGGATTACATTTTGATAATATTACTACTATGAATTATACACTTAAGATAATAATAGAACAGGGTGAAACCTGAGTTGCGAAATAGTGAAATCCGCTTTGTAGATCGGGTTAGGGTGAAATCCGCGTTTTATTATGTTTTTTATTATATAAAAGCGGATTTCACCTTCACGTGATGATCATAGCAGGTTTCACTATTTCACAACTCAGGTTTCACCCTGTCGTATAATAATCATCGTTAACAATTCTGGAACATGTGAAAAGAGCTGCATTCAATTAAAGTTTGTGTTACATGTTAAATATAGTATATGCAGTTCTTCGATCACGATAGTTAATTATAGAGCTCCAATTCAGTTAAATCCATCATTAAATCAGATATCGGATAATTATTTGAGTATCAATAGTAAACGGATATTAGGATAATAACAAAGGCCCTAACCCTAAATTTTTATTTCACGCACTTAGTTTATTTACAAAATCGGATTTCCTTTTTTGGGTTGTGTTACCTGCGCAAATACATCACCGTAGCTACATTAAGCATCATAAAGTATCAAGTTCATTGAAAGTAAAACGCTCGTAATAATTAGATTAATTAAAGAAGCTGATTAAATTGAAATAAATTAGTTTTAGTTCGACTTTTCGATTTCCTCGAATTCTCACAAATTCCTAAATAAAGACTGATATTAATAAAATAGGTTCGTGTCTTCATGCACGTTAAATAAATTAAACACTTATCTGACAACTTCTCGTATCGTCATATACGTTTAGTTGTGCCTCTTTCATAAAAGCCTTGTAAATCCTCTTGATAAAGTCGTATATCCGACCTAGTAATAACCCACCAAATCGCCCGTTTATTGTCGTCATACTGCAAACGTGTTAGTCCCTGAATTAGATTAAGGTTAACTTCAGGTGTGAAAACGTAAAATGCAAAATTAATAAATAGAAGTCTTCTACGTAAAATGCAAAAAATTAAAAGAAATTATTCACCTGAACAAAAAGCTGCAAGAATGATGCTCGAAAGAAAAGATTAGCTTCTATGGCACTTGAAGAACAATTGAGATTCCGAAATAATGAGTCAATAAAAAGATAAGGCCCAAATTAGCATCACTAGCGGAAAAACCATTTTTGAAAATGCAATCCAATTATTTACCAAATAGGAAAAGGTTCAAAAATATAATATGACAAAACTAAATCAACTTAATTTGCCTGTTGCCAAGATAAAAGCCACAATGTTTGGACCTATTATAGATTGGTAAATGGTGCAATAGGTACAATTGTCAAGAATATATATGGACTAGCCAATATCACAAAATTTTACCAGGGTATCCTATATTATTTTACTAATAAAAAATGTTGTAATGTTACTCCAACTATAACCCTAACTAGTGATACGGGTCAATGAAAAAATCGCGGGCCGAGGCCGATCCAAAAAAAACTCAGGCCGGTCGACCGTGCCGACCTTTTTCTAGTGTAATTTTTTTTGATCAGAATCAGTCAACATTTATCTATATTAAACGTGTAAAAAGCCATCAGGTAATTTTTTATCGAATTCTAGTGATATTAAATGATTTAATTTTATTCTTTTTGTCCTTGAGAAAAATTCCAGCATGTTAGTATTTCACAGTGATAGGGTCGATGAAAAAATCGCAGGCTAAGGCTGATCCAAAAAAAACTCGGTCGACCGGGATGACCTTTTTCTAGTGTAATTTTTTCTAATCAGAATCAGTCAACATTTATCTATATTAAACGTGTAAAAAGCCATCAGGTAATTTTTTATCGAATTCTAGTGATATTAAATGATTTAATTTTTATTGTTTTTGTCATTGAGAAAAATTCCAGCATGTTAGTATTTCATGTTGATTGATTGTCTATGTCTCCGAACATTCTTATACTTGGATTATATTCACTATTTGCAGTTTATCACCTAAATAAGCCAATTCTCTTACATTATTATAAATGACTAGCCGATTTTTATTTAATTTCTGGCCTAAAATATACTTTAGAAGATAATCGATTTTAACACTTCTCTTACCAACCGGCCCAGCCCACAAAGATATGGGCTGAGGGTCGACCCGCCCATCGACCCAGTGTTATGGTCAGTGGGAGAGCTTTCGGTCCGTATGGTAAGTTTAGCTTTGATCATAACAAAATAGTATAAGTTTGGTAACACTAAGTTTGTTATTATTTGTTAGGCTGGTACGTTATTTTCATGTGATCAGGTAGCAAGTTTCTTTATTATTTGGTAACGATCAACAATCAAGCAGTTATATTGAAAATAAAAATTTATCTTTCTTATAGTGGGTTAAAGAGATTCACTTTATTATGGTTTCTTTCAATGTAGTTACAATAGTAATTTATCTATAGAATTACACCCGAGCGTATTTGCAACTAATAATTACAAATATCTGCGAGCGATAATTGATTCCTTTTCTAGCTAAAACCCAGCCTATTTATAAGTATTAATTCTCACTGGGATTGCAATCCCTCGCTTGGAGGTTTAATCCCTCACTTGGGGTTTTAATACCTCGCTTGGGGTTTTAATCCCTCGCTTGGAAGTTTAAACACCCGTTTGGGGTTTGAATCCCTCATGATCATTCTTTACTAAATAAGAAATACATAGATTGATAGAAAAAATAAAAATAGATATAATACTATACTAAATAAGGAAAGAAAAGAAAAATGTAAAATTTGATTGTAACATCATCCCTCGTTTGAGAGGATGAGCTCCTGCGAATCACCTAATGAGTGATATAATTCCTCTTGCCTTCGTACTCGAGCTTCGGTTAAAAGTTTGTCAGTGAAGTTTTCATCAAATATTTTTTCTAATATGCTAATATTAATATGTTCTACAAGATGTAGGTATCCTTCTCCACGGGCGACAAATAATTGGTATACCCTTTTGGAAATTTTCTATATGCTCTTCCTTTTTTCCGGAGTAAAGTAAGAATTTAGTTTTCTCCTGGTTGTTTCATTCCATTCTTTTTCAGCGAGAATAGTCCCCATTTGATAATAGGCTTCCAAAGTCTGCGCATTCGATTTCTTTTGAGCATTCAACCCAAGTTGTTTTTGGTATGAATTAGCAAATTTCTCATCCTAATCTCCACCAGAAATGTCGACGGAGATGAATGGTTCCTCTGGATCTCCCCTATTTAAATCTTGGAGATAGATAGGCATGTTTTCTCTAATTCTTTCTGATAAGGTTCTTTTTTCAGATAAGTTAATATATTCTGAAACCTCTTGTTCGGCTGTTTGAAGAGTCACGCAGTCGCGACTTAGGAGCAAAACTTCACCAAACTTTAAAGCAGCAGTTAGTTTTTGTATACGGGCTCTAAGGATTGTAAGTTGTTGATCCATTTTTTTTTTTAATCTTCCTTTTTTTTTTCTTCTTTTTTATAGTCGGTCGAGTAAGTAGAATACTATGAATTTTCGAAATTCATAGTTTCCAAAGGAAATAATGTGAGATTTTGCTCTAAATACGGTTTTAGTAAGCTCCCATGTATGCTTTGAACTAATACTTTTCCATCTAGTGTGCTTAGTTTATAGCTGCCATTTCCGAATACTTCATGTATTCGATAGGGTCCGAGCCACCATGATTCTAACTTTCCACCCTTCCGAGAATCAAGTTTCGCCTTATAGCGCCAAACTTTATCTCCAATGGAGAAACTACGTAATGCATATCGTTTATCATGCTCCAATTTCCGTTTCGTTTGTGATCGTTTGATGTTCCCTAAAGCCATAGCGCGAGATTCCTTTAAATTATCTATTAATGTCACTAATCTTGTAAAAATTATAGATTGTATTTCTTCTTTATTTAGTTTTTCCGTGGGATACGTGGTCACATCTCATTCAACCGGCAGCTATGCCTCCAATCCATAAACCAGATAAAAGGGCTCGTATAGCGTAGTATTATGCTGAGAGGTTCTATAGGCAAACAATGCCAATTGAATAAATTCATTCCAGTCCTCAGCATATTGGATTATACATTTAGATAGAATTCCACACAGGGTACGATTAAATCTCTCGACCTGTTCATTCGTTTGCGGTTAGTAGCTTGACGACTTGATATGTTTTATTTTTAATTCTTGACACAACTCTTCAATTACCTTATTATTGAAATGGGAACCTTGGTCAGAGATTATTTCACGTGGGCAGCCGTGTCTACTAATAATCTCATTAACGAGGAACATTGCTACGGATTCGGCCCTACAGTTAGGCAACGCATAAGCTTCTGGCCACTTTGAAACAAACTCAGTGGCTACGATTAAGTATTTATTTTCTCGTTTGGTTTGAGAAAGAGGGCCAATAAAATCAATTCTGATACGATCAAATGGCTGTGTGGGTCTTATAGGGTGCAACGTTTGCGAGAGATAGACCGTCCTTTCTGTTGACAAATTTCACACCCTTCCACAAAATTTCTTATGCCAGATATCATTTGTGGCCAATAATACCATTTAGTAATTTTATCAATTGTAGCTTTCTTTCCCATATGACCACCTACGGCACTTCTATGAACAGCATCTAGAATAATTTTACTTCGCTCCTTTGGATTACCCGTAGTGGATTTATTAGTTCGTTTTTGACTTTGCGATATAATATTCCTTCGCAAGTCAAAAAATACTGAGCTTGAGCTTTAAGCTTTTTTCTCTGACTCGTATCGAATTCAGGGGGCATATCCAAGTCGGTAAGATATTTTACTAATTCTTGGTAGTTTTCTTTTTCCATGTTGGCTTATTTTATTACAGTTTGTTTTGTTGTTTTTTTTTTTTTATATATATATATATATACGTGCCAGGACACCGGAACCTGGACTGGATTCTGGACTTCGGATTTAAATATTAAGTTGATAAAATTTTTTAAATTATTTGTTTTGTATTCTTGTTCCTTCTTGATGCTAAAATTTTTTATATTCAATTCTAGATAAAGCATCTACATGAGGAAGTTGTTTACCCGCCCGGTGTCGAATTACGAAGTCGTATTCTTGTAATATCATAATCAACCTAGCCATTCACCCAGTCTGATTTTTTTTATTGTGTAAGTATACTAGGGCCGAGTGATCTGTAACAATAGAGAATTTGGGTCCGTGTAGGTATAAATAGAACTTTTTAACGGCCATCCAACTGCGGTGCACTCCAATTCCGTAATCGTATAATTCTTCTTAGCGGGTCTGGTAGCTCGGCTAGCATACTCGACAACTTGTTCCCTTTTTTGGTCGTCCAACTGTATTAGAATGGCTCCTAAAACCAGGTGGGATGCATCTGTACAAAGGACATACGCCTTATTATCGTCAGGGTGAGCCAATATAAGAGTGGTAATTAATTTCTTTTTTAGGGCATTGAAAGCACTTTGTTGGTCTAAACCCCACTTGTATGGTTCTTTATTTTTCAGTAGTTTATATAAAGAAGTAGTGACCTCTGCGAAATTTTCTATGAATCTCTGATAAAATCTGGCAAGGCCCAGAAATTCCCATAACGTCCTAAGGTTTTTGGGTCAAGGAAAGTTTTTTACCGCCTCTACTTTTTCTTCTCTGGGGAATATACCTTGTTTACTAATTTTATGACCCAAAAAGGTTATTTGTTGTTGGCTGAAATAACACTTTTTTTTATTTAATTTTAAGTTTGTAGCTTGAATTTTCTTTAGAACTTCGGTCACGTGAATCATGTGATCTTTGAACGTTGGCGAAAAGATTGTAATATCGTCGATATAAACCAGGGCAAATTTCCATAGAACCTCCTGCAAAACTCGATCCATCAATCTTTGAAATGAAGCTGGAGCTTTGTGAGCCCAAAGGGCATCAAGTTAAATTCGTATAGCCCGAATTTAGAGATAAAAGTAGTTTTTTCACGATCACACAGATGCTTTTCTATCTGCCAAAATCCACTCGCGAGATCAAGTGTCGAATACCATGCTGAACTCTTTAAGGCTCCTAATAACTCATTTATCCTTGGAAGTGGTAACTATCTTTTTTAGTAATCTTATTCAACTTTCTATAGTCCACGCAGAACCTCATTGTACCATTTTTCTTCTTCACCAATACTATGGGCGAAGCTCACGGACTACTCGATGATCGTATAATTCCAGCCTTTTCCATACGTCGAATTTCGATACCAATAAACTCGTGCTCCGGTTTTGAAGTAGGGTAAAACCTTTGCTTATTTGTGGGCCACTATCTATAAATATTTAATGCTGGATCGTGGAGGATTTACCTAGCTGTCCCGATTTGTCCATAAAAATGCTTTTATGTTCTTCCAATAATTTTTTTATTTTTGTTTCTTGTTCCTTCGTTAGTCGTCCAATATTAAAGTCACTTTTCTCCTCGGTCAAATAAACGGTCTCTATTTCTATGTCTTTCCTAAAAATGCAGTTTTCTCCTCTTCTTTCAGCAAACCCTACACGACTCAAGCATATCACGATTTTCTCGAAACTCCCAATAGAAGTAAGTTTCGTTTATTAAATTTTCGTCTTCATATTCTTCCTCTTCTTCACACTTTCTGATTCCGTTACTTCTTCTTCTAGCGTATCTTCACCTTCTTCTTCTTCCTCTCTATTCTCCGTTTTATTCCTTTTCTGTATTCGTTCCATAATATTTGCGGGCTTACAGTATTCAGTAACAATTTTTATTTCTTTCCTTCCGTCTCGAATCATTAGTTCGCATTCATCCCAGTCTAACCTTGCTTTTGCTTATTTAACCAGTCATTTCTGACTATCACGGCGTAATTTCCAGTCTCGGTAACAACAGCACGAGAGGTGATGGTCTTTCCTCCCATGGTTATTGGAAACTCATCCACTTCCCCTAAAGGACGCTTCTGCTCCCCATGAACTCCAACCATCACTACGGTTAAAGGACGGTCGATTGATATGCCAACTTCTTTTAAAAAGTTTACAGAAACAACACATCCCAAAGATCCACTGTCAAGTATTAGCAGAATAGGGTGGCCTTTTACTTGCGCCTCGCAATACATTGAGGTGGTCTTTACAGGCTTGTTTTGTTTAAGACAAAATTCTGCAATTTTGGCTGTACTTACTCGACCAGGTCGTGTTATTCTTGCTATTTCTTTCTTGACATTGGGTGCCACTTGAAATAATTGTACATAGGCAATATCTGCCTTTTTATTTTGTAGATCGGTCATTATAGAATAAGGCTGGATATTGGATGTTATTAGAGGTTCAATTGGCTTTGCCCTCCTTTTTCTCGCGGTTGGTTTTTTTATTTTGTGTACATGTTCGTCAGGTTCGTCTTTATTTAGTTCCGGTACTTCTACTTCAGCCGCCTCTCTGTCATTCTTTTTTTTCTTTTTGTAGCATAAACTTCGAATAAGGGCTTGATTGAGGGATTTCCCACATCTAATGCACTCTCACCCTCTTGAGGTGCGTTCTTTAGTTTAATGTCTGCTCCTTATTTAACAACTGAGCAAGCATCGCTTGAGCATGAGGTACATCCATGGTAGGCCTGGTTTTATCATTATTTACATTTCTTTCTTCAGGTTTTCTTTCAATATTATTTAGCTGTGGGCCTGAATTACGACTAGGACATTCCCAGAAAATGTGACCGGGTTGACGGCAAGCGAAACACGTGACCGTTGAACGGTTATTACGGAAATTACCCCTGTTTCATTATACGTTTCTCTATATTTATTATTGTTTTTTACAGATACTACTAATTCTTCCATCATTGAGGTCAGCTTCTTGATGGAGTCTTCTGTAGAATTGAATGGAGTTATTTGTTCTAACCCACTCGTTGACTATTGTAAGTAAGAAACCAAGGGTCTTTCGTAAAGCAATGAATTCCGTACTGCCATGTTTCGAGAAAAAGTCAGTTCTCCGACCCGAGCCCTTTCACTAGCCTCTTGTAAGGTCCCGGGCATAAATAATCCAACGGTCAAAGACAAATCAGGTCGTAAACCCTGTACAAAGATTTGAGCCTTCATAGTTTTGGGATATTGATTACCCCCTATAGTCACTCTTCTAAATAAAGCAGCCATGTCAGCTGCATATTGATTTACAGTCTCACTGTCCTTTTGACGGCTAGTAAGTAATTCCGTACTCCACTTGCTCATGAGCATTTGAGTACAATAATTTTGGCAAAACTGTTGAACGAAACTACTGTCTGGGTAAAAATCATCTTCCCAATGATCAATGTGGGGTCGAGTATTACGCCTGTTTTCCCACCACATAGCGGCCATTCTGGTAAGGTAAGCCCCAATAACTGCTATTCTCTGATTTCCTTGTATATTGTTAGCTTCAAAAGCCCAATTCACTATCTCAAGCCATTCTATCGGGTCTTGATTGCCTCTGGCAAAAGTAGGAATATTCACCGTGTTCATTTCTCAAACTTGTTGTTTTGAATTGCTTGGGTAAATTTCCAGCCATCAACTGTATTAATTGTTGAATTTGCTATTTAAAACCATTTTCCTGATCTTCTGGGTCATCATGGCCGTCAACATTATTGTTATCCAAGAAACAGTTCATGACAGGTAAATTAATTCTATTTCAAATTTTTCTTTATTTAATGTATGCGTTCTTAAACTAAAAATCAATATTCAATTTGCTTTATTCTTGATATGCCATTCAATTCTCCACACAATCGTCACAGGACCCCGAATAATCTATGTGAGGTTATATTTGAGCATCATAGTAAAAATTTTTTTGGTTAGCGGTTTTGGTTTGGTAATATAAACTATATTTCAAATATTAGTTAAACCTTTTATCCAATTTTACCTTTTTTTGAAATACAACGTTCTCTAAAAAAAAAAAAAACAAAC
>QKWP01000154.1:308098-346529 GCA_003550325.1 Gigaspora rosea | reverse complement strand
AAAAAAAAACATAGTTCAAAATTTTTTAAGCCCATTTAATCCACAAGCTACCAAAGATTATAAATATATATACTACAAATTGTGGCAAAAAACTTAAAAAAAAAAGACTGTTTGACCTATTTTTAACTCTCTCTCCCTTTTACCCTTTTTTTTCTCCCCCTTTTACTCCCTCTCTCTCTTTTACCCCTCTCTCCTTTTATCCTCTCTCCCTTTTACTCTTCTCTCCTTTTTACCTGCCAGATTACTATTATAGCCCAGATTTTTCATTAGCACATTTCAATATAACATTTATAAAAATTGCCTATTAGCATTCTTTAAAATATACCTATTTTGCCATTTAGGAGGTTTCAAATATAACCTTTTTCTCCAATACCTACTTTTCAAATATAACCTTTTTTAAAAAACAGCCCTCCATTAGCTATTTTTTAACTATGACCTCACATAGATTATTCAGGGTCCTGGTGTAATTTCGTTGTTAGAGTCATCACTTTTGAAGTTTTCAGAACTGTCATCATTAAAATTAGTTAGTTATTACTTGTTTTTTTTATTATTATTATTTGTATTAACTAATGCTTTATTTCTTGTATGTTGTTATACTGTTTTTTTTTTCTGTATTTCTTTTTCAAGTGTGTTTTGTCATTAGAAATTCATCATTATTGGAATTATTGATATTGTGTTGGATTTAGTAATGCAAGTTTGTTGTTTTCGAGTTGTTTTGCTACATATATATTTTTTTCATACTAATGTGGAGTTTTTGTGTGGATTGCACTATTTGAAGCTTATTTCTGTTGGGGTTCTTGTATTTGTTTGTTCTAGTATTGGTGTATAGATTTTTATGTTAATAAGAATTTGTAGTTGTACAGCTTTATAATTTGTTACAATTTCATTGTTGTGCTTGTTTTTTTTATTTTATTTTTTTTTTAATTTTATTAATTAATAATAATAAAAAAATTAAATTTGATAAATTAATATGATCATAATATTGCATTAGTTTAAAATCTCAGATTACAACTTACGAACATCAGATGCCAATTAACAAATGATATGCATTACGTAAAAATTGGCATCTGACGTGCATTGGATTAGATCTGACGCAAGAATTGATCTGAGGCACTACATATATATTTATTAAGTGCATTCATTAGTAAAATGTAATAATTAAATAAGAGCAAATGTTTTTTGATCAAAAACAATATGTTTTAATACAATATTTATTCTTAATCGCTATTATCATAAACATATTGCCCAAATTCAGTACTATAAATCATTATTTTTTTTTGCTGCTTCTAAAGAACTATTATTATAATCTTCTGCAATAAGTCTAATTGCTGTTTTGGAACTAAAACTTGAGTTAAATAGTAAAAGAATAATTGTAGTACACAAAGACTTGTCATTAATATTTTAGTCTCAACAAATATTTTAGTTAAAGTTTTTAGAATAATTGCTAAACCTTAAGATCCATAATATCTAGGCTAAAAAAAATCTTAAAATAATTAAATAATTATGGTTTAACCTCCCAAATCTAATTCTTTTAAACTATATTAATTCTTCATTAACTCCAATTTCATTTCAATAACAATGGCCAAAATAGTTTATTCTACAACAATTTTTTATCTTTGCTAATTCTGATAACGCTTTATGTTTGTCTTTTTTTTTTAAGTTAAAGTCCACTACTTTGAGTAGGAGTCTTTTTATTCAAGTATGTGGACCTCGGCAACCTTTAAGGGCTCCTGATATTTGTTACATGAATGAGAGTACAACTAGCCACACATACATCTTTTGTCTAATAATTAAAAAATATGAATATTTGGGCTAGATGCTAAGAAAAGTAACCAAATTGATAATTTTTTCAAAGTAATTTTTTTATATAAATCAATTTAGAATAATTTTAAAATCATTTTTACTTAAAATATATAAGTAGTTGTATTAATAAAATTTTGCAGTATAGTTCTTTAAAGTTTGCATTTTTTTATAAATTATTATAATATTTACAATACAAAAATTGATTTTCTGAAGATCATTTTTTTGTCAATTTGGTCCCTTTTTTTAGCACCTAGCCTATTTGATCCAAGTTTTCAAAGTCAATATAATACAAAATGAATAAACAACTTTCATAGCCTAATTTAGATGCGAACAATATTCTATTAATTTATAGTATATTTAAAAAAAACCAAAAAAAAACCAATTGACTGACTGAAGTTTTTAAATTCATAAGATAAAATGTGATATTGTGACAAAAAGAGTATTATGATGAATTGCAATATCTCGTGATCCTATAATTAGAATCAGACAAAACTTGAACCATTAAAATTCTCTCATCAAGAGAAATCGAATAATACAAATTTTGTCTAATTCTGATCATTGAGTCACAAAATATCTGAACTAATACAGATTTTTAATATTTTTTCAATTTTTAATTAAAATTTTTTATACGTTTGTAGTCAGAGCCAAGCAATTTTTAAACCAATCGATTCATCTTATTGAGATAAGTCAATTGGTTATAAGAAGTGCACANTTTCAAAGTCAATATAATACAAAATGAATAAACAACTTTCATAGCCTAATTTAGATGCGAACAATCCTCTATTAAAGAATAAAATATATATAAAATTGTAACAAAGAGGGTATTGTGATGAATTGTTATATCTTGTGACCCTGTAATCAAAATTTGACGATTTTAATATTATTTGATTCTTCTCGATGAGGAAATCGAATGGTGTAAGTTTCACTTGATTCTGATCACTGGATCCCAAGATATTATGATTTGTCAGAATACCCCCAGTAGTGCTTCTACAGACTGGACTCGAACCAGACTTTAGTCAAATCTAAGTTTGGTCTGATTTTTGGACCAGACTTAGACTTTTATATTCAGACTTTTTAGTCAAGTCTGAGTCTGAATATATTTATATGAAATTTTTGGTGCTGAACAAGTTTACTTAGTGCATTTTGTTAGAATAAATTAGTAAAATTTTATGAATCATAAGATTTTATAGAATTTTATTAATAAAATTTTATAAAATCTTATAATTCGCAAATATTTATTAATTAATTCTAACAAAATGCACTAAGTAAACTTTTCAGCAACTAAAAATGTATTAAAACGGCTATTTTGTTTTTATTTTATTTGAAATTTAGAGATTTGATGCACAATTCTGGATTTTTGATCAAAAAAGACAAATTTTAACATCTTATCTCCAAATTTCAAGTAAAATAAATAAAAAAAACAACCCTGCCAATTTAATGTATTTTTAGGTGCTAAATAAGTTTACTTAGTGCATTAAGTTAGTAATAATTAGTAAAAGTTTGTGAATCATAAGATTTTATAGAATTTTATTAGTAAAATTCTATAAATTCTTAAGATTTACAAATTTTTATTAATTAATTCTAACAAAATGCACTAAGTAAACTTGTTCAACACCTAAAAATACATTAAATTGGCAGGGTTTTTTATTTTACTTGAAATTTGGAGAAAATATGCATAATTTTGGATTTTTGATCAAAAAAGTCAAATTTAAGCATCTTTTCTCCAGATTTCAAGTAAAATAAAAATAACCCTATCAATTTAATGTATTTTTAGGTGCTTAACAAGTTTACTTAGTGCATATTGTTAGAATTAATTAGTAAAAATTTGTGAATCATAAGATTTTATGGAATTTTATTAATAAAATTCTATAAATCTTATAATTCATAAAATTTTACTAATTAATTCTAACTCTAACAAAATGCACTAAGTAAACTTGTTCAGCACCTAAAAATACATTAAATTGGCAGGGTTGTTTACTTGAAATTTGGAGAAAAGATGCTTAAATTTGACTTTTTTGATTAAAAATCCAAAATTATGCATCTTTTCTCCAAATTTCAAGTAAAATAAAAAAACCCTGCTGATTTAATATATTTTTAGGTGCTGAACAAGTTTACTTAGTGCATTTTGTTAGAATTAATTAAAAAAGTTTGTGAATTTTAAGAATTTATAGAATTTTACTAATAAAATTCCATAAAATCTTATGATTCACAAAATTTTTACTAATTATTTCTAACTTAATGTACTAAGTAAACTTGTTCAGCACCTAAAAATACATTAATTCAGCAAAATTGTTTTTATTTTACTTGAAATTTGGAGATAAGATGTTAAAATTTGTCTTTTTTAATCAAAAGTCCAAAATTGTGCATCAAATCTCTAAATTACAGGTAAAATAAAAACAAAACAGCTATTTTGATGCATTTTTAGGTGCTGAACAAGTTTACTTAGTGCATTTTGTTAGAATTAATTAATATATATTTGTGAATTATAAGATTTTATAAAATTTTATTAATAAAATTCTATAAAATCTTATGATTCATAAAATTTTAATAATTTATTTTAACAAAATGCGTTAAGTAAACTTGTTCAGCGCCAAAAAATACATATAAATATATTTAGACTCAGACTGTTTGCAGACTTCAGTCCAGACATGGGCTGGACTCATTGTTGAGTCTGAGTCTGGTCTAAAGTCTGAAATTAGTAAAATTTAGAGTCTGAGTCTGGTCTGATCCCAGACCGGACCCAGACAGGACCAGACCTGAACCGGACCTAGAAGCACTACCCCCAATATCCAAATTTCTATTTTTTTTAATAAAAATTCAAATTAAAATATTTTGGGATCCAGTGATTTCAATCACACGATTTGGATATCATTTGATTTAGCTTAATGTGACGAATCGTGTGATACCAAAAATTTTTGTTTTCAATTAATAGATCATGTAATATGATTGGAATATTATCAATTGTCATAATACTCCATTTTACTTATAGCACAAAACAAAAAATTAACTTCATATGGCCTAGTATTAGATATGAACCTATTTATCAATATGGTATATAAGTTGTTAATATTAAGTTAGTATCAAAGTTATCACAATTTTAACTCTTAAGCAAAAAAAAATTAAAAAAATGCAAACATTTGATCTAAGTTTTCAAAGTCCATATAATACAAAATGAAAAAATAATTTTTATAGCCTAATTTAGATACAAACATTATTTTATTATTTTATAGTGTATTTAAAAAAAACTGATTAACTGACTGAAGTTTTTAAATTCATATAACACAAAATGAAAAATCAACTTTGCTTAACCTAATTTTAGATGTGAACATAATCTATTAATTTTACAGTAAATTAAAAAACATTTGACCATCTGACTGAAGTTTTCAGATTCTATATAATGCAAAATAAAAAACTGACTTCATATGGCTTAATAATAGATGTGAACATTACAGTAAATTAAAAAAATCTAACTGACTGAAGTTATCAAATTCAATATCGCGTAGTCTAATAATAGTTTACAGTAAATTTTTAAAAAAAAGTCTAACTAAGTGACCAAAGTTTTCAGATCCTTTACTCTATTAATTTAGGTCAATTGAAGTTAATTTTTTAGGTAATATCTTTCAGCTGAAGTCTCCTTCTACCTTACTCTGAAAATAAGCAGCCAATCAAAATACTAGATGACTTTCACCAGTCACCTGATTTATATCAACTAACAAAATTGTCTACTTCTGTTTATTTGTTATATGTTTTTCATAGTTCATTTTATTTTATCACTCTCCTTCATTTCTGAGAGTTTTGGAAAAGCGATATTTACTAAAGAAACAACTTCAAATGGTCTTACAGTAGGATATGCATCACTTTACCAACACTCATTTCATAGAAATAACATTTCGCTAACAAAAATTTACTAATATATTTATTTTACTAACAATTATTTTGCTGTTAAGTTTATTTTACCAACAATTTATTTTACCAAAGCTCATTTCATAGACAAATTTCTTTTATAAATTTTACTAATCTTAACTCTAATTCTAGTCTGACCCTAACTCTAATTCTAGCTTGTCTCTAACAACAATGACCAGAATAATTTTGTTAGTGAAATAAGTTTTGGTGAAATAAACTGTCAGTAAAATAAAAAATAATGTTGGTGAAATAACATATTGGTGAAATGTTGTCAGTAAAATGTTATATCTACACAACAAGTATTGGTAAGATGAGCTGAACTATTACAGTAAATTAAGAAAAAAAATCTGACTAACCGACTGAATCCTATATAATGCAAAATAAAAAATCAACTTTGCATGGCCTAATATTAGTTTATAGTATATTAAAAAAAAATTCTAACCAACTGACTGAAATTTTTTAACTTTGTATGGCCTAATATTAGTTTATAGTAAATTAAAAAAAAAAGGCTGACTAATTGGCTGATGTTTTTGGATCAAATGTAATGCAAAACAAAAAATCAACTTCGTATAGTCTAATATTAGATTTGAACACTATAGTAAATTAAAAAAATCAAACCAACTAACTAAAGTTTTCAGATCCTATATAATGCAAATAAAAAATTAACTTTGTGAAGCCTAAGCCTAATATTAGTAATATTAGTTTATAGTAAATTAAAAAATAAATAAAAAAAGAAAAGACTAACTGACCCCATGTAATACAAATTGAAAAATCTATTTTATTGTGGTCTAAAATTAGATGTGAACATACAGTAAATTAAAAAAAATTAAAAATAAAAATAAAAAAAGCTGACCAACTAGCTGAAGTTCTCAGATTCCATGTAATGCAAACGAAAAATTCACTTTGTGAAATCTAATATTTGTTTACAGTAAAATAAACTAGAAATTGCATATGTGGGCAGCTTCACTGCCCATTTTAGTTAATAATGAGATATAACAAATAGTGCGACAATAACATAGCATGATCTTACTGAAATTTACTATTTTTTAGGCTACACAAAGATTTGCATTATCTACTGACCCATTTTTTTACTTTTTTAAAGGTAAAGTGTATGTTGATTATTTTACATATAAAATTGATAGTCTTTTTTTTTGTATAACAGTTATATAGTAAACACTACTCTGATTGGGTAATTACCTGTTTTTAGAAATATTTTTACTATTTGTTTTTTTGTGTAACCCTGGCAAATTTGAAGCCTTCTCAGCAAATTTAGCTATATAAGAAAGTAAATTTTTTAAAATAATACAACTACTAAAGATTTTACTACTATAAATAGAAGGTTTAATCTGTATATTGCCAAATTTTGGTAAAGATTAACAGTGGTTTTAAAAAACTTTTATTAGTGGCATATTTCAAATTTTGCATGAAATTTCAATATATTACCAAAATCATATGATAAATGATCTATGTACACTCTTCCCTTAATTTTCTTTTTTTTTTAGATTTCAACTATGCCAATATCCAATTTTTTACATTTATTTTTTTATGTATTCTTATCTGGTATTACTTAATGTAGACCTTAATTTTGTAATTGTCTAAAAGGACTGATTTTTTATGCAAAATGAGAAATTATTATTGTGTAACCTTAGATGTGATGTGAACATAATTCTATTAGTTTACAATAAATTTTATTTTTTTTTTAGAAAAAAAAAGAAAAAAAATCCAACTGACTGATCCAAGTTTTCAGATTCTATATAATACAAAATAAAAAATCAACTCTGTATGGCCTTATTTTTATACAAATAAGTAGTGTGCTGCAAGTGCTCTGGTTGTGCTACTACATTATGTCAATTCCTGGTAATTTCTTTAATATTTTATAAATAATATCTATCAGATTATATATTTACAATTCTTGCAGATAATTTATTAAATGTTTATTGCACAAAATTCTGAATCTAAATTGATCATTTGAGCTATGATATTCACTCTGTAATTCTGAATAAGATAAGCATTTTTATTACATCAAAAAATTCTTTAGGAATCGTGTTTGGATCGATTATTTTAGAAATTGGTCAAGGCTCATTTTCAAAAGATTGGCACTCTTAAATGTAATTGAAGTATTTTATTGCGCCATAATCACAATATATTAATTATATTTAAAAGCACCAAACAACCTTTTGAGAATAAGTCTTGACCAATTTCTAAAATAGATCCAAACTCAATTTTTAAAGAATTTTTTGGATGTAATAGAATCGCTTATATTATTTACAATCACAATCGATTATGAAGTGATGTAGATTCAGTATTTTGTAAATCACAATAAATGGTTACAGTAAATAATGCATATGTTCTCTTGAAAGCAATCGTTAAAGTAAACAGAATTAAATCTTATACTTACCCTAAGCTATTTCGTAATCCAGATTAGCACATTAAATTTAAAGCCAGATAATTGTTATGTAAAAATGATTCTGTAATTTTCAGATCTTTCATTTGCCAAATGAAACTGATATTAGTTGTCAGACATTCATTAACTATATAATATAATTAATATCATAATAAATTAATTTTCAAAGCAGTTAAGCCTCATTATTATTATTGTGTACTAAATTATATTGTTGATTCTTTTGAAATAAAAATAAAACAATTGACATATAATAAATAAATGAATCATTATTCTACAAACAACAAATAATATATAATACTAAGTAGTTTATTAAGTTGCTGCAGTCTCATGCCTGCATCACTAGGTCATTTCATAATTAGCAAAAATTGAGAAATAACACATGTTAATTAAAAATTGCTGTAAATTTAGAATTTATTACAAATGGGAATTTTACAGGAGGGTCCCAAAATTCCAGGTCAGTGTGTTAGATCTAGATCAGCATTTAGTCTAAGTTGTTAGCAGATTGTGTAGCCAAATTATCAGCTCGACATTTTTTACTTAATGAATAGATGATTTATTAGTAAAATTTTTTATAATCTTGGGGCAAATTAATCAATTTCTATCCAGCTAATTATAATTTCAATGCACTCCAAAGTATTCCGACACTAAATTTTTATTCTCTGCAAGTTCTCAAAATGGTATGCTCACTTAGATACAATAACAGTAACAGTATGCTACACTAGATAGCCTATTAGTATGTGACAAAATTTTGCTAACACCATTTGAGATTTATACAAGAAAATTTAAAGATCATTATTCAGTTTAGCTAATTGCAGATTTAATAAGACAATTTCATGATAGATGTAATTTACCTTTAATTAAATAAATTTAATTCTATAGTTTATCTCACAGCCTCACTTCACTAAAACTTTAAAATTTTTTCATCTTACCAATAAACATATACCGCAAAATAAGTCCTATAGTTATATAATATATCTAAATTTAAAAATAATTATAAATTCTTTGCTACACATGTCCTCATTTGGTTAATTAATAATTGACTAATTGATTATATGCTATGACAGTCATAATTGTAATATCAATTGTTAGTTGCTCTGGCAAGCTCAAAGATACTGGATATACAATTAAATTTTATAAGTAATCAAGTTTTAAATTAGAATTTTTCTCAATCTCTATTTGTATCTATCTATGATGTTATATTAAATACATTTATAACATATTTAGTTAGTGCAATTCCAAAAGACAATAATAAAACAAAGGCATTTTTTATAGTGATAGTCATATACTTCTATCGAGACAAGAAACCTATTAAAGCGATATTTGGTTAAACAATTAACATACAATAGATAAATATAGTACTATGTGATATATATCACAGTAATTAAGTATAGAAATTTATATTTTTACTGCATTTAATAAATTGTTTAGTTAGTTGAGATTTTGTGGATATATGCCATTAAAAATGCCTTAGTACAATATACTTCGTAATATTATATATTACTCTGTTCCTGATATAGTCACAACATTTTTGGCAAAAATTTTTTACCTGAATAGAAATTATCGAACAAATGAATTGGTCTTCAAAGATTTTTATCATAATTTGAGTCAAAAACTGATTTGATATGACATAATTAAATAGTTTTGCTAATATTAACCTTCACAATATTAGATTAAATACTATTTCATATTATGTTTTAGAATTATGGCCCTCATAATTTTGAAGTTCTAAAAGATTGTTATTAATTATGGCCCACAGTCATATGATTGTAATACAAATGCAGAAATAATTATCAAATTCTTGATACAATTATTTATTTATGGTCTTGATGATCAGTGATTACTATCTAATAAGAAAAAATCAAAAATTAAAATTGCTATTGTATATTTGTAATTTAATTAAAAAGTTAATGATGTTGTATCAGATTTTTTATTTTTAATAAGTAACAACTAACACTAATATATAATGAGGATGATAGCTATAGATATCAATTTCAATATATCAATATCAAATATCTTATAAAAATGGGTAGATGGGATTTTTTTTTACTCAGAATTGCAAAGAAATTTTGACTGAAGATCTCACGCATAAAGGCAGTGCATGCTACAAAAATTGAACGCTCTAATCCAAAAATTGATACAATCTAGTTCGCATATGCATTTAACACTCATTTAACTATTATACTACATTTTTATATATAGCAAGATGAATGGTGCAAAATTGAATTTCTTTAATAATATTAGTTTACAGTAGAATAAATAAATAAATAAATAAAAAGGGACTAACTAACTGACCAAAGTTATGTAATGCAAATAAAAAATCAACTTTGTGTGGTCTAATATTTGATACAAACACTATAGAAAAAAAAACAGACCAATTGGCCAAGGTTTTCAAATCCCATATAATGCAAATGAAAAATTAATTTTGTGCCACCTAAGCCTAATATTAGTTTACAGTAAAATAAAAAAAAAAGACTGACCAACCCTATGTAATCCAAAACACAAATCAATTTCATTGTGGGCTAAAATTAGATATGAACATACAGTAAATTAAAAAAAAAACTGAACAACTGACCAAAGTTTTCAGATCTCATGTAATACAAATAAAAAATTAACTTTGTGAGGCTTAATATTAGTTTACAGTAAAATAAATAAACAAAAAAAAAAAATAAAAGAACTAACTGACTGACTGACTGACTAAAGTTTCCAGATCCCGTATAATGCAAAACAAAAAATCAACGAAGTTTTCAGATCCCAAGTAATGCAAACAAAAAATTCACTTTGTAAGACTAATAAATTTATATTAAATCAAATTAAAAAAATACTAACTAACAGATTTCATACAACATAGAAATGAAAAATTAACTTTGCATTGCAAAAATGAACTTCATACTTGCTCTAATAATTTGGTTTAAATAGGAATCATTATAAGTAACTAAAATTTTCATACAATTTGATCATGTTTTTGGATGCGGCCAATAAAAACAACCCCAATTAAATAATAATTATATGTAAATAGATAAAATTGGTAAATTAGACTCTGTTGTCATTTTTAACTATATGTAAAAATAAGTTCTTCTATAAAATGGTTACATTTTCTGAAGTTGACCAAATAATAATATTTAAATATAAGCTGAGGCCTAATAAGTTTACAGTAAATTAAATTTAAAAAAAACTAACTGACTAACAGATTCCATGCAATATAAAAATGAAAAATTATCTTTGTATTGCAAAAGTGAACTCTATACTTGTCCTAATAATTTGTTATTTAGAAAATTATAAATTAATTACAATAATTACAGGTTTAAATAGGAATTGTCATAAGTGGCTAAAAATTTTTCTACAATTTGATCACATTTTCGAATGCAGCCAATAAAAACAATACCAATTAAATAATAATTATATGTAAATAGATAAAATTGGTAAGTTTAACTCTGTTGCCATTATTAACCTTATGTAAAAATAACTTTTCCCACACAATGGTCATGTTTTCTGAAGTTGACCAAATAATAATATTTAAATATAAGCTTAGCCCATTGTCACTATTAACACAACAAATCATATGAAAAAATAAGCTTTTCACATATTATAGTTGAGTTTGTTTTAGATATACAGATTACAACAAAATGATAGTGTCACAGCTATTCAATCAAGTTACAAATAAAAGACCAATCAGCATGCAGAATTGAAATTAATTTCTTTATTGTAGTTTTTAATAAATAAGCTGCTGCTAATGGATAAAATGTTTTAAGTGCATCCTATTGAGTATAAAAGTTTGAAATATCTATTTTTTGAAACATTTGTAGAAATCTTTGATAAACGCTAACCAATTCGAACTAAATTTTATACTCAGATTTTTTATTATATTTTTATTAAATGACATTGGCACAAATGATGTTTTGTACCCAAAGGTTGCAGAATTTAGCATATATATTGTTTATTGCATAATCTTCATCCAAAAATATAACCTTTGGTGCATAATAATTAACCATTTCAATAAATTTAGCAAAAATCTATTAAAATTTTCTTCTGTTTCATTAATCATTAATGTGCTAGTGAAACATATACTATATTCATAATTATTTACTCTAGTAAAAATACCAACTAGCATTTTAAACAGATTTGTTTAGTAAGATTGTCATAAACTATTATATCATTAAATCTACTATAATTTATATGCTATTTAGAAAATATCCATATTACTTGCTCTAGTCTCTTTATATCTTTATTAATATCAAGATAGTAAAGAAACTCATTATTATTATATTTAAATTGCTCTAAAATTTTGTAAATTCTTCAGCATCTAATTCATTTTTTTAGGAGATCCTTTTAAATAATAAATAAAATTATAGATATCATCATATACCTATATACATGGTCTCCAAATTCTTCTTTTACTATTGCACATATTGTTGGAACATTTATATTAGCCCAATATAATAATTCTATTTGCTGTTTAATATAATCAGGAATATATCATTTACTAGACATAAAAATTCTATAATTTTTATCAACCATTTAATGATTATGAATAAGGTGTATACTTATAATACAGTATACTATAAAACCATTAGAACTATTTAAAGAAGCACGAATATAAATAGGGCAACCACAATATTAAAATACTCAATTTTATTCTTTTTTTGGATTTTTATCTTCAGAATTATATTCTTTTGATTCAGAAAAACCAGAATGAGAACATGGTAATGTTCTTTTTTGAATTTCTTTTTCTATCTCATTATTTTTTTAGTTTTTTTTTGAATATTCAACTTTTCCAAGTTTAATAATAAAACCAAGTTTACATGCATAGTTTTTAATTTTGATAACAAACTTATCATAACTTATAAATATATTATTAATTTGTAGTTGATAAGGTAAAGAAGAATTTTATTTGAAATTGGGTTGTCATAACTCTTACAAAAAAAATATAGTATATGGTAGATAGCTAAAAAAAAGAAATATGTATATATATATATATCTAAAATAAAACAGATTTATATAACAAAATAAATATATAATTAGTTTAGATTAAATAATCTAAACCCCCAGGTCTAGAATAAACAATCTAAATACCAGGTTTCGGTTAAGTTTTTCTTTGACCAATGGTTATATTAAACCAAATACTGAACATGTGGATATTTTCAAAAGAAACAGCCCATTTTTGAAAAATAAGTTTTTATTAGATTCATATAAATTTTGGTATAATTGACATTTTTCAATTATAAATGAAAGTCGATTTGCATAATAAAAAATCAAGATACTGTAAAAGAAAAATTACAGAGGCTGCGTAGAGCCAACATATTACGAGATTACCCGATAGTTACCTGTTTACCTTTAACCAATAAAAATCGTGAAATTTGATTAATCCCAGATCAGTCTGAAAATCAAAACAAATGATTAAACTCAATTATCTCAAAATAAAATATATGTAAAAATGGGCTGTTTCTATTGAAATCACCCCATGTGATCCAAGTAGCAATAATAGGCAATTAAAATTCGAACCCAAGTAAATTCAAATTAAATAGCTACCTCACGATTAACAATAGTCGCTATATTGTAAAGTCCAAATTCTACTATATAAATCGATTATTGTTGCTTAAATAAACTTATTTAGAAGATCAAAACACACATATATTAAAATTTTTAGCAAGATTAGAAAACATTTTATTATTTGACTTTTAACTTTTACATTCAACAAAAAAATTAAAATTTTTTAAAAAAATATATCTGATGAATATAAAAATTAAAAGTTAGATAATAAAAAGTTATCCAAATTGTATAAAAATTTTGGAAAAAAGATATTTGAACATATTTACTTAAGCTATATGATCGATTTACATAGCAAAATTTGGACTTTACTATATAGCAACTATCTGCGATTACTAAAAAACCTCTTTCTTAGAAAGAGATTTTTTAGTAGTCGCAAGTAGTCGCTATATATTAAAGTCTAAATTTTACTATATAAATTGATCATAAGCACTTAAGTAAATATTCCAGAAGATCAAAATACATTTTTTCTAAAATTTTTACCAATTCAAATGACTTTTTATTATCTAATTTTTAATTTTTATATTCATTAGATATATTATTTTAAAAAATTTTAATTTTTTTTGTAAAATTTATAAGTTAAAAGTCAAAAAATAAAACTTCTCTGATCTTACTAAAAATTTTACTGTATGTGTATTTTGATCGTCCAAATAAGTTTACTTAAGTAATTATAATTGATTTACAAAGTAGAATTTGGACTTTACTACAAGCAACTATTGTCGATTGTGAGATAGCTATTTAATTTGAACCTCTTCAGGTTTAAATTTTGATTGGCTATTATTGTTATGTAAATTATATGACCAGGGTTTCATTTAATCTAACTATTGGTCAAAATGCAGAATATAAAAGTCATATAATTTCTGTTTGTTCTATACTACACATGACTGGTCAAAAGGGTTGGAGGCTAGCTAGGAGGTAGCATTAACAAAAGTAGGATGGCAATAACAAGTCTCTTTTTTAATTTGTTATATCTAGATTTTTTCTTTATAATATTCATACCTGAGTTATATCAACCCTTTTTTCAAGAGCATTTTTGAAGATATAACTAAGAAGGGGATATAACTTGATATATAAACTTATAAAAACATAAAAAAAAGAAATTTGTCCTTTTTAAATTTGGGATATAACTCAAGTTAAAAAATAATCAGATGAGGATATAACCAAGATATGACTGTAATTGTATTTTTATTTTTAAATATATTTATTAAAAATAAAAATTAAAAAATAATGAAAAAAGGTATAAAAGTAGAAAAAACTAATTTAACACCTAGTGTATTAAACATAGATATTTGTGTAACATGTAGATATAAAAATTTTTATCAAAATAAACAATGAAATAAATAAAATTTTTACTAATATTAGGTTAGGGTTAAGGACTAGAATGTGATAGTAGTATATTTTATATCTAAATTTCATGAAGAATTTTTTTTAGACTGTTGCTAACTTTCACCCTAGGTGATATCACCTAGTTCGGAAGTTGGGTCGGAAGTCGGGTCAGAAATAGGGTCGGGAGTCGGTCAAAAGTACAAGTACAATACCGGGACTTAAGATCGAATTTTAATTCACGTGTTCTTCAATTAGCAGCTGGCCAATTAAAAATCAGACTCGGTATAACGTTAAAATGTTTGCTTTGCAAAAAAATCACATTTATTATAAAAACTAGTCGCTTGCTACGGCTGTCGCCTCCGCTCCACTCCTTTATCCTAACCCATACCCTAACTCTAAACTTAACCTGAACCTTACCCTAACCCTAACCCAAATCCCAACATTAATTTTTTTGTTATATGAATAGAAATTGATCCTATGCTCTATCAATTTCAGACACTAAGTTGAAAAAATTTTTTTATTAAATAAAATCGAACTTGAACTATATCAGTATATTATCTAATTAGCACTAATTCTAGCCCCATACCCTAACCCTATAGGACAACGTACCAAAATTTCATCATCAGCCGCGATATTAAAAAAACCTTGTACTAAAGTTATGTAAGAATCGGTACCGTAACGATGATACCAAAGCGACAATACCAACTAATGGCACTAGCCCAACGACGAAAAACATCAAAACTGTTATCTAAAAGTCAAGAAAATGAAGCACTATTAAGTGCCACACCAACAAATGATAGCTAAGAAAATTAAAGGCACCAAAAAACAACGACGTGGCACTAAAAAAAGCAAAACATACCAAAAGTGAAATGCCACAAACTAAAAAACAAAAGCTCAAAAGTAAAATGCATTGTAACTATACTCTAACGATCTAACCACTAACTAATGGCACAGCAAGCAATGCAATTGCATATATGAAGCACTAACAAATGATGACCAAGAAAGTTGAAGGCACCAAAAACAGTGACGCGACACTAAAAAAAGCAAAATGTACGTAACTAAAAAAAAAGAAAGTTCAAAAGTAAAATGCATTCCAACTATACGATACCGAAGCAATGACACCAAAGTGACGACGACACCAAAGCAACGACGATACCAAAGCGACGATACCAACAAAACTGTATCTAAAAGCCAAGAAAAGAAAAATCACTAAAGTTAATACGTGGCTAAACTAAAAGCAACTACGGTAAAAAAAAAAAATACTTATAGATCTAATATTGTGTAATAGTGTGATCATGTAAACAATGATAATCTTCACCCGACATAGGTGATATCACCTAGGGTGAAAACTAGTTATAATCTTTTTTTTATTAGAGCCCCAAAGATGATTTTATAAACAAAATTTCAAGATATCATTAATTTTTTGTTTTTGCTTTATTTATGTTGTACAAAAAATAATCTGTATATGATCTACAAAGTGCATTTAATTCAATATTTTGATTGGCTTTTATATTTGTTTTGTGTAACTAAGTGTTAATACACCTAGTGTCCAAATAGAAATTGCCATAAAAGTATAAGGATAAGAGAGAAAATAGAAGAGAGAGAATGTGTATAAAAAGAGAGAGTAAGAATAAAAAAAAAAAGAAAAAAGTGAAAAAAAAGGAGAGAGAAAAAGAGAGAAAGTCTATTTGAGAAATAAAAAAGTTTTTGAGAACATTAAATTAAATAAATATGTTCTCATAAGAGCATAAATTTCAAATCAAATTTCCAACACTGTATAGCATTACATGATTTTTAGCTTTTTATTAAATCATATATGGGATTGTAAGACTTTTTATAAATTGTAAATTTCTAAATTTTGCTAAAAAATATTGCTATTATTAAATATGAATTCTCTATATAGGTTTTAATTTATAGCGCACTATAGTATTGTAGTCTAGAGCATTTTTTTAACTACTTAAAATTTAAGATTAGGTAACATGCAAATCAGATTTGTATGACAAAAGTATAAAATTATTTAAAGAATTAATCGGATATCCGACAGATTTTATTTTTAAATTTAGCAACAAAGTGATAAAAATCCATGTTCTATATTGTAGCTATGGCTAAGTTATGAATTTATCCAATATTCTGCGAAATATAGGTAAACAATCTACGCCTTTTTGAAATTTCTACTACATGATACGTGAGATGTAAAATAGTATCGAATGAAGATGATAGTCTGTGAGTGTGCGTGAAAATATAAATAGTCTAATCATTCTAACAGCTCATTATGGTTAGGGTGTCCAGAATTCTGCTGCTAATGATAGTAAATCATGCTTGTTAATAATATAAAATTATGCTTTTAATGCTAATGATTTTTTTAAAAAATTTTTTTTAAATTAATAAATTTTATAATTTTTATAATGTATAATTTTTAAAAATAACTATTTACGAATTATATTTATTCGAATTTTTTGATGCTAATATCAATGTGATTATTAATAATTGTAATTATTGTTATTGTTATACGGCAAGGTGAAACCTAAGTTGGCTTAAGTTACGTTATTGATGTTAGGGTGAGGGTTAGGGTTAGTTACTTTTTTAGGATTGTTTTGATCATCAATAACGTATTCTAAGGTGCATCCACTTATTTGCGCGGGTAATACAAGCTCCAAGAGAGGAAATAGCCAATCGGAGAGTGCAAATTTTGACTATTCCGGATCAGCCAGACGAAGAATTTGAACATGCGTAAAAGAAGAAAAAAGCGAAAATACGCAAAAACTAATGTTTAAATTGATCTTGTGCACTAATTAAAAATGACGGAAATGAAATTTTACTTTTTTCATATCGGCCGATTTATTTCAACCCCAAAATCAACCAATCATGATTGAGGATTATCAAAGAATTTCGTACTTAAATTTATTACAGTACGAATTTCTATAAGAACGGCCTTTTTAACTAACCTTGTGTTTATAATTAAATACGTAGAAAATTATGGTGCTTATATATTTAATTATAAGCCAAATAAGTGTTAAAAAGGTCAGTTTTTTAAAAATTTGCTTCCAAGTTTATCCTTGAAGTTGTCAGCTCATCATAAGCCCATCGTTCCCCTCCTAAAACACCCGAATATTTCAACAAACGGTAAAAGCACTTCGTTCTACAGCTTAGCATAGCTCTTTTATTGAGTTTATTGGTTTTTTTAACTTGTCTAGACGTCAAAGAAGCTTTTTTGTTAGTTGTAATAAGTGCTTCGTTTGTTAGTTTTTCAACGTCACTTAGGAGCAAATTTTCGTGTAACGGTTTATCGAAAAAAAGGCCCAAAAAATCAAATCAGCCGATATGTTAAGCATCTAACCTTATAGTCTCTAACATTAAGGCCATTTTTATCTCACGCACTTAGTTTATTTACAAAATCGGAATTCCTTTTTTGGTTTGTGTTACCCGCGCAAATAAGTAAAATGAACCTAAGGTTTCACCCTATCGTATTGTTATTATTAATAATATGTAACTATTATCAGTAGTTTATTATATTGCTGTGGTTTCATGCCTGCATCACAAATTGATCTGGGTCATTTTATGATCGGTGAAAATTGAGAAATAACACGTGTCAATTAAATAACGCGTAACATTCTCACCTGATTTTGTTTCAATAATATGAATATCAAATCCGGTATGCTCATATAAGTACTGTACAATAACAGTACGTTGCACTAACACAGCCCATCAACATGCCAATCAAAAAAGTAAGATTTTGCTGACACCATCTTTAACAGTTAACTATACACTCTGTTATAACTACGTTCCTGGTATATGTAATATGAAATAATGAGGTTTTTCTCTGTACCGTATATATATATATAATAACTAAAACTGCAATTTTTGTTAAAAAATACTCAAATTATGCTAAAATTTATGCTAGAAAATGCTAGCATAATAATGCTAGCGAACTCGAATTATGCTAAATTATGCTAATAGCATAATCCTGGACACCCAATTATGGTTTGCGTTAAAATAATCATTCTAACAACTCATTATGGTTGTCGTTAAATAATCATTCTAACAATTTTTGATGATTAGTATTAAATAATCATTCTTTATGATTAGTGTTTAACAGCACTTTATAGTTAGCGATAAATAACCATTCTAAAATTCCTTATAGTTGTGTTAACTAATCATCCTAACGGCTTTTTATTGTTGCGTTATAAAACCATTCTAACAAGCTCTTTCGGATAAGCATTTAGTGTTTGGATTAGGATGGTTTAGATATGAATCATGATTCGTGAGACATTTGATAAAATATTAGAGACTTTCATCAACCAAAGGCGATATTTAATTTATAAATGTCGTTATAATGAGTTACTAAATATATATTTTTTCGTATCGAGGTTTAATATACTGTATAATATCTTATAATTTTTATAATATCAGATATGAGAATTGAAAATTACACGTATATAATAGAGATTAGTTAATGGCAAATATTGACGTCTTTATAAATTTATGAATTATTAAATCAAGTCTATGTCTGTATGCATACGTATAAAATTTGCTCTTAAAATGTATATTTACTTAAAACCAACAAATTAGCGATTAATTTTTATTCATATTATACTGTAAATTATTTTGATGATAAAATAAGATACAATATTTAAATTCAAAACTTAATACATAAGGCTCCAGCCCTATTAAAAGCCGCCGCTTTATTACTAGTTATTTAAATTTGTCTAATGCCCATGTCTGGTTAAATTTGTAATGATATGTTAAATCTGAAAACAATACTACATCTGTTTAACGGATTACCACGAAGTCTTAAAGATTTTGTGTAAATACATTTATTTTGTTTAATTTCTAATGCTCTCTCTGTTAAATCTTTAAGTTACCGTTACTATAATTTTAAAGATGAAATATTTTCTTGTAATATCAACTATATAACGTACAACTAAACAATTAAACCAATCGTTATTTAGTCACGTATTCTCCGTAAATGATTAGTTGTAACTATAGTTGGTAACTAATCGATTGGGAAAATTTTATCAACTCGGAACACTATGTTATATATCCAATTTGTATAATTTCAATAATAAATTACGAATTTAAAGAAGAGTAAAAAAATATACAAACTGTATATTTAATAATTATGCCATTTAGGTCAAAACATAAAAGTTTGAAAATATAAAGAATGTTTAACAGCGAACACATCCAAATATATTGAAAAGTACGAAGTGTATTGTTTTTACGACAAGAAGGGTTTTATTTCATATTAATAATAGTAGCCATTATCTCATATTTTAACCAATTTCATGATTAGATGTTTCGTGATATCTTGAAGAGGTCTTATTACGTTGGTTTTGTGAGGTACTTTATTTCAATGGGATAGCTGAAGAGTTGAATATTTCAGTCAGATAACATAAGCATACTACTCGATAATTTCACTTCAATTAATTTAAAGGTATTAAGAAATCAATAACGACTTGATTTTTTCGTTAACTTGATGAGTTTCGCAAGACAGTTAAGCAGTGGTCATATTTTTGAATAATTCATTATACGTCTTTATTTTTCCGGCCATTTATATAGTTGCCAACAATATTTTCAAGGTTCAAACGAATGATTAATTCAGTATTTGAAAAAAATAATAAAATTAATTAAAATTTGGTTTATTTTTTTTTTAAAAAAAAATTCTTTTAGATAAAAAAATACTGTATATTAACCCGTACGTCTGATCAAAATTTAGTATAATTTCGTACGTCCTCCGAATCTGTACTGCCGCACATACTACTTCACTGAATACCTATAATCATGCGAATTGATTGAGAATATCGCAATAATAATTACATACTGTGCGTACGTATCAGGGCGTGCACTTATTTGTGCGAGTGGTACAAATTCAAAAAGGGAAATTAGCCAATCGGGGAACGTAAAATGCGATTATACTGGATCAGCCCGACACGTGGACAAAGCGAAGAAAAACAAAAATGAAAAAAAAACAAAATGAGTGTTTAAACCTGTCTTGGAGCACTAATTGAAAATAGCGGGAATGAAATTTGGTATGTAGAAATTAATTAATTATTTCTATTGCCTCTAACCTTAACGCACAAAATAAGTATTCCGCGTATCAGGTGTTTGATGATGGATAATCAACACTGTGCGACAATAACCTATGCATATACCAATTCACAGGTAACCAATTAAAAACGCTTAAACGGTCAAACTCTGAATAGCAAACTTCTTCAAAATTAAATAATAAATATATATATAATATATGAAAATATAATATTAGTAGTTCGTATGTGCTACGCTATGTGAAAATTACTATATATTCATTCAATAACAATTTTATAAATAGGTTTAATAATAATAATTATTATCTAATTCATCCCTGTAAAAAAAATTTTTTTCCGAATCGACAAAATCTAGACAAGCCGAATAATTTTCATGATTTAAGGTTATAAATTCCGTAAATAATGCAACATTTATGGAAAAAGCATGGAATATAAAACACGGAGCGACCTTTTTTTATCGGGCATTCGTTTATTAATAGTAATTTAAAATTATTAATTAATTTATTTTTAATTAATGCAGTTAAATTGTATTGTACACATAAATTAATTATCATAAAAAAATTGAATTCAATTAATTATGTAATAATTGTAATTTTTGTTTTTTATTGTATACATAAATTAATTATCATAAAAAAATTGAATTCAATTAATTATGAAATAATTACAATTTTTGTTTTTTATTGTGAACTTTGTTAAGATGCAAGTTAGGCATGTAATTAAGACTGAATTAATCTCACCCAAGCATTGAGATGTAATGATTCGATCATTTTGAACATTCCTCAACTGAAGACCAAGGTAAGTATTAAACCATATATATACTGTAGCTTAGTATGTAGAATGAGAATTTACAGACAATAGAATTTTTAAGTTTTAGTGCGACTATTTATATAGAACAGTATTTAAGGCATTTATGAAAATACTAAGAAAGAAGTATATATAATATTATACGGTTAGAAAAATAATTCTCGTAATTATATAGAACGTACAATTAAATTTTGCTAACCGTCTAATGAACTAATTCGAATAAAATTTTTCATAGAGCTACAAAATAAAAGAAAGATTATTCGAATTAGTTAAATATATTCACATATTATACTTTAATATCAAATAATCATCAATAACCAATCAAAATACAAGGAACAAACACATATACGCCATTTAGTATATAGATAATATATATACGTACGTAGATAAATTGATCTAAACATTAGATGGAATGACTATGTTGAAAACATTTAATTGGTAGGTTGAATGGACGGTTTCGTTTTAATTATGAAGGAAATTGTAAATCGAACCCCTCATTATCAGCATAAATTTTACCAAATAAAATTAAATTTTTTGAATTAAATAATTAAACAAATAATATGCTAATTTTTTTTTAAATTGAAACTCTAAATTAGCTTTACGCTGAACAAAGCTATTTTTCTAAACTTTTTTTTTTTTAAAAAAAAAAGTAAAAAAAAAATATATATATATATATATAAAATTGAACCGAAACACTAACCATCAGCGTACTAAACATTTTTATAAAAATGTTAAAAAAAGAACTAGCTCTATTCAGCGTAGAGCTAGTCTAGGGGTTCAATTTAAAAAACAAATAGCATTCTATTTAGTTAATTATTTATTTCAAATAAATGGAATTTTTTGTTTTAATAAGATTGAGATGTATGCATCGATGACAATAAAACAATCCGCAATTAGTAACTCTGTATATTTTTAGATTTTAATGGGCCGTTACACACTGGGGTGTTAGATACCAAATGATATTTTTAAATTTTTAAACCTTAATAACTTTAGTTCTAGAGAAGTAATTCCAATTCTATAATTTGCAAATTGCGTATAATGAGAGTAGTTTTAAAACTATGTTGTAATATTTTCTAACTCATTTTGTTAAACAGACCAAAAATGATTAAAAATCGTATTTTATATATAAAAAGCTATATATTTTTTTAAAATGTTATAACTTCCATTTTAATAAAGTAAATTCGATTCTGTAACTTATATTCAATATAAAAATAATATATATATATATATTTTCATAATCTTTATATGCTAATCGTACAGATAATAAAAAAATTTTAAATAGAGTGACGATCGTATTGTGCTACACTATTATAGTAAATCATTTGGTATCGAACCACCCAATTACGCACCCTAATGATTCGCAAAAATCGGCATTTTGATTATACTATAGTTGATGAAATTTTTCAAATCGTTTTAAAATCGTTTATCGCGGTTTGCAAATTGATACGCCTTTGATCAAATTTGTAGATCGCTGCACAATAATGCGAATACAATCACTTGATTGTACAATGAGCATAAATATGGTTGACAAATTTTATGAAAAATAGTAAACTGTATAAATATTAAATCTTCGGCCAAAAAAAGCACTTTATAATCATGCAATCGGCGATCTACAAATTTGATCAAACATCAATTTGCAAATCTCGATATTATAATTGGCAATCGTTTAATTCAGCCTGCAATAATTTAAGTCTAACATAATTCAGCATGAAATTATGGGATTTTTTTATATGTTTAGAACAGTTCCAATCTTTATCCGAAGTCAATAATTTAAGATATATGTTGACTAATATGTAACTAAATTTGTGACTAATATGTGACTAATGCATTATTTAATGCCGAGTTAAGATCATCAAGGTCGTTTTACACTAGCGAATAGTATAAAACAGTTTTATACAAACTTTATGTAATTCACTAGCAGATCAAAATAATAACCAATAAACAAGTAAATCACAAATAAACAAATAATTTATAACTAGGATTTACGCAACTAATTTTTCTAATGTTATCAAAGAATAAGAACGATTACATAAACAGAATTTAATTATTATTTTAAATTACCTAATGATCTTCATTGTTAATTATTCCCACTGAAATTTGGTTCATAAAAAATTATAAAAATTAAAATGTTAAATCATTACTTTTAGTTCTTTCAAGAGATATAAAAGTGCACTTTTAATTAACACACCGTAATTCTCAATGTTATCATTAAAATATCCATTGAAAATTATATTATTGAATTTAATATTCAAAAATATAGCAAGTGCACAAGATCTTGATATAGACCTTTACGAGGGTAAATTAAAAGTTTATAGAATTCATTTCTTCAGTACCGGACAGAAAAAAACTTCAATTTTTTTTTTTTAAAAGCGACAAATTTTGAAATTTATATAAAATATGATTGCGTAATGAATCCTGATTAGATAAAAAAAAAAAATTATATGAACAATTTTTATTTATATATTAAACTTCAAAATTTTAATTACATATAAACTATAATCTTTAATAACTTTTTTATAATAAAAATAATAATTTATTCTAACAGAATTGTAGATTTCTTTTAAATTATTTGTTTTTTGAGTTATAAACATTTTTATATTTTACATATATAAAGTGGATGTGTTTTTTTTTTGCTGTCCGGTACTGTACATCTTTAGCAATTATTTACTCATATTTATATTCTAATAGATGACCCGGTTGGATTTTTATGCATTGTCATCATTGGGCATGTCGGCTCATTTTTCTCTATAATGTCAATAGTGTATATGTTAAACAGAATATATTATAAATGGGCACATAATCATAAGTCTTTGTCGATGGCACTTAGAGTACCTTTTTATTTATGTATATTTGGTAAGCTTTGAAATTTAAAAAGTTCTCACAATTAACTATTATAATTATTAGTATCCTTGATCATCAGAAATAATTAACCATTTTCGAATTTCATTTTAAATAGATATAATTCTCGTTTTTTTCCTAGATCTTAATCTTGTAAGTTATAGATCATCATAATGATAGACTAAACACTAATCTAAAATATTTAAGACAATTTATAGTATAAAAATAACAAAAATTTTACTTTAATTAGACTTATCTCGCAATACATCGTACTACATGGCCTGCTCAAACTTGCAAAATCATTGCTGTAGTCGCGATTGCATTTACACTCTTTCATAGGTTATTTGTCGCTTGTATTGCTGTAATTACATATCTCAGGTAAATAAATAAATTTTCATAAAGTTCATAAAATCAATGATACAAACGCTTTGAAACTAAAGAATTTTATTATTTTAGAGTATGTAAACAAAAAGCCTGTGATACTGGTAGATATGATTGGAAACTACTTTTACCTTTGGTCATTGTCTCTTCATTGATTTCAGTTATTGGTTTAAGCACTTATGGCCCTGTTAAATATTGGTATAAATTAATTAATATATCATTTTATTTTTATTGTTCTTTAACCTACTTATTATCGTTAATCTCAACTTTCATTAGGTGCGCAGCAGAATCAAAGACTCTGACAAATCCAATTTCTTCTACTTTAATGACAATCACTGTGCTCTCTACTTGCTCATTTTGTTATATCCAAACCATTCGAGAAATACGTTCTATTAAAAAGCAACAAGTAACAATTACTACAAGTCAAAATATTACAATGTTTCCTGTAAGTGATGTGGAACTTAGAGTCTCTGTAAAAGTTTTGGGATACATACTTGTATTTATAGTACAATGGGTAAATAATTTTTATTTAACTTTAACTTTATAATATATTGTCTTCTATTAATCAAATATATAAATATATATTTAGATTCCTGATATACCGTATGATATGTATCAATTTTATGGAACTGCTCATCCTTGGGCTTATTGTTTTGTTGTATTTACAATTATCATAGGAGTGAGTAAATTTTATTTATTTATTTTTTTTTAACTAATAATTTATTCGCATGTTCTCTAATCATTTATTTTTTTTTTAATTTGCTAGCCAATTGGAAATTTGATATTTTTTATAATAAATGAAGGTTGGAGTCGTGATCAAAATAATATTTCTTCTGGCTATGCCGATGTTAAATGTGAAAGTGGAGATAATAGTCACAATTCTTCTTCTACAAATGGGAATAAATCTCATGAAGTTGATTCTGATTAATTTGCTAATATTTGCTTCAAAATATCTAAAATAATCTTATATAACAATCACTTTTAACTTCTTCATAATCCTTAGAGTGTGTTTGGTTAACCTGATTACAATGTATAAAATTAAGAATATAGTATTGGTCAATTTATTTTTTTAAGTGATTATTCTAAATCTTGGTTAAGATTTTATATGTTGTCAAGTTGTCTAATAAATAAGGTTTTTTTATATGATTGAAATTATCTATACCGCTTACCGCGTGCAAGATCATGTACGTACGTGTTTCACAGCAAAAAAAAAGGCAGCTACTAGAATTTCTGTTACTCGACGTTCTACAATAAATTTCACCTAATCTTAGTAGAAATAATACAGGACTAAAAATAATATATATATATTCGCTGATGCATTTTGTAAGAACACCACACTTGCTTATTTGAAATTTAAAATTTAGAAGTTTTAGCAGCTTCACTTTGCTTCAATCAAATAATGCTAATTTTGAATTGAAATCTTACATTCCAAAATATAGAAATAATTATAATATTAAAATAGGTTAGCATACAGAAGTATGAAAAATAAGTAAACAAGTTAAATGTAAATAGCTGAGATATTAAAAAGAAAACATATGTTAAACCTAAACATGGCAGAAGACCTAAATAAAAAAAAAATAGATAATTTAAATTTCTAAAAATATTAAATTCAATATTATAGAAGATTTTTATAAAGTTTTTAAATAAAAAAATACATATAATATATGGAAAGTTCTCGGCATCTCTGGCTGACATATCTAACTTGAAATTAGGGAATGCTATTTCACTATGGTTACACGAAATTTTATATTTTTTAGATTTTTAAATTATAAATTTTTTAATTAAAATATATTGTTTTAAATTTTCAAAATATTGTATTAGTAAACTATCCAAATCGCCCAGTGGATCTTAAGATACTTTTGATCAAAAAAGAGAATATAAGCAACTGCAAATTCACAATTACGCAATGAATTATTATCTATAATACTTCGTGTAATAGTGAATTTGTAGATCCATAAAAATGATCTTTACAACTTTTAATTAGGAGCCAAAGAACGTTTCTTATTAGTTTTTAGGACTAGGATTAAGGTTAGAGTTAGAATTAGTATTATGATTTTTTATTAAATACTAAAAATAGAAATTTTTGTGTAATTATTAGATTCCTAAAATTATTTCGGTTATATGATTCTAATTATGGTTAGGGTAGGGTTAGAGTAAGTCTTATGGTCTTGTTTGACTGATCCGGAATGATCATCCTTTGAGTTACCTTTACATTACCCTTAGATCGCAGCGAAATAAAGGGCTTTAATTCATGATTGGTCATTCACTAAAATGTATCAGCACCAGGGTTGGCAATGGAGCCAATGGAGCTCAAAAAGCTAGTATCCATTGGCTCCATTCGCAGTTCCATGGGGCTCCATTGAGTTCCATTGTCAACCCTGATCAACACATATTACACAGCATATATTATTTAACTTTAAACGAATTGACAGCCATGAAAATGAATTAGCAAAGGATGTGGCATATGATTCTAAAAATACACTTTGCATTCTATAAATATTAAAATAATCCGGAAAACAGAGGAATAATCCAAAAGTTAGTGACGGGCGCACTTTTTGACTTATAAGTTAAATAAGTTAAGATAATTTAGCAATCAATAAGGCAATTGAATCTTTGTTAATAAGTGTTAAGCTTGTTTTAAAAAAAAAACTTGAAATAGCGATTTGAACAACAATATTAACATTAGTTTTTCCAATATTTTTTCTTAATATAGGTTATTCGATCAAGTTTTTTAACAATTACAATATAAGGATAATTTGACAAATTTTGATATCTCATGGTCTAATGATCAGAATCGAAAAATTTTTTATACCATTCGTATTGTCTCGATGAGTCAAATCAGGTGGTACAAAGTTCACTCGATTCTGATCACTGGACCACAAGACATCATCGAACATTACTCAAGTTTGCACTCGTAAAATTCCTCTCAAGGATCATTTTGGTGCAGCATATAATCGATAATATCTTGTGATCCAGTGATCAGAATCGGATGAACTTTATATTATTCGATTCATCTCATCAAGATGAATCGAATTGTATAAAAACTATTCAATTTGGATCACTAGATCACGCGATATATCAAAATTACCCTACCTCTATAAAATTTAAGCTTTTGATACGATGTATAATCAATTTAAAACAAGATGTTCTATTACTAAATTTTATACAGTATAAATAATTCTAAATCATGTATAAAATTTAATACAAAAATAAAAATTTTTTACGTGTAATTTAAGATAAAAAGGTTTATCTTAGTTATTTCAACTTCGCCAAATCATCCCTTTCTATTATTAAATATAGAACATACGTAGGATATGTACGATTACACGCTATGTTCTGTAGTGAGTTTTTGGTCGATACTCTCTATGTGCTTGCATTACCTTTATTGATAGTTGACGACTCCTTTAAGTTATTTATATTATTCATTCTTTATATTATTATTAAAAATTATACGCTATTTAGGAAGCGATTTTGTTAAATAAAGATTATCTATGTATGTTTTTAGTTTAACTTTTTTTATTAATTATTATTGCTCGTCTCGTGTGTGCCCCTTCCTCGCACACAACAGTCGTGACCAACCATTATACCTACAGTCACGTCCTTTTATCCAAACGACGTAATACAGTATGGATAGGATCGCGGAACAAGCCGCAGGACCTCACGTGAGCAGATCTTTTCGAGCATAATACTTCGATCTCTTTGTTTGTTTCGAAAGTCCAGTGGCTCTGAAGTAATGTATCGCCCCCTTACCCTTACCCCTCTCTTCTTCCTCTTCTTCTTTTTTCTTCCTTTTTTTTTCCTTTTGGGCATGGTGGGGGATAGCTAGACACAATGTCGAGCAGAAAATTCAAAGAACAAAGAGATCGATGAAGATCATCAGGTTACTCAAATGCCATTTCGTCTGTGATCTGCCGTCACATGGAAAGTCCGGTGACTCGCAATAATGTCCGCCTTGTGAATAGAGCTTTGACCCGGGTCGGAAAATAGTGACCCGGGCGGGTCAGGCAATTATCCGGGTCATGACCCGGGTCAACGTGTCATGAGAACAATTATGCTCTTTCAATTATTAAATTAGGGAGGCAATTTATTTTATGAATCCTATGTAACAATGGATCATATGATTCATAAATTCAATTGTCACCCTAATTTGAAAAGATCGATAATGTGCGTTCGCTTTAACAAAAAAGCAAAAACTATCTATCGTCCATAATAAGATATTTAAGGATAGTTTAAATTTTAGATCGCTAAATAATAAACTTACTAATTTATTAGCAAGCAAAAATTTCTTTGTCAGTTCTTACAATCGAATTTTGAACGCATCATTCTTCTCTGTTACCATAATATTACGCATAAAAAAAATTTTTTTGTGTATGCACAGATTTCTGCACTATCTACAATCTTTTAAATCGTATATCAAATAATTATAACGGTCTATACTAATGCGGAGAAATAAAGAATATCGCAATAATTATAAAGAGCATCATAATAATTATATTATAAACCATCGTAATAACTATTAAAATTCTGCAATTCATGATATAATCTTTATAAAAGTGTGTTAAAATTTTGCGGTCGTAGCTTAAATTTAAGTATGAATAATAATAAACGTAAAATCAATAAGAAATTAAAACTCAAAAACCTGATCAAAAAAATCTAGCCTTCTTCTTCTTGGCTAAAAGAATGGAAATGGGCAGAGTATTGCGAAATTGACGGAACTTTATTAATGTTTTGTAAATTATGTAAAGAGGCAGAATATGATAATGTATTTACCTGGGGAACTTACGTCTTTAAGAAGGATATTGTTAAACGACATGAAAAAAAAGATCAAAAGCACCAAAAAGCAAAACAACAATTCGGGCCTCACAGGATGCAGCTAAAGCAGTTCCTTATTGAGAAGAGTATGAATCTATTTGCAGATCGCTTTATAAGCTTTGGCCCATCTCACATGTTTTTGGTTAGGTAAGAAAAATTTTATATCTAAATAGTTTAAAACAATTGAATTTAGTAATCAAATGGATAGTAATTAAAATTAGTAGACGGTTCTGGAGTTAAGTCAGGTATAAACAGATGGAACATTCAAAAAAAATTACTTGTAGGTCTATATAATCATTAAAATTGAACATTTGAATGTTCAAAAAGAATATTCATTAAAATTTAACAATGCATTTGTAAAGGAAACACCTGGATTTAAATAAGCCATTAGAATCAAGTATGTAGTTATTTAAAGAAAAAGATTAAATAACTACTATCTAAATGAGTAAAGATTGTTCATCGAAAAAGGAAGTCGCAAGAACAATGAGATTAGACTCACGTATTACATCCATAATATATATATATTATCACCAACATGTTAGTTCAATAAAAAGTGGGAAAAACATAAAAAAAAGAGTAAAGAAATCTTCGTCCAGGATAAATGTGCTATGTACGTATGTAAAAAAATATATACTACATATACATGTTTTTTTAATAAAACAAACACATGCATTATCGCCCATTACTATATAGTAATTATTTCTTGCTACATATAAACAGTTATATTAGTTAAATTGTAAAATATAACGTTTTTATCTATTTTGAATTCTGACCTATTTAACCCAGGTCAGAGCAATTATTGACCCGTAACCCACTGGGTCAGGTGACCCGTACAGGTCACCCGACCCAGGTCAAAGCCTACTTGTAAATTCACAATTATGTACAATTATGTCCCAAATGATCTAAAAAAATAGCCAATCAGAATGAAAGCATGATATGATCTAGAACGTAAGTAGAATTTACTGATATATAATATTTTGGCCCAATAAAATAATAAGATCAAGTGTAATATATGAAAGTCAAAAAATGTTTATTTTATCAAAATTCTTAGTTTACAAAAATTTACTTAAAACATCACCTATACTAGCACAATCATGTTTCTTGTGTAATATGAAATGTGTATAGGAATGGTTTATTTTAGCTTTTCCAAAATCAGTTAAAAATCAATCTACCAGATACCAGTTCCATAAGTAATAACCAATAACCTGCCATTTCCAATACTAAACCCGTCCACTATGCATACCGGTTTTGAGAGGGCCGACTGTACTTACTTTTATTATGTTATATTAAGTTTTTGTACCCCTAATAAAAGTATTACATAATTGATGTTTGATAGTTTTCAATTGCTATCAGTTATCGATACTGATAAAATGTTTTTGGCACGTTTCCATTTTTAATTTGCTGTGTCCAAAAACCGTAATCAAACCATGAAAAAATTTTAAGTTTTATTTAAATCTTTAATCACTGAGGCATATGATCATTTAATTGTTAAATGTTGTAATATATACATTATAGTTCGTAATTGATAGATTAATAATTAGATACTATACTGGTCAAAATTAAAACATTCAGTAATAAATTAGCAATAATTCAGTGACAATTCAGTAAACATTCAGCAACTATTCAGGTACTGATTCCTGCCACTCAGCTACCACTCAGTAAAAATTTAGTAATATGGGGTGAGTCAGTAGAAAAGGGACAAATCATTTTTAGTAAAATTTTTTTAATTTTTAAACTAAAATATCTTAACAACTATTTAATCAAATTTGCTAAAAAAATTTTTATTTTAATCTTGAAATTATATAGAATTAAAATAAAAAAAAATTATTAAATTTATTAAGATAGTTGTTAAAATATTTAAGCTTAAAGTCAAGTAAACTTTTACTTAGAAAAAATTTGTCCCTTTTCTACTGACTCACCCCCATATACTAGCCAACTGGCATGTCCTTATGTCCATGCCTAAGTAAAGCGAAACTATGTACCAATGAAACTTAAAACATCATTTTTATTAATTTATATTTGAATAAAAATTCTATCTTAACTATTACAGTTTCCATTAGTAATTATTATATTCTAAGTGATTGTGTATAAGCGAAATTTTACTGGAAAAGTAAATATGACATGCAGTTGTATTTTTTTCAGTAACCTTTTTGTAATTCATTGGTAAAATGTTATTTTCTCATAAAATGGTTTAAACTGATACATTAAAAATAGCACTTATATACTTGTATAGTTGTATTGCTTTGCTTATACTTAGCAACACCTACAAAGTTCACTTTGCTCACCCTGTAATGAAGCCCTAATAATGAATATCAGTAATACAAATCATATGAATCAAAATTGGTCAATCAGATTTATTTTAAAGTAAATGGACAAACTTAGAATTTTAGTAAAATAGATTTAGTATCATAAGTAATACCTATTAGCCAGTATAAACTCACACTCTCTAAATAATAAATTTATAAGCTACATGGTTGTTTTTTTGCAAAACTGATTTTATATAAACCTTTAGTGTCATTATAAAAATTTTAAATGTAATGTAAAGCTAAAAATAGTATTATTGCCAGAAAAAATTACGGAAATATAGTTTCAGCGGCTTTAAATCTACATAAAAAATAGCTTACAAAAAATGCTACTCCTCTTTTAAAAATTTATAAAATGTAAAACTAATCCACAAGTTTTGTTCTTTATGTCCTAAAAAATAAAACTTGTGGTTTAGATTTCAATTTAAAGCTAAACTGGTAAAGCAGTAGCCTTTTAAAAATTGGCAATTTATACATATATGTTTTTAATTTAACCCAATCAGAATGCAGCATTATGGTTACGTGACACCTCTTTTGGGGCGGCGAAAAAATCTTTGGTTTCAAAACCCAAAAATGTCACTCCCTAAAAAAAAAAAAATCCAAGCAACTGTGCATTTTGATTAAATACTCTTATATCAATACTCTTATATCACATGACTTTTTAGCAAAAGTGAACAAATCACAAAATTGTAGAGTTAAAGCCGCTAACATTATAACTCTGGCCAATTAGATTAATTATAAAGCAGACAAACAAACAAACATTAGAATTTTAGTATGATATCTTGACGTTCAATAAGTAACATTTTAGTATGGATGTCAAGTCTCGTATTGTTGTTTTGTTATAAATTGGGTTCTTCCTTTTTTAGATTAATATGATTTAAAAATAACAAAGATACCGCGTATTTTGTTCCATTGTTTATGTAATTGTCTTTGTAAATCATGTTTTTTAAAATAACAAAATACTATGTATTAGATTCTATTTCATATATAATTGTTATATTATATAAAATTTATTTATGATTGTATCTGATTGTATCTAGTACTATAAGACAAAGCAGTCTTGTATTGTTTTTTTGTATAATGGTTCATTCCCTTTTTAGGTTCATATATTTTAAAAAACGCGTATTAGCCTCCTTGACAATATTATTATTGTCCAAAGAGTCACGAGGACTCTATAGTATAGTACAGCAATGGACATGGATTCCAGTTACGTGTTTGTATGTTAGTCAATCCAGAAATCAGTTATAGAGATAGACGCCATTCTGATTTAAAATGCTGCATACGGCAAAATATATAATTCTAACTTACAGTTTTTTTAAACTCAGATAATAAGGATGGATGGCATATGTAGATCATATTATGTAGATCACCTGATAACGATCCTGATCACAGTACCAAAATCGACCAATCAGATTGTTTAAACGTAAAAGACTGACATTAAAACTTTAGTAATATAGATTACTGAATTTTTACTGAGTGGTAGCTGAGTAGCAGCTGAGTGTCAGGAATTGGTACCTGAATGGTTGCTAAATGTTTACTGAATTGTTACTGAATTATTGCAGATTTATTACTAACTGTTTTAATTTTGACTAGTGTTTTCTTTATATTTTTTTTTAAAAAAAAATTGACTTTCATTAGTTGCGCATACTTTTAATTTTGAGATTTAAAAAATCAATTTCCATTTATTATGCACACTTTGTATCTTTTAATTAGATTGAAATATAGACAACATTAATAACATGCATTAGTGAGTCACATACTGTGTATCACCAGAATAGTAAAGTTTACAATAGTTAACCATGATAGAAACTCAACACAAACTAACTCAACTCTAACTATATATTGTGATTATTAGAATAATGTACAAGTGTTATATGAGTATTTTTTACAGTAATTCTTGATAGAACTACAATAATTTTTATTACAAACTCAACCTTAAAACACCAAATAAGTTTGTAATAGGATTTTTATAGTAATTCATAATAGAAATTCTAATATATACTTATTCACCTTTTCATTATTACCAATATAACCTACAATGGCTTATTCATAATTACATAATGCATGTTATGAGAGTAGTGGGTATCAGATATATGGCTAAAACCACTAACAATACTACTATCTAATCAAGCCAATATTTTTTAATCATTCAAGATACTTGAACCTTGAATTGGTGGGCAAAAAGGGTCATGATTGATTTAGTCCAGGTTTCAGGATTTTTTAGGGTCTTGTCACAGTGTAATCAAATGAAATAAGTATTTTTGGGATTTCTTGTATATAGTCTTCTGTTGTGGTTCAAATTTACTTTACTTAATTGTGCAAAATTGATTTTCATTTTGCATTACATGGATTTCAAAATTCAGAACTAACAGATAGTTTTTTTAATTTACTGCAAATAGAATGATATTTACATTTAAGAATAGTTTTTCATTTGGTACAACAAGGAATCAAAAAATTGGGCCAGCAGTTATACTTTTCCTGTTAGTCTTATTGGGACAATTACAGGAAATTAAGGTCTTTATTGGGTAACTCTAAATAAAAATAGCAGAAAAATAGTGTTAAAAATCAAACAATTGGTACAATTGGAATTTAAAAAAAATATTAATAAAATTAAAAAAATAGGATGGTGTAATGTAAAAAAAAAAAATAAATTTGCATAAACATATATAAGTCTTTATTCTAGTTGCAATGGCTAAAATTTCCAATGCAATTGTTAATATTATTAATAATTATCATGTGAACAAGGGCAAAATCAGATAATATGGGCGATTAATCTAATAATGGACAATGGAATGGATTAATTGAGGACCTTAAAATATACATAGATAGATCAAATTTATTATAAAATTACCAAAATATAAAGATTTGCAGAAAAAACTTCAAAAATAAGCAAAAATTACTAAAATAAAACAGATCTATATAAAAAACACCAAAAATAAACAAACTAATATCAGATCAATCTATGCATCCTATTAATTGATCGATAAATCAGATAATTAAAGTTTAATTGATTTATGATTTCATATAAAAGGTGATTAATTTTATTTCTTTCTTTAACTAGGTTATACTAAACAAAATTCAAAGCACAGGCTAAAAATCACAACTAATGACTCAACTTAGAATAAGAAATATTTTTAAAATAAAAGGTAAGTTTAATAAGTGATTTAGTTTGGTTTGTAAGATAGCCAAGTAGCCAAAATAAAATTTCTGGGTCATGCATGACTTAGTGTGACAGGTCGCATCTGGTACAAATTAATGTAGCCAGATAATGCCGGGCTTGCAATTGCAAAGTAGTATTTACTAGAATTAGCTTAATAAGTTGATTCAATTTGTATTTAAACACCAACAAGACTGTCAAAGAAATAAAAAAATATAAGTGATTTATTACAACAATTTTGGGTTAAAGAAAATTTTCTTTATAAAAGCCACAAAATTTTAATACAAACAGTTGTCTAGGGTTCCTCAAATTCAAATCAAATCAAATATTAAATCAATTTGAATTTGATCAAATCAAATTGACCCTGATTTGAATTTGATTTGATTCAAATATTTGAATTTGAATTTGATTTGAATTTGAATTTGTAATAGTAATTTTCAAATAATATCAAATATTTGTCAAATCAAATCAAATTTGGCAATATTTGAATTTGATCAAATCAAATATAGTCAAATTTGAATTTGAATTTGATCAAATATTTGATTCAAATATTTGAAGGTCAAATCAAATTGCAGAACCCTACAGTTGTCATCTATTTATATTTTTTTAAAAATTAACTTTCATTCATTATATGACTTTGTATCTTTTAGATTTAAAAAAAGTCACTTCAGTTTGTTAAGCACACTTTGTATTTTGAAATTAGATTAGCTGAAATATGAACAACATTAATAACATGCATTAGTGAGCCATGGTAAGAGTTTATAATAGTAACTTACAATAGAATCTTTAATAATTTCAATGCTAACTAATTTAACTCTATATAATGTAATTATTAGAATAATGATCAAGTTTTTGTATGAAAATTCTTTATAGTAATTTTTTAAAAGCTACAATAATTTCAATACAAACTCAACCTTAATACATATTATCTGTTAAGTAAGTTTATAATAGAATTTTATACCAGAAACAGAGTGATGCAAATCACGTAGTGTATGGTTTTATGGCATTTTAAAAGATGTACGTCCGCAAAATCTCATAACTAATTGGACAATGCATTAAACGCAGTAAAAACATGAATTTCTGCACTTATACATCACGCAATGCATCACATAGTACTATATTTATTCATTGTATGAGAATTGTTTAACCAAACATCGCTTTAACAGGTTTTTGTCTCGATTGAAGTGCATAACGATCATTATAAAAAAATGTCTTTTTTTTTATTATTGTCTTTCGAAATTGCAAGGAGTAATAAACCTGTATTGGTTATTTTACTGTACGAATGTAGAAAATTCTAAGATCGATCTAGATAATTCAAAACCTTAGAAAATTTGATTGGATATCCGATATCTATCCTGTATTGGCTATTTACGAATGGATAGATACGAGGTATCTAGATAATTTAAAACTGATTGCTTATACAATTTGATTGTATATCCGATATCTATGAACTTGCCAGAGCATTAACAGGTTTTTGTCTCGATTGAAGTTCATGACGATTATTATAAAAAAATGTCTTTTTTTTATTATTGTCTTTCGGAATTACACTAACTAAATATGCATTACATGATCATGTCAAGGAGTATAAACCTGTATTGGTTATTTTACCGTACAAACGTAGATAGATACGAATGTCAATTGAGGAATATTCTAAGATCTAGATAATTTAAAACCTTATAAAATTTGATTGTATATCCGATATCTATCCTGTACTGATTATTTACTGTACGAATGTAGATAGATACAAGGAAAATTCTAATATCTAGATAATTTAAAACCTGATTGCTTATAAAATTTGATTGTATATCCGATATCTATGAGCTAGCCAGCATATAATTGATTGATTAATTGATTGAATGAAGTCGATTTTTTTTAAAAAAAATATAAATTGATTATTAATTTATAGTAATAGACCGATTACAAATTATGACGAATTTATTACGATATTATCATGCAAATGATCAAATGCGTGATAATTACGGATTTAAATAGTATCGATCATCTTATTTTAATTTTCTCACGGACCGATTACAATTAGAGCTATTAATCGGTCCGTCCAGTCCGTCCTGATTAAAAGACCGCCCAGTCTTTTAAAAAACCGGACCGGACTACGGTCCAGGACCGAATAGGACTGAATAGAGATAGACCGGACGGACCGATGATCAATATAATACTTTTTGTTAGTATAAAGATTTCGATACTTTAACAATAAGCTTTTCAAATTTATAATATTTGCTTATGATATAAGAGAGCAATAATTAATACATTTGATAATTTTAGTTATACAAAAATTATGAATTAGAAAATAATAGTATATTAATATAGCAAATAGCAAAATAATATCATTTAATTAACTTCGCAAATATGAACATTATAGTTAAATTCAGTTAAAAAGATTTTTGTCACTTTTAACCACTTGATAATTTGATTGAAATAATATAATCATAATTGGGCATGCTAAATGTTCAATCTTGTACCGATTCAAGACAAAAATTGTCTTAATATATGAAAATATTAAAGTAAATTAACAAAACGATTAGATGTTACTTGCATAGAAAAAAAATATATTTATTAATATTATGTTAGCTGCGTGACATTCGTGCCGCGCAGGATCAGTACGATCATGTATGAAGTTTCATCAGATCTAGGGCACGGAAATTTTTCGATAATTTACAGTAAATTAAAAAAAATAAATTACAACTGACCGGCCTAAATTTTCAAAAAATCAACTGCATTTACCTGCAATTCTGACGACCCTAGTCTGCCTTTATTTTTAGCCACATAAAGCTAATTTTTTCTTTTCTTAGATCCCAATTGTGCCAGTTGCTTGGCATTTATTTTTTTCCGCTATTCTTATTTGGTGTCACCCGATGAGATACGTATTGTTAAGTTTATACGTGATTGTAACGTTTATCACTACACAAATATGGTAATAATTTTGAGTAAAGGAATTTCTTAATACGTAACCAATATCTTTGCTAGTTCTCATCAAAAATACCTTAACTTGATCCCGCTAAGGCTTGTTGAGAAATAATATTTGTATTGTATGATAGAATTTCATGATTTTGTCAAAATCTTGAGAATAATATCTTGTAGATCGTGTTCTAATAATATC
>QKWP01000154.1:215327-298103 GCA_003550325.1 Gigaspora rosea | reverse complement strand
TTTTTGCAAGTTTTTGCAAGGTTTCGTTTTATTTATTTTTTCGTTTATGTTTATTGTTTTTGTTTTTTTGTTTTATTTTTATTAATTTTTTTATTCCGGCACTTTGTGAAAACCTTTGACGATTTCTGAAATCACAAATATAAGTGAATATAATCGAATATGAGCGAATATAAGCAAATATAATAGTTTATTTTTTTTTGGTTGTGTTTTTTTGTTATTTTTTTCAGTTTCGTTTTTTGCTTTTTGTATATTTTTTTTTTATAGCACTTTTTAGAAAGTTGTGAATATGAGCGAATATAAACGAATATGATAGTTAAACAGAAGAAGAGAAATAATAGCTAACTACAGTGTAAGAAAAATAAGTGTATAGAGCTAGTATTATACAACTAAGTGTGAAAGTAGTTTAAAATATTACTATTTTTTCATTTTCGTTTTTTTTGGTTTTATTTTTTTTGGCATTTTTTTTATTTTAGGAAGTAGCGAATATGAACGAATATTAGCAAATATAAGCGAATATTATAGTTAAAACAAAGAAGAAAAGAAATAATAGCTAACTGCAGGGTAAGAAAAATAAGTATATAGAGCTAGCATTATGCGATGAAGTGCGAAAGGGTTCAAAATATTACTATTTTTTTCAGTTTGTTTTTTTCATTATTTTTTTGAGTTTAGTTTTTTTGTTTTTATTTTTTTGTCATTTTTTTCATTTTTTCGTAAAAAATATATAATAATATATAATAAAATATATAATATTGATTAAAATATATTTTTAATTAAATATAATGTATAATAATAATAATAAATAAAAAATATAAAATTTTATATTAAATTGTGAAACCTTGTGAAAATATGCAAAAACATGCGAAAATCTGTAAAATGTTTAAAAATAAGTATACAGTATAATAGTATTGTTATTCCTGATTTTTAATCTGATATCTATCGATTATTACCGATTATTATTGATTACTATCTTAATCGATAGTCCTTGTCAGGGGCGATTTAAATCGATTACTATCCAATAATAATAAAAATTGATAGTAATTCCCGTGCAAATTTTGGTGATATAATGCAATTACTAAATAATAAAAAAATATTGTAACAGAAGTTTTTAATTATAATCTATAATCAAAATTTATAGTAAAATTACAAAGTTCTACTACTACTATAGAAGTAGATCTGTAAATTGGGGATACGAACAAAATGACGAATCACCCGGTGGGAAGTATAATATACAAAATAAAGCTCCCTGGCCTAACTAACAGTAGAACACCAACCCTCTACAAGAAGTTGGAAGTAGTACAGAAATGTATTATGAAATCCAGTTAGGAGTAGCTGTATCACATAGGAGGAATAAGAGCTAGCTTGCTAAAGATAGGAGTAGTTCTCACTCGGGCCAGTTACGCAACACAGCTGGTGCTCACCTACCTTTAGGAGAAGTATCTGCTAACCAATCCAGATAGCATATCTATAGTAATATATAATAAATTACTAAGAGTAGTAGGTAAAGCTTAGCTTGGCCCCCACTAGCGCATGGGTAATCTCAGAACACCAAGGTTTAGGAAGTAACCATGAGATTACGATCGTCTGGGCAAGGCCCTTGCACCTACTTGAAAGTATAGGATCAGCAATATGGAAAAAGCGGTGAATATAGTAAGTAGCGGAATAACAAATAGTGAGTAGTCCAAAAATCTAGGTTATACAGAAAATGGGTATGAAAAGTTCTGGTAGGTTTAGGTCACAGATAGTCAAGAATGTCTGGGTCTCTTGTACTTAATATAGTATAATATTGTATTACATATTATATATAAACATATACTTAATAATAAAGTCTTCGAGGCACGACCTCACCTTAAAAAAAAAAAAAAAGTAAAATTACAAAGTTCTAATACTAACTCAATTAAACCATTGTATATACTGAATTAATAAATTCTGCAACAAAATTCTTTGCAATAAATCATGAAAGAAATCATAATAGCTTTAATACAAATTCAAATTTAACATATTATATATATAATAAATTCTGTAATATAATTTTTAACAGATATATAATTTAAAAAAAACTATATAAGATAGATAGCACAAATATGCCACCTATCACACTAGTTATTTTTAAATTTTTAACAATAATGCTTATAGTAGAATATAAAACTTTTTAAGATTTTTAGCTTATACTAAGCCAACAATTCTATTATATATTAATTTTAGAAATAGATAGCTTGGTTGTAGATTTTTTTGTTTGATTTTATATCTGTAAAGGCCATGTTATTAATTAACTGATTATTTTTTATCAAAGGCTTTCCCTCTCCCTCTTTTTTAATATATATATAGTCAGGTTCTTATTTATAATTTCAACTTTTTTACCACCTTCACCTTTAAAAAATCATCTGATTTTTGTCAATCCCCTAATAAGAAAGTACAATTACCATAGTAAATTCTTTGTACTTATAATTATACCAGATAATAAATTTTTTATTTATTGAAAAGAGTATTATTATTACAAACAAAACCTATCTAAAACTAGTTTCAGTTTTGGTATAATCCAAAACTAGTTTTAGATTTTTAAAAAAAATCTAAAACCTTCTGAAACCTGAAACTCCAAAACTATAATCTGAAAACTATATTTTAAATTTTGAAAATTTTGTAATATATACTTTATAATAGAATATTACTAGAAAATAACTAGTAATAATCATTACCAACTCTAGATATTTTTTAGGTTAGATGAAGTTATAAAGACCTCAATTTTAGTTAAGGTATTGAGTATTCTGAACATTTTTACTTAGAGCACCAAATCCTGTTTATTTAGTATATTTTAAAGATATAAGCACTCTAGTAATTAATTACTACCAGTTATAGTTAGTAATATTCTTTGTAATTTATATATATTATAATTTAGAAAATAACTAATTATCACCATAGGTAATTATAATCTATTATCTACAATACAAAATCAAAATAAATGAATAAAGGCTAATAGTAAAATTTAGCAATAAATTTTTTTTGTATAAAAAAAAGCAGTTTTATAAACAAATTTTAGGTTGAAGCAATTTTAGCAATTTTTTAAAAAATTTTTTGTTTTGTTGTACAAAATTGATATCACATTACACCTGATCCTGAATTTTAATTGGCAAATTGACTATAGATAATATATTGATTTATTATTTAATAAATAATATAACTGAAATATACAAACTTAAATCTATATTACTAAGTTTTAATGTCTGTCTGTCATGTTTAAACAATCTGATTGGTCAAATTTGGGTATCATGATCTGGATCGTCATCAGGTGATCTATATCATGTGATCTACATATGCCATCTGTCCTTATTACCTGAGTTTAAAAAAAAACTGTAAGTAAGAATTACTACATGCAGTATTTAAATCAGAATGGTATCTATCTCTATAGCTGATTGCTGGAATGACTAACATGTGCGTTTTTTAAAACATTTTAACCTAAAAAGGGAATAAATCATTTTACAAGAAAACAATACAAGACTGCTCTGTTACTAGATACAATAGGATACAATCATAAATAAATTTTATATACTATAACAATATGGAATCTAATACACAGTATTTTGTTATTTTAAAAACATTATTTACAAAGACAATTACATAACAATGGAACAAAATATGCGGTATCTTTGTTATTTTTAAATCATATTAATCTAAAAAGGGAAGAAACCAATTTATAACAAAACAACAATATAAGACTTGACATCTATACTAAAATTTTTACTTATTGAATGTCAATATATCATACTAAAAATCTAATGTCTGTCTGTCTGTCTGCTTTATAATTAATGATTGGCCAGAGTTATTTCTGTGATTTTTTTTGGCAATAATACTATTTTCAGCTTTACATGTATTGTAATTACATTTAAAATTTTTATAACAATACTAAAAGTTTATATAAAAATCAGGTTTGCAAAAAAACCCATGTAGCTTATAAATTTATAATTCAGAGAGTCTGAGTTTACACTGGCTACTGTAATAGTTATGGTAGAATTTTTATTCAAATATATAATTAATAAAAATAATATTTTAAGTTTCATTAGTACATAGTTTTGCTTTACTTAGGCACGGAGTAAGGACGTGCCAGTTTGATAGTATAATCTATATGTAAATATGTTCTTTTGTAGTACTCAAATATTTGTATACTAGCTTCAGACGGAACAAGCAAAGAACATATCTCCTACTTACCTATAGCTGCCCATGTGGATAGCCAGACCAATTACACAATAATCGGAACTATTGCCCTCCTGTGGGAATAGCCCTTAGAAAACTTGACCTATGGGCCATTAACTGGGTCAAGTATAGTGTTCCCACTAACTTCATATTAACTATCTTAAACTAGGTGAGTCTTGACCACTCTAGTAGGTTTAGGTCGCAGATAAACTAGTCTGAGCTCCCATTCTTGCATGTAATTTGTTAATTAGTGTACTCCTTGTAGTACTTATTAAATTACTAATAAAGATATGAGCAAGACCTCACCTTAAAAAAAAATATATATATATATTTGTATACTAGCATATTAGCACATTTTACAATGCTATATTTTGTTAAAATTTAATTTTAAATAGTTTCAGGTTTCAGATATCGTTTTGGGTTTCAGATGAGGTTTTAGAGTTTCAAATAAGATTTCAAAAACTATAATCCAAAATCCATAACTTTGTATTTAGCAAAAAAGGTTTTGGTACTCAATCCTAAAGTATAAATCCATATTCTAAATATTAGAGGCTTTTAGAAATTATGTAATTTTTGGTAGATGGGTGAGGTCCCAAAAATATCAGATTATAATTATAATTTTGGTCAAATTTTTATAATTTTGGTCAAAAGTATAAAATTATAAAATTATTAATTGATGATCCGGATAAGATCGGCAATATTGCCATATTGGAACAATAGTAAATTTTGGGGATAAATGCAATATAAATTTTTATTGTATGCTGAAATCTGACGTCGGTCCAATGAAAACTATTTTTTTTATTAAATTAACAGCTTATGTCAATTAATTGAAAGTTGCAGAGCTCACTAATGCGCATCTAATGGTGGTTAGATCATTCAAATCGGCCTAGTATACGCTGAGATATCGCTAAAAAATGATTGACTGACTATATAAAATTTTTATTTTGTTTACATGGAATTTTATATAGTTGGCCAATCATTTTTTAGCAATATCTCAGCTTACACTGGGCCGATTTGAATGATCTAACCACCATTAGATGCGTCTCAGTGAGTTCTACAACTTTCAATTAATTGACATGAGCTATTAACTTAATATAAAAAAAATATTTTTTATTGGACTGACGTCAGATTCCAGTATATAATAAAAATCATAGTAATTTGCCCTAAATTCTAATATAAAAATTCTGCAAATCTTATCTGAATCGTAATTAATAACTATTGTTTACTGAACCAATTTAGATTATTTTAACTACCAAAATGTTTGTCTCACTGAGACGATGCTAACAAAATCAAAATTTTAAAATCTAATTACAGGGTCCCAAGATAATTCAACTTTTATATAATTTTAATAGTAATTTTTTTAGAATAACTAAGTAAATTTCTTTAATATTGAATAACTTTTGATCTACTTGCCCATTTTGGGTGATTTAACTACCAAAATGTTTATCTCAGTGAGACAATTCTAACAAGCCCAAAATTGCTATATTCTAATCACAGGATTCCAAGATTGATAAAAATTGTATTGTTAGATAAACAAAAAATCTTTATTGATCTTGGAATCCTGTAATTAGAATTTAACAATTTTGGGCTTGTTAGAATCACTTCACTAAGATGAACATTTTGGTAATTAAATTATCCAAAATGGGCCAGTAAATCAAAAGTTATTTAATATTAAAGAAATTTACTTAGTGATTCTAAAAAATCACTATTAAAATTACACAAAAGTTAAATGATCTTGGGATCCTGTAATTAGATTTTAACAATTTTGGACTTGTTAGAATTGTCTCAGTGAGATAAACATTTTGGCAATTAAGTCTTCTAAATGGTTAAATAGAACAATAGTATATAAAATTTGATTGGCTAATAGAGTATCAGGTGTGGATGGATGGGTAAAATTTTGAAATTTAATAGTAACAAAATATTATATAATTTCTGGAAGCCCCTTAGGCATAAAATTTATATACATAAATCTAATTCACTAGCATCTGAATTTTTGATTATCTGGTACTTACTATAGATTATTATAATTTGAATTTTACAGTCATTTGAAATTTTATAAATTTGTATAAAAACTGGATAATAAAAAATTTAGAAGATTGTATATTAGAATTTATATATCAGGGTCATCCAATTTTGTTTAATTTACTATATATTAGATGTTAAGTTGTTGCCGCAAAGCTGTAATTGGTCGTAATTATAATGAATTTAGAAATGCTATAATTTATAATGAACCAAAAATCATAATATATTTTGAGAAACATTTTGTTCAATAATGTATTTTGTTTCTGCTGATTTAGTATTGGCAGATGAAACTATTTTTGGTAAATAGCAGAAGACAAAACTAAACTTGGCAAAAAACAAACCAAATAGCAAAACAGTGAAACTCCGGTGAAACTCCTGGAAAAATTAAAACTCAGTAAAAATCAAATTTAAACCTTTAGAAAAAACTGAGCCATGTTAGTAACTCAAAATATTTTGTATATAGCTTATTTAAAATGTACAAAAGCAATAAACAAAGTAATAGCCTTTGTTTGTATTCAAGTACTATTAAAAAAACTAAATTTTCAGCTTTTGGAACTTCAAAGTAAATAAATACATCTTGAAAATTCAAAATTTAAATCTTGTATTTTTTTAGTAACATTTATCTATATATTAATATTTAGTGGATTAATATATACTTCACATAGTGTGATACCTTTATTTACTACACATTAATTTAATTTTGTCAGCTATAATTATATGAAATTTTTCTAAAATTTTTTAAGATTAGAATTAGCTTAAAATTAAAATTTCCAACAAAAGAATAGTTATCTTAGTAAAATTTTAAAATATTTGCATTTTTTTCTTTTTTTCTATAATTGCTCAAAATTTTATTAAGATAACTATCTTTTTGCTTTTAACTAAAAATGTTTAGTATATAGATGCATAAAATTATTTTATAATATCAAATTTTTGATAATATTATTAATAAAAATAATTTTTTTAATTTATATACTGATGATCAGCAAAATTAGTCAACCAAAATAATACACAAAAAATAAAAGTATGCACTTTTAATTATCTTTAACTAGTTCAATAGATAACGCATTCATGCTATCTATCTTATTTAGTATCTTTTATTACTAATAGTAAATTTTATTACAAAGCTGCTTCACTGTTCTGTAACTATAATGTGGTTAAGAATGAGTTAGTTTGCATTAGAGTTCATGATTTCTACTATTATATTATAAAAAATTATATTACAAAACTTACATGCTATTTGGGTAATCACAGAATACTACAGTATATAGTTACTTGATATTCTAGTAACTATAAATTGTTGTTAAAAGTAGGTTGGTTGCAGTGTTAAAGATTTGATGTTCCTAGTGTTCCCAGGAACATTTAAAAATATTTAGAAACACTAAATTTAGAATTTATGTTCCCTATTAGGAACAAAGTGGGAACATAAAAATTATAATTTGTGTTCCCTATAGAGATAGTTTTCTACATAATAGAGAGAAAGAGAGAGAGAAAGAGAATAGAGATAAAGATAAAAATAGATAGATGAGATAAAGATAGAGATAGAGATAGAGATAGAGATAGAGATAGAAATAGAGATAGATAGAGAGAGAGAGAAAGAGAAAGAAAGAGAATTTAGCTATAGGAACATTAAAAATTTTTTGGGAACATAAATTTAATATTTTATGTTTCCAAAGAACAAAAAAAAATTTCAAATCTTTTTCACTGGTTGGTTGTATTGGAATTAATAATTTTTACTATAAGTTATTGTAAAGAATTCAATTATAAAACATATTACTAATAATCATGATTTCTATTATATTACTATTAAAAATACTATTACAAAATTTACTTACTGTTTCTTTACTATAACATGTGGTTAAGATTGAGCTAGTTTGCATTAGAATTTTATAATTTCTATTATAAATAACTATAAATATTCTGTTACAAAACTTGCTATTCTGGGGACTACAGTATGTGTTTACTCTATACTAGTAATTAAAGTTTGTGTTGGTTGTATTGGAATTAATATAATTTCTACTATGAGTTGCTATAAAGAATTCAGATATAGAACTATTGCTAATGCAGTACACACAATATTGGAATTATCATAATTTTTATTACAAATTATCATTAAAAAGTCTGTTACAAAACTTATTCACTGTTCTGTCACTACAACATGTGGCTAAAGTTGAGATAGTTTTTATTAGAATTGTCATAATATTCCATCATAAGCTATTTATAAAAAATTCTGTTTTAGAACTTACTTGCTAGTGCAGTACACATAGTATATATGAAAGTTAAAAATAAGTTTATATTAGAATTATTGTAATTTCTACTGTAAAAAATTGTGTTACAATTTTACTTGCTATTCCAGTGATCATTGGATGTGATTAAAGTTAATTTTTATTGGAATTATCATAGCTTCTATCATGAGAACTTATCTACTATTTTTCTAAGTAGTTTAAGATTGCATTAGAATTATTGTAACTTTATAATGAATTATTGTAACAAATTCTGTTTCAAAACCTATCCTTCTCCAGATTTAGTTTGTATTAGCAAATGTTGTCTTTAAAAAATAAATGACCACAGTATATGATTAAAGTTAGTTTGCATTGGAATCTACCATAAAAACTTATTTGTTATTCTGATATATGGTTAAGGTTAAGTTAGTTCATATTGGAACAATTTTAACTTCTACCTCAAGTTACTGTAAAAAATCCTTTTACAAAACTAGCTTACTCCAAAAATTCATTTGTATTGGCAAATATCGAGAAAAATGTATCACAAAGTAGAAACTTGGAGTTCTTAATTATAAATTATTTACCAAATATTAGAATAATTGTATATATATGAATAATTATATTGGAGCTTCAATTAATATTTAAGCATAATTAACTAAAACAGGATATATCAAAATAGTAGTTAATGTTGTGTAGAATTTGTATAGCTTAGCACTTGTTAGTAGTTTTCTATCTGCAAACATCATATGATATTAAGATTTATAGCTAATTGCAGGTTTCTCAGAAGAGTAAGAATGTAAGTTTAGGTCGTAAATTGTGGTCAGCTACAACTGTGTTAGCAATAGTTGGTATTGGATTCATGGTTGCATTTCTTCTGGATTTATTTTTTGTTCTCATAGCCTCTCTCATTGGATTAGTACCATATATTCCCGAAAATAAGCTACTTCGAAAATAAGCTACCCCTTGGTTTTGACCAAAAAATCTAAAAACTTGTTTCACCTGAAAATAAGCTACTTTGCTTTTTTCGATTTAGAACAATAATAAAATTTTTGTTCCGAAAATAAGCTACCCTTTTGTTGTTGGCCAAATATCTGTAAATAGAAAAACAGATAATGGGTCGCACTAGTTCATATATGCAATAGTGAGAATAAAAAGTAAATTTTTGGTTATTTTATTTCTACCATTGCATATATATGCATACTTATTCCTGAAACCTATCTACCGCCCACCCTTTTACCATTCATCTGCCTACTGAAAAAATCTATTTTCCCACCTATACACCTTATTAATTCTCACCCGTCCGTAAAAAACCTAAATAATAAACAAATAAATAAAATAAATAAATAAACGAATAAAGAATAAAAGAATTAAAGGTATTAATAAAAAAAATTAAAGTAAAATTTAAAAATAAAAGAAATTTACAAAAAATAAAAAAATATAGTACAGTTTGACCTCTCTATAGTTACACCCATATAGTCACACCTCTATATAAGCACCCAATATTGTGCGACAGACTTAAAATATAGTAAAAAACCTCATTATAGTCACATATCACTTATAATCACTATCACCAAGAAATTTTATTTTTTTTATCCATTTTATTAATAATAACCTCATTATATAGTCACCAATTTTCACTAAATATCGATTATAAAATCTGATTGGCCAATATTTATATTCATGTTTATTTAAATATTCTATTAAAAATTCTTAAAGATTTGACAGCAAATAACTTTTGATCTAGCTGTCCGATTTGAATGAAACAACCACCAAAATGTTCGTCACGATGTGACAATTCTAATGAGCCCAAACCCGTTAAAATTGAATCACACGCTCCTGAGATCGTTAAGGATTAGTTTTACTTTACATGTTTAAAAATTAATTAAATTTAAACATCTGAGTGAAAAATTCTTAAAGATCCTAGCATTTTGTAATTAAATTTGGATGATTTTGGACTCTTTAGAATTGTCTTATTGAGTCAAACACTCTAATAGTTGTTTTATTCAAATTGGCCACTGGATCAATAGTTATTCACTATCAAACATTTTAAATTTTTAATAATTTCAAATATGCGCAAATATTTTATTGGCCTTTGGTCACATGACCATAACAAGGTATTTTATTTATAACCACACTTCTATACAATTACCAAAATAGGGTGCGATGGACTTGGTGATTATAGAGAGGTCAGACTGTAAATAAAAAAAAAGAATGAAATATTTAAAAATTAAATAAAAAAATAATCAAAATAAAAAAAACTTAATTTAAATTAATAACAAAATAAATTAAAGAAAAACATTAGAAAAAAAAAACAGTAAAAATAAATAAAGGAAAAAAGTTAAACAAAAAACGATTTAAAAAAAGTTTAATAAAAGTAAAAAAAAAGTTAAAAAAGTTAAAAAAATGGTTAAAAAATTTAAAAAATAAAAAATTAATTAATGTAAAAAAAAAAAAAATTAAAAAAAAGTAATAGTAGCGATATAAAAATCACTTGTAAAATAAATAAAAAAAAATTTTTTATATTTTTATACACGGGGTTTCTCATACCAACATGTGCTTTATTAAAATAGTGCCAAATGTGGCATAAACACATTTTAATAATGCACATGCTGGTCTTTTAGAAATGTACATACGTATGTACGTGTGAAAAACCTGTTCACGCAAGTTTATATGCGTAAGAATTTTTTTTAAAAAATAACTCCTAAAAATAAGCTACCCCCATGTTAACTATAGATTGCTTAAATCTTCTATATTCCGAAAATAAGCTACCCCTGATTTTTTAAGANAAAAAAAAAAAAAAAAAATTAAAAAATGTAATAGTAGCGATATAAAAATCACTTGTAAAATAAAAAAAATTTTTTATATTTTTATACACGGGGTTTCCATACCAACATGTGCTTTATTAAAATAGTGCCAAATGTGGTATAAACACATTTTAATAATGCAAATGCTGGTCTTTTAGAAATGTACGTACATAGGGTGTGGTGACATAGAGAAGCTGTCTGGTTGTCACCCCCCAAGCGACAGGTCTAGAGTTCAAGTCCCACTGGAGATGAATTGAAAAATAGGCCTGTATTACGGTAATATTTGTTCATCGATCGGTCGGGTATATTACCTGTAACCTTGGTACCACCATCTTGAATGGGAGCATTGGCGTAGTTGTGTAAGTTATATAGACGAATTCAAGGGACCAGAACAATTGAAACCTGTTTGGCAAGTCCCGAGTAATGAGGTAAGGAAGATCTTCCAACGGTACTACAGAAGACTGGAATTTCGACTGAAGACCGAAGAACCAGATGGAAAAAGCCCTATAGCAAGAGGGGACACCAACCTGGCTGCCAGAGTCGTACCGGAGGAAAAGGACCTATGTTACGGAATTAGGTACCAAGGAGAGGGAGTCCATCAGGCGCATAAAGCCAGGCCGACCAATCCTTCCGGGCTAACTGGTTTGGTAGTTTGGGAGGGATCGGTAAAGGTTGGAAGAAGAGTTGGATGTGAGTACTGGAGATCGGAATGAACCTGCAAGTGCATACGGAACTTACTGGCCAATGAGAAGTGGAAGCATAGAGATGTGTACGTATCAAGACCCAACGGAGCTCTGGGCGCACCTATATGGGAGTCTTAGGACGTTAAGAGGATTTGGGACTACCAATACAGGTATAGCTGGTACAAGTGCATGTAGTGGTGTGAAAGCTGGGTCAGCCGGCCGCCTCATGATGCCATTCAACTATGCTTGGTACTGGAAGCCTCGGCCAGGTCAGCCGGGCGCGCTGAAACATGCCTGGATACCTCATCACCATAGCAGGGAGTACAGTCATTCGCATATTTCTGAATTCAGAACGCTAAATCCTGGGTCCCGAAGTCGCAGGAAAATTGGTTAGTTGCAGCAGCATGCAGGCTTGAGATACTTACCCAATATGGTAGAAGCAGCTTTATGGCTTGAGATACGAACTCCCAAGAAGTACGCTAGTAGGAAATCTTGGGTGTACCAATTTGGAAGCACAAAGCGCCTACCTGGAATTACATACACCAAATTGGAAGTAACAATACTAGGAAATGTGGGTAAAGTGGCAGACATGTGAGTACTAATCAGCAGCTGGAAAGGGATGTATAAAACCAGGCTGGCTATATAAATGGGAATATAGCAGGCTCTGGTAGGTTTAGGTTGTAGATAAATAGTCCAAGTCTCAGTACTTAAGTAGATAGTACAAAGATTGTAAGCAGTAATATGTAATGATCAATATACATCTAATAAAGTCCAGAGCCATGACCTCACCTTAACAACAAAAAAAAAAAAGAAATGTACATACGTATGTATATTTGGAAAACCTGTTCACTCAAGTTTAGATGCGTAAGAATTTGTTTTTAAAAAATAGCTCCCGAAAATAAGCTAACCCACATTAACTATAGATTGCTTAAATCTTCTATATTTCAAAAATAAGCTACCCCCGAATTTTTAAAGTCAAAATCGTCCAAAAAAAGGTAGCTTTTTTCAGGAATATATAGTAGTTACTTTATAAAGAAAAACTTTTTAATCATACTCAACTGACTCAATTTTGTGTATTAAGCCAAACTTAATTGAGTGGATCAGGCCCTGTTCTTGTTGATAGATTCATAGGGTCTTGCTTAGGGTGGCAATCAAATCGCCAACAATCACTTTACAGACATCAACCTACACCAACAATCATTTTACTGACAAGCTTTTTTTATCGACACAAAATTCGCCGACACTTGATTTATCGACAAGCTCCTTTTCACCGACAAGTTGATTTTACTGACACACACTTCACCGACAATTACATTTACTGACAAAATTAACTTATCTACAAGCTCATTTTAACGAAAATAGAATATAGCGACAAGCTTATTCTACCGACAATACAATTCGTCGACAATACGATTTGCCAACAATACAATTGCTAACAATACAACTTGTTGATATATGAGACCACAGCAATGTAATAAACTACTAAGAATAATTACATATTATGCAATTTATTAATAATAACAATAAAAATTGCACATTTTATTAATAATGATAATAATAATTATTGTCATGGCTAATGCTAAAGTTATGACCTATTTTGATTTAAAATTTTAAAATTTTCTTTGAATGTTTGTTTTTTTTTCGTCTTTGTCTTATAGGGTTAGGATAGGGTTTGGGTATAGATTTTATATTTATAGAGTATATGTGGATTTTAGCAGGGCTTATAGTTTCAAATTGAGACCCTATAACTTCAGCATCAACCGTGATACTTAAGGCATCTGGCGAATTGTTTGTCAGTGAATTGTTTGTCGGTGAATTGTATTGTCGGTAGAATAATCTTGTCAGTAAATTCTATTTTCGGTAAAATGAACTTGTCGGTAAGTTGATTTTGTTGGTAAAATTAACTGTCGGTGAAGTGTGTGTCAGTAAAATCAACATGTCGGTGAAAACATGCTTGCCAGCAAATCGAGTATCGGCGAGTTATTTATTGGTAAAAAAAGCTTGTCAGTAAAATGGTTGTCAGTGTAGTGTTATGTCTGTAAAGTGATTGTTGGTGAAATAATACGAATCCCTTGCTTAGCATCTTTTCGATCTGTCGACTTTACATCAACTCAAATATATTATGATATATATACTAGAGAATATTTTTAATAACAGAAATGTCATAACATTTGCCATATATATACATATTTGAAACTATCATAAAATTTTTCCCACTTGAATATAACTAAAGCTGTGTATTAATCATCTAATTATTTTTTATCTAAGGTCTACTCCTCCTTTCTTTTCCTTAATATATATATAGTCAGGTTCTTATATATAATTTCAACTTTTTTTACCCCCTCTCCCCTAAAAAATCACCTGATTTTTGTCACTTCCCTAACCAAAAATGTTAAACCATATAAACCTGGACTATACTAATTTTATTCAAAAGATCATGCAATTTGCATTATTGCGATATTGGTGATAGTTGTTATAATTGGAGTTCATCAAAGTTGAATCAAATCAAATATTAGGCATATGGGTGAGTCAGTAGAAAAGGAACAAATCATTTTTAGTAAAATTTTTTTAATTTTTAATTAAAATATCTTAACAAATATTTAATCAAATTTGCTAAAAATTTTTTTATTTCAATTTTGGAATTATATAGAATTAAAATAAAAAAATTTATTAAAGATTTTTAACATTTATCGCTAGTGCGATTCATCGCTACCCCTGATTGACCAATCATTTTGTTTGTTTTGATTTTCCTTTAATCATAACAAAACCAATAGCGCCCACGTTATAATTAGGGTTAGGGTTTGGCAGTGCACGAGTTAGAAGGCTCTCCTAACCAAAAATTTCACAGGAATTTTTTTTGTCAAGAAAAAAGTGTAGTTTCTTAGTCAAAATTTTAAGTTAGAAGCGATTTTTTAAAAAAAGGTTGTTTTGCTTCAATTTCATATTACACATGATCCTGCATCCTGATTGGTCGATCGGGGCTGGCGATCCATCGCACTGGTGATGAATGATAACTCTCTTTATTAAATTTATTAAATAGTTGTTAAGATATTTAATTAGTAGTCCGCAGTTAAAGAAAACATATTTTATAGTAAAAATCAGCGGGCATGTAACTATTACCTTATATAGGATTGTCTAAAGCCATGTACCCACGTGACATTTTCATATAAATCAACCAAACGGAGTTGTAAAATTTTGTTTACATGGATCAGCCTGAAGAAGTCAAAAACAAAAAAACGCAAGAACATAAAAATGGCATTCTAAACCTATCTTGGGAGGACCCCAGACATATAGTACAGAGGTCATACATTATGCAAAAACCCCCAAAATTTGAAAAGAAAAAAACTGTTTTTGGCAATTATCTTGGCATTCAGTGGTCCAATTTGAATGAACTTTTTTTAAAATAAAGCTCTCAGTGAGGCGCATCTAACAAAAAAAAGTTCATTCAATTCTGATTACTGGATTGGAAGTTATTTAAGTAAATAGATTTTGATATTTTCAGCAAATTAGGTCAAAATTGGCCAAAATCCAGTTATGACCTATATAAGAGATGTCCGGGGTCCTATCTTGGGCCATTAATAAAAAATGTCAGGAAGGTAATTTTACCTATATTGGTTCTAACCCTAATCCTGACCCTAATGCTAAACAGGCTCTAATTCGAATTTTTAACTAAAATTTCAAAAAATCATGTGGGTACATAGCTTTAGCCATCCCCTTATATAGTAAGTGGAATGCCATGTGCTTCAATTCATAAAAAAAACACTATAGTAAACAAAAGAAAAATATTCATTTTATGATCTATTATAATAAATCACGGCGAAATTTAATAGTAAATTTCTATAGTATGTGAATGGGGTTGCTTACATATAAAAGTATTTTTTTTATTAAGTGAATCTTTCTTGTTGCTTAATTGAAAGTTGTAGAGCAAATGCTTGTGATTCTAATGGTAGCAAAATCATCAAAATCGGTTTGATTTGATCAAATCAAATCAAATCAAATTTATTTGTAATTTTAGTTAAACATTTTCGAATCGAATTGAATATTTTGTCAATTTGAATTTGATTTGATTTGAAATTTCTGTATTTGAATGAGATTTGAGATCAAATATTTGATCGAATCAAATTGAATCGAATTGAATGTGGAACCCTAGTTATAATCATAGTTGGTGGTAGAATTTATAAAAGAAATTTCAACAATAAAAAATGATTAGCAATCATTGTTGAAATTTCCTTCTATGATTCTACCACAAACTATATAGTCCATACATCGAATTGATTGCATTTAACTCATTATCAAATTTGTTTATATTTCGTTGATAGCATGTGAGATTGGAACGATATTAAGGTTAAGGTTGGATTAGAGTAAGTAGTCTATATAGTAAAATTTCGCAAGGAATTTTTTTTGCTAGAACACAAAGTTGTTTTCTAGTAAAATTTTGAGTTACTGTCATTTTTTGAAAAAGTCTTCGATTTCATCTTACATTTGATCTTGCGATCTACATAGTAGAATTTTTTTCTTGGATTTGTATCATTGCGCAAAATTTTACAGGAGGGCCACCAAAATTCTGGGTCGAATGCATCACTCTAGGTGCATTTAGCTCTAGTTGTTAGCAGGTCCTATAGCAAAATTATCAGCTTGGCATTTTTTTACTTAATGAATGGATATGATTTCATTAGTAAAATTTTTTATGATCTTGGGCAAAATTGATCAATTCCAATCTAGTCGACCATGATTCCGATGCACACCGAAGCATTCTGACCCGTAATTTTGGTGACCCCCTGTATGAGTTCACTATGCAAATAATTATACGCCAATTACTGCACACATTTGTCGACTAATATACACATTTTTTTAGCGGGTTTCTAACAATGCAATTGTTTGCATCATTATGACGTTAATACTGTAATTATAATTTTTTATGATTTTTTACGTATTTTTAGATCATGTTTAACATATGATCTAATTTGTTGATCAAAATATGCGGTTTTTCCTAATAATGCAATTTTGCATCATTATGATGTTGATTATAATTGTCATAATTTTTTACGTCGACTTTAAAACATGATCTAATTTATCCGATCAACTGAGCATTAAGAATACGCCATGACATCATTATGGCATTATGGCATTATGACATTACGACATTATAGCATTACGCATTATGGCACAATATTTATGGCAATTTAGATGTAAAACGAAATGTGCATTATTTCATTATGTTGTATAATCACCTTATTATTCTTGCTTTTTTTTTTGTTAATTTTACTATCTTTCACAAGTTTTGCTATTTTTTAGTTTCGCTAGTTTCATCTCTTTCGCTATTTCGCTAATTTAGTTTTTTTTTTGGCAAAAATTGATTCTAGGTTTTGGCCCATTCGTCTGTGGGGAAACCTCTAAGTTTTGCCTGCCAACACTATGTATTCGCAAATTAGTTATATTTATGAATTACAAAATATAGTATATGTGATTTTTGCTAAGAAAATGACACTCGGAATCATATAGGTTTGATAAATAAAGGTTAACTAGCAGATTCGTTAATATTATTGGAATTAAATTCATCTGCATCAGAAGTTATTTATTCTTGTGACTGTCTGCTAATCACATGTTCATTTTAATACAAATTTAATATACCGAATGACCTAGGTCAGTGTTGTCATGGAAGACGGCGGACAGTCCGAGAAGGGATGTCCGGGACATGTCCGCCCAGAATTTTTTTTGTCCCGGACGTTCAACTAATCAACACATGATAACCAGCCAATAAAATTCTTTGTATCCTCTGGAAATTATCACATAACCCAAACCAAGGGTCTGTATAATTCCGCAATTTGATTGGATTACCTGGCGGACATGTACCGGACATAGTAGGGACAAAGTTAAAAATTAGGAGGGCATTGTCCGTGTACAATATCATGTCGGGAAAAAATGGGGTGTTTCATATTAAAAGGGCCCATTTTGCAAATATTTTGGAAAATGAGTTTTTATTAAATTCATGTAAATTTTGACATGGCCGACATTTTTCAATTATAAATGAAAGACGATTTGCATAATAAAAAATGGAGAAAATGTAAAAGGCAACTACCCCAGTATCGCGTCAAAATTTCACTATCACGTGATTTTTGGCCAATAAAACAACAAGATCAGGTGTAACGTAACACAAAGCGGAAGATCAAAACAAAACGTTCGCAATTGCCTATTTCCCTAAAATTTGCATAAGAAACCACCTTTCGAGTCCTAACGAAAAAAACTCCTTGAGCAATTTTACTATACATCTTGCTAACTTCAAGCCCTATAGGACAGTATAGGGACCCTAACCCTAACTTAAACGAACTTGAAGTTTTTTGGGCACTGTCACGTGATAGTGAAAAAGTGACGGCGATCCTGGGGAAGATCACGAATGCCAACACATCACGAGATTACCTGATAGTCACCTGTTACCTTTAACCAATCAAAATCGTGAAATTTGCTTAATTCCGGATCAGTCCGAAAATCAAACCGCAAAATGGGCCTTTTAATATGAAACACCCCATATTGTGGACATGTTCCGGACGTCCCATCCCGGACTGTCCGTGTCCCTGTAAAATTGGCGGGACAATGTCCGTGTACAACACTGGCCTAGATTATTTGAATTTAAATATAATTAATACTATCATTTTTTTTAATCACTATTTATTTTAATTTTAAAAATTTAGTCATTTTTCCATTTTAAAATAGTTTCATGAACTCCAATCGTTTACAGTCGTTTTTTTGGGGGGCTTGTCCCAACATTTCCTCTGAAGCTCTGCATAACATGTTGCTGTACCTTCTAGGATAGATTATTTTCTTTATAATCTTATTAAAGTCTAAAATTTATACAAATTTATATTTATTGACTGATAATTAATGCCCCAGCCTACAAAACGTCACCGCTTTAGGAAAACCAACTTGATTCTGTGTTTTACATTACCTCCTCTCAGGTTTGGCAATGGAGCTCAATGGAGCCCAATGGAGTTGCGAATGGAATCAATAGAGCTCTGAATGGAGCCAATGGATTCTAGTTTTTTGAGCTCCATTCGATTAAGCAAATAGAGTTTATATAACTTTAATAATTCATTTGTTGCGAAGTTTAAAGGTTAGGGTCAGAAGAGTTAAAGTTATATAAGAAGGAGGCATTAGCAACAATATGGGGCATCAATAGCAGTTTTTAATTATTACTGTATTTAGAATATTAATTTAAAAATTAAAACTTTTAAAAAAATTTCAATTCAAATTTGCAAAGAAATGCTTTAAAAAATTGCTTACTAGGATAATGCGTAGTATTGTTACGTAGATCCAGAGCACATCATATGATAATATAATATTACTTAAGCACGTAAATATGCACATTTTGTTACACTAACTTAACAAACTTGAACATGCATGCGGATGAACAAAAAATTTTCAAATTACGCTTTTGATCTTGTTTATGCAGACTTATTCGATATCTAAGAACTTTCGGGAAATTTAGGAAGAGGCACTGAATTTGGTTTCATATCATCTTGCATAGACACCAAAAGATCCTCATTATGCTCCAGATAAATTAGGTTTTGTCATGTGTCAATGAGGAACGTTTCGTCACTTGTCAGGTATTATCAAAATTATATTTCCTTTGTAGATGAACGTAAAGATTATCAATCGATGTATCTAAAAGTTGCTATACAGGTTTATAGTATTTATTATTACATAATATTATACCTCTTAATGCGGAGTGATAATAGATCACGTGATCGAAAAGAGAAACGGCCACACAGCCACAACCGCAGCTCAGATGCTCATGCATGTGAAGATTAAACAATAAATCTAAGCATATATGAATAACACATGTCAAAGCGTATGTACCGGCGAGTTACCGGCGTAATTCAAACAAGAATCGAAACGGGCCGGGAAACCGGCAAGTAAATATAGGAACAAATTGCGGGCGTAATTTATCCGGTAGCGCCAAGATCGTGAAAATTCTTTCGCCCACCCAACCACTTCCAGTCAAGGAACACGTGATTCTATTATTTCTTCGCCCAGCCGGCTCGCTGCGGCGAGCGGGAAACCACCGGCTGTTCCCACGGCGACCCCCAGTGCAATCATGATTGCTACTTTCGTGGATGGTCATTGCTGTAACCGGCCAATCAGGCCGTCTTTTCAACTGCTGCTCTTGTATTCAGCTAACTCTCAATAAAAAATTCAACCTGGCCTAAACTACTGCCGGCATGATCCAAAAAAAAAAAAAACAAAAATAAAATAGAATGGTGTAAAGTGATTCTTTTCGTACTTTATATAATTCATCATAAGAGTATAGATTATCAATCGATGTACTGATTCAGGCTTATAGTATTTACTATTACATTATATCTCTTAGACACTTTATTATCATGTAACATAGCTTATGTATAAAAGTTATTAGAGCTATTTCGTGATTATTCGTGATTATTCGATAGTAATTTAGTATGAATCTTTTTTGAAAAGATTAACTGACCAATAGAAGTCAAACTAATTACACAAGTGTTTTTAAAGCAATAAATTTAAAAGTATCAGGAGCAGTCTGAAATTTCCGGAAATTGATATAGGATAATTTTCTTCTGAAAATTACTATAATAAATTATATAATAAAACATACGTACATATGTATGTTAAAGATGGGTGACGAAATTATTTCACGATTGACGAAATGGTTTCGTTTAACGATTTTTTGACGATTGACGAAACTACTGAAGATTGATGAAACTATAGATGATTGACGAAACTATTGACGATTGATGAAACTATTGACGAAACCATGGACGAAACTATTGACGAAACTATTATAATTATAAACCAAAAAGATCGATTCATAAAAGTTTTATTTATTACATTTTGAAGTGTTATAGGTAAATTTGCTGAATAATTGTTTTATTCTCTACATTATTTAAATTTTCACTAATATCTTTGTTTAAATTATTCACACTATTTCCCTATAAAAAAAGTAGTCCGTGAAGGCACGTGTTTCTACGGAGAGACACGGTTAAGTGTGGAACGGGCGGATGTCCGGGTTTGTACGTCTGTGATCCGTGTTGGCACGTTGAATTGGTCCGAATTGGACTGTTTACCCGGACATTTTGGACCGTAAATGGACCGGGTTTTGCTGCACTTTACTAAACCAAAACTTACGGGTTTTGACACGGGTAATAACTAATGATGCCTGACGAAACTCACGTGACCTGGCGAAACATAATAGTTTCGTCATTTCGTCAGTGACGAAACTATGACGAAACTTATGGTTTCGTCAGGCGAAATAGTTTCGTCAAGCATCTATAGTAATAACACGTAAAGTAACGAGGTAAACGTTCTCTGCCACCCAATGCACGTGTCAATACCGTAAAACGTAATATATACGTGCCATTCTGTCACGTGTTTCATGCTTTTACGTGCCACATGACACGTGCCTATCCCAGACAACCCCGTGCCAGCACGTATCAACACCCGGACCACCTTTCTTATAAGGTTTAAACTATCAATATCTTCATTATTTCCATAATTCTATTTACCGTATTGTCGCGAAATAACGTGGCATGGGCGTTATTTTAATAATGGCCGAATTAAGCTTAATTTAGGCCGGAAATCGTAATTTCACCCCTGCACGTTATTTCGCGACAATACGCTAACCATTTTGTCAATTGTTTCGTCTTGACGATTGACGAAACTGCCAACAATCACAAAACTACTGCCGATTGACGAAACTCTTGGCGAAATTAATTTGACCAATAAAACATAAAATACGATTGACCCCTTGACAAGCTTCATCATGACGTCCTCTGGGTATCCTTAATCATAAATTTCTTTCAAAGCTACTGCTATTTCATCATATATAATAAAGATTCATCAGTTCATACAAAAACATAGTAATCATTTATTTGGCCACGAATCGTTTTCTATTAAATTGTCTGACCGTTATAAAGTTAAGTCCTCCACTAAAATTAACAAGCTTATAAAAAAATCAATTTTAGCTTTCCATTGAATCTAAAGCAAATAATTTTTTTATTCGTAGTTTCGTTCAACGGACTTATCGGATAGGTCCGGGTGATCGGTGCAAATCATCAGGTAATATCGGATTACTGTGTAAAAAATAATAGAACTGGGTTACACCCAAATGCATTACTTATGATTTTTCATGCGTTTCGTCATTCATCACGAGTTTCATCATTCGTCATCTGTTTAGTCTTTCGTCAGCTTGTCAACTCAAAGTTGTCTGACAAAATTCGTATCCCATTTTTAATGTATGTACATATATGCATACAAAATAGCTATGGTAATAAAAATGATAATTGTCCAGAGAGGAGTGGAGAACTTTACTATCCAGTTCTGTAATGGGTGCCCCTGTAGTAATGTTCAAATTAGGACAGAAATTACCCTGTAAATAATCAATGATATTTAAAAATAATGAATGATACAAAATATGTAATAACATTAGTATCTAGAATAAAATCATAAATATTAATATTAAATGTTACTGTTGGAAACTTTTATAGTTAGATTCCTGTATAATCAAACTGTCGGGACTTACAAAACATGTTCTTATATAGAAAATAAATGTAGAGTTTCTCACATAAGAATTATTTTAATATAGTTAATAATTATTTATTCAAAAAATAGATGTGCTTATATAAGAAGTGCTTATATAAAGTGCGACTGGATTTGTTATTTAAGCAAAATAAGAATGTTTATAGAATAAAATAGTTATAATATGTGAACTTAATAATAAAATAAATTTATTAAATGCAATTAGTAAATAAGATTATTAAATTTAAAAATATAAACTTAATAATAAAATAAATTTATTAAATGTAATTAGTAAATAAGATTATTAAATTTAAAAATATATAATTTTTACAAAATTTCAAAGCTAATTGTTGCAATAATTAGCTATCACTAATCGATATAATATTTAAAAATCATCAAATAACATCAAATTTTTAATCAGCTATTATGTATCATTTTGAACTGTTTGAATGTAGTTAATATTAATGCCTAATACCTTAAGATTTGTTTCTCGTAAATTAGTAACATCAATGAAACAATGGCATATTATTCGAGAAACTTCAGAAGAGTGAAATGCCTGCCTCTAAAGAAGACGTACAAGAGACTAGTTATGTTGAAAAAGAGAAACCTCAGAAGAGCATGCTCATGAAGAAGAAAAGGTCAGAAAAAAATGCAACAGCTTCGCAGAAAAAAGTTCACGAACAAAACAAAATTACTGAATTAGATGACAGCCAAACTGAATAGCTCCAATTGTAAATCGAATGATGAATATAAAATTGAAGAATTAAGATAATTGATACAGAAAATGTAAATTATACCAAAAAATCTAACAGAAAAATCATCTGGATATTTAGGCTCCGGACCTTAACGATTCCCGTTTCCTAGTATTATTATGATTAACTAAAGAACCCTTATTGTTTAAAGATACAGATTCTATGGCCAACAGTTCATTTCACTTGATTAACCAATCAATTACTCAGATCATTCGGGGCAAAAAAACAACTTATTGATTAACGATCAATATCTTGATCGACTAATAAGTATAAACACAATAACAATCAGACTCTTTGGTCCCTTTTTGGCTCTACAATAATCGGTTCGCCTATTTGCGACGGCTTAATTTCCGTTAATCCTTGCTTAATTTGCTAAGCGTCCGGTTTTCGGCAATTAATCAATTTGTAAGTTTCAATGAATTAACTCCAATTGCGGTATTACAGCATTGCACTGCTGCATCAGGTATTGTTATTGTACCATCATGGTATTAATGCAGTTCGGTATTAGGTTCACATGATATTTCTCAAAATAATACAGCAATCTACGTACTACATACGTCGTACGTACGTAGTTTATTAAATAATCTAACTCCGGAACGCCAAAAAAAAAAAAGAAGACTCGAAAGTCCAGTACATGAATGTTTACAGAATAACTGTAGACCAATAATAAATTTTAATTGTTAAGTTCTAATAGAGATAAATAATTAATCTTATTAGACAAATATATCCATAACAATAGCATGCGACTTGAATCGACTTTTAATAATCATGAAGTCAATGTTCCTAAATATGGGGAATGGCTAAAGCCAGGTACATAATGATATTTCCGATTTTTAAATAAAATCGATTGATATTATGGTTAGGGTTAGATGAAGGACAGAGAGAATAGTTTATATATAGCAAAATCGCATTTACAACACTTTTATTTAGTGACCATGGCCGGTTTAGTTGACCGTTTTTTATATTTTTCGTGTTTTTCGTCTTTATCGTCTCGCTTTGTTTTGTTCAGACAGGGTTACATACCGGTAATCTCATGATGTACCTGGATTTAGCCGACCCCTAAATATGGCATTGTTTGTATTGCTGTATTGGATCCAGAGGATATTAAAAATGGAAAAGATCAAAACAAAGAGATTCGAGGGAATTGGCATCTACTATTTATAAATAATTTGAGACCTTCTATAACTATATATAGAGACTAATATGAACAATTAGGTTATAAGAACAAATTTACACTTTACGAAGCTTTTCATCAAAGAAAATAAAGTCTCACTTGATAAACTTACAATGAATAGGATATTTTCATTTTGCAATACGATGGAAGTTTTATACATCCTTATTTTTTTATTTATCTATTACGTTATACGCATATTACTTAACATTTACAAACAGCCAAAGTGTATAAATTTAAATTACAAGTTTGAAAAAAAGAAAAATATTCCAATATCTGTAAATTTCCACTTTACTCGCAAATGTAATTATGAATGCGGATTTTGCTTTCACACTGCAAAGTCATCTGACATTCCCACTATAGAAAATTCCAAACAAGCTTTACGAAAACTCTCTGAATCTGGGATGAAAAAAATTAATTTTGCAGGTGGAGAGCCATTTTTATATCCAAAATATCTTGCGGAACTTATGGACTTTTGTAAAAATGAATTAAAATTAGAATCAGTATCTATCATTAGTAATGGAAGTAAAATCAAACGAACATGGCTACAGAAAAATCGTGATAATCTTGACATATTGGCTATCTCCTGTGATTCATTTGATGAAGAAACGAATATTAAAATTGGTCGTGGATCAGGGCAGCATGTCAAAAATTTATATGAAATTGCAGAATGGTGTCATCAAATGGGAATAAAATTTAAATTAAATACCGTAGTAAATGCTTTTAATTGGGAAGAAAATATGAATGAACATATTGAAATTTTAGCACCATTCCGATGGAAATGCTTTCAAGTCTTGATTTTGGAGAATGAGAATGGTGGATTTGATGGTACGTTAAGAGATGCAAGGAGGTTTAAAATTTCAACGGAAAAATTTGAAGCATTTGTTGAAAGGCATAAAACTCAGAAATCAATAGTTAAAGAACCTAATAATATAATGAAAAATTCATACTTAATACTTGATGAATATTTGCGCTTTTTAAATTGTACTAATGATGAAAAGGTTCCAAGCGACTCTTTATTAGACGTTGATGTTGACACGGCATTACAACAGGCTGGATGGGACGAGAGCGCCTTTTTTCAACGACAAGGAATTTATAATTGGTCAAAGCTTCCAAATAATGGTTGTACCGGAGTGAATGATTCCAAAAAGTTCGATTGGTAAAATTTTTGGTAGAAATTTTTTTATATACAGTAAAAATTTTAGATGGTCTCTTGTGATAATTATCAATTTATTGTTGTTATAGTTAAGAAATAATCATTGTAAAATGACTCTCATTAATATCAACCTTTTGGATTAGATAATTATGTCGATATCTACGAGGTTTGATAACAAATCGATAATTATTAATATAGCACGATCTCAATTCTTTATTCTTTATTAATGAGAGGTTGATATTAATGAAGTTAATATTAACGAGGTCAAGCGTATATATTCATTAAATAAATTTCTTTACCTAAATTTCTTTTAAAAATTTATAAGATCGCATTGATCAACCTGGTTTGGAACGTATTTAATCTTATAAGTTAAGCCATGTTATTTTAACCTGGAATAGAGTTACAACATTCTTATTATGAATAAGTACCAGCAACTATGTTTAAAGTGGATGCTAATTTGCGATAGAATACGATAATATCGATGCTGCTTATATAGAACTTTTTTTTTTTAGTTACATCATTGTTAGGATTTGTTGATTATAAACTGACACGTATTATTTTTTAGTCCTTGTCGATAAACATCAAAATTCTATTTAATGCTAGGGATTGCATATTGTAAAAGTAGTAACTACTCCGGAATCGGGAACACAGGTAATCCGCCACCCTAATACTATTCAAACCAACAACAAACAACCACACTCTACCCAAACCCCAATATTGGCAGGCTACGAAAGAGGATGGATGACTTGGTCCAAGTAACTAGTGTTCAAATAGAGCTTTATCAGTTATATACGTCACGAGGTATTATTCGGGTCAATGGGTTAGACTTTTTGATACGAATTTCACCTATCGGGGTTATCAGTTTATACTAATAACAGTTTATTAATTCAAGTATCTATCGGAGAATTACTAAAGCTAACACTTTTGCTCTAATTTCGAATCAAAGAGGTTGAGTTCTTCCCCAGAGCTGAACTCAACTTTACTGAGTTGTTGAAATGAAAAGATACCGCTTTTATACTTTTCCTTAACAGGATTACGACATAACATTAACTTATTTGATTTCTAAAATCGACAATTACCAAGTTCGAAAAGTGCAAAAATTCAAGAAGTTCAAAAGTACAGCATAGTGAATTGACCCGTCTAAAAAATCTTCACCCGGGTCACCCGACGGGTGGACAATGTGCCACCCGGGTGAAAACGGGTCAGTCCAAAAAAAGGCACCACCCGGGTCACCCGACAGGTGACCCGACGGGTGACCCATCGGGTCACCTGGTCAATTAAAAAAAAATCTCAGGTGGTTAATATGACTAGTGATTTGACCGCAGGTGGGTTAACCTATAGTTGGTGGTAGAATTAGTTTAACAAATTAATACGGTTACGGCATTGCCGTATTTTTTGCCGTAATTGCTGTGAGCTGTAATGCCGTAATGCCGTAATGCCTTAATGCTATAAAGCCATAATGCGTAATGCCGTAATGACGTAATGCTGTAATGCAGAAATACTATCTGCTATAATACTGTTTATTAAAATTCTGAACTGCATTATGGTTTTCTTTAAATAATTTACTATTAAATGTTTTTCGAATTTGATTCTGCCGACTTCACAAATTTGCATTAATTTGTATCGGGTCTCTGCCCGTGGGTAGTACCCTAGCCATGGCGAAAAAAAGTTACGGTCATTGTGAGATTCTACTTGAACCACATGATGATCTACATACATTAGCCAATCAGAGTTAACCACGCTATAATTAATTTTTTCTAATTTTCTAATAACGATAACAACAGACTTTAATCTTTATTTGTATCGATTGGTATAACTTGTTGCTTCGCAAATATTTAATATTTATACTTTTTTTATTTACGTTTATTAAAAGTATTAAAATCGGCACTTTTAACTCTTTACTTACTAATTCTTTTGATTCGATATACAGATTACGTCTCGTTTAGTCTTTTATTAGGCAGTAAATATAATGATTAAGTATTTGTTACGGGTAAATATAATAATCATTTATTAATTGATTATCTCGAAACAATTTATTCAATTTGATCTATTTAATTTTTTTTTTTAGTACCGATTTAGTTAATAGATTAATACTTATTTAGTTTTTTACTGTTAATTTAACGGTATAAATTTATTAATTAATTTAGACAATTGTTTTATATTATAAAAACATTTTTTTAAAAAATTTTATTACCGAAATGAATAATTAAAAAATAGTTGGGATATTATAATAATTTATTAGCTAACGCAGCCAAAAGGCAAGTTTTTTATTGCTTGACTTTTGAGTGCCTTGCTGTTTATGAGCCTGCAAGGCTTCTTCACACTCATCAACTGCTTTTACAAATGGCCTTATTAAAGTATTGAAGTTTTTTATAAAATTGTCATTATCCATTTCTCTTTTATACAATTCTAATGCCTTTTCAAATTTCTTTACATAGTAGGTATAGTTTTCTTGTCTCTCTTCTATTTTATTTTCCTGTGCTATTATTGATATATTTTGCAAGTAACCTAAGCGACTACCCTCTACAACAAGATTTTTAAAAACCATATTTGTTTCTGATACGGCTTTGTTAGCAATTATCCATGGATTATTTTGTTGAAAGATTGTTGGGGGCTTATTTTTTCCAAAAAAAATTAAAGGATAATCATGTCGCCTTGTTGTTTCATTAAAAGTAGGCCAAAAATCTTTTCCTTTTTTTGCAACTAAATACTTGCAAAGAAAATAGTGGCTATTTACATATGCTGGGCAAGAACATACCCAATTATTTACATCCACTTGATACCTTTTATCTATATCAGGCATAATATCTTTAGACATAGCCTTATCCCAGTCTTTTTTAAAGGCCTGCCACCAAGATGGAAGATGACGATTGGTATCATAATGGGTCATCATAAGGTCAAAGTCAGGTACTAATTGTTCAACAAGAATATTGGTAAGACGATCAAGTCGAGGTCTATTATAGTTATACTTATACTTGTATTTAAGTACTCTCCAGTGACTCTCTGTAATCATGGTTGTGCGGGCTAAAGGAATTGCAAAAGAATATGCAGAATGAGCAAACAATGACCAGTTTTTTTTTATTGTACCAATTTAACCAAAGATATCCCCACAATGCACAACACTCATTATTGTAGCAAAAAAAATAGATCTCTTGTACACAATGGTANCCCCACAATGCACAACACTCATTATTGTAGCAAAAAAAATAGATCTCTTGTACACAATGGTAATAAATTTGATATGAATCCCAAAAAACGTTTTTCTTTACTGGAATTAATGAGTGCATATTTGCATGTCTCTTAACTATATTAATAATTTCTTTAGATATTTCTTCTGAACATAGACATCTAATATTACCAGTTGGAATCCATGATGGATTTATGAAACTAAACTGCTGATGAGCTTCTAATGCTTTTGCTTGAGTATAAGTATTTGATTGTGGCTTTTTATCTTTTAAACGTTTACTAATATCATTTTCTAAATGCCAATAACATAACTGAATATTTGAATTCCACCAGGTTTCACTAACTGCTAAAATTTTACCAGCATCTTTGTCTGATAATACAAATGAGGGTAACAATCCTTCTTGGCGAAGACTAACAAAAAATCTTTGAAGAACTTGTACATGAGTAGTAACTCCATTTTCAGAATAATGATTTATTTCAAAATCTGATACTAATACATATAAATATGCAAGTGGCATACCATATCCACTATGATTAGCATTTACAACAAATAGCTCAAATCGTTCCTGATTTGTTTTAAAAGTAGAATCTATGATGATCTCAGTTATCTTTTCTATACCAATTCGATAAAGCAGTGGAGTAGCAAACCCTAAAGCTTTTACAGAATTGTTATCAAAATAAGTGAGAATTTTAAATCCTCTAGCTACAATTTCAGGCTGTTCAAGATATGTCTTAGATGATAAAAGCTAATTATCTTGGTTTGTAAAATATGTTTGTTTACTATAAACTGACACCCAAAAATATACTTGTTCTTTTGTATGTATTGGATTAATTAACTTATTTTCAATTAGATACCTATACAATTCAGAGCTTCGCAAGTTATATTTGAGGTGTCCCTGGATCCATTGTTTTGCTTTTTCTGGAAACTCTATTTGCCGATATGATGGATGTTCATGTGAACATGAATGTTCACATTGTACGCTTGCATATTGTTCAAGTATATTCATATTAATTGTAATTTTACCTTTGCAGGGAAATCGTGATATTGCAGGACGAATTTCATTTCACCTCTTTACCTCCTGATTATTTGGTCTTTGCCAGGCTCGATCTTTACGTGATGCACATTGGAGGTATGCTGTAGCACTTCCTGTAAATTCTTTTCTTTTAAAATTTAAGCAAAGTTTTCGTACTTCCCAATAATATTTAGATCCAGATTCTAATGGCAAAATAAGAATTTTAGTAAGCTATGCAAAGCTATTTTTAATTTCTTCCATGTTTAATGAATCGTTCTCAAAATCTTGGCTAAGTGCAACAGTATCTCTAAAAGCTTTGAGTCTAATTCAATCTCAAATGCAAATTTTGTAGGTTCACTGAATAACTCAGTATCCTGGAACTGTTTGGAGGCAAATCTTTCTACTTCATCCATACTATACGTAAGTGTATCAGCATCATCATTAACATGCACTTCTATTTCTATTACATTTGCAACATCATTATTAAAGAAAAAACTATTTTCTGATGTTGGCTCAAGATCATAATTTTCAATAATATTATGAATTTGAAGAAAATCCGAGGCATTATTAGTTCTAGAAGTAGAGACGCTAGTAGTTGGAACAACCACATTAAGGTCAGTATCCGTTGTATTTTGTAGATTTACATTTTGATTCCTTTTACCATGTCTTTTAGAGCACGAATTACAGGTCTTGTGCTCATATAGTGGATTATCACCACAAGATCGGCAGAAGCTTGTTTTTTTCTTTACCAAGTGACAATCACTGCATTTTTTAGTTTCTGAGGCTTGTGTGGATGAACTACTTTCACTCATTTTCGTGTTTGAAGAGTTACAATTTGATTAATATAAGTGTAATTGTTAAGAGATATCAAGGTTATTCGTGATAAATGTAATTTATAAGAATTGATTTAAATAAATCTCTTTATAATAAAATTATCGTCCGTCACGAGTGTCCTGTACATTCTTACCAATCATTTTGTACAGACTGTGAGAATATTTATACGATGAGCTGTGAATGTTTAATCGCTTGCCTGGTAAACATGAGCGTGCATATGAATTTAACCTTTTAAAAGTAAGTGTTCGTGAATATTTGATATTGGCGTAACGACTATATAATTGATGTTGCTGATAACGTCTTATCGTTATAATGAGAATAAAAAAAATTCAATTGTACTAATCTGAATATGGGTAAACTTTGATATAAGATGATCAGTTGTGATGTATTATTGACCATTTGCATGTCTAAAAGTTCGTCATAAATTTGTGATAATCAATGCAATGCGTGAAAATTATAAGAGTTCCAACACTCCTTTCATTGTTACCAATATGGCACGCAAGCTTTGTAATGTAACAGAATTTTTACAAATAGCTTACAATAAAAATCACAACATTTTATTCCACTTAATTACATATTACATATCACTAGAATAGCGATTAAATTCTGTAACAAAATATTTTTTACGGTGATATGATAATTTTTAATGCTACATACTAAGCATAATAGGACTTTAAACACATATTGCAGTTACTGCACAGAGGATAAATTCTATGACAGATTTTTTACGGCAATATTATAGAATCACGATAATTCCAATACAAATTAACAAACTCCTGTAGTAAACCAAATTTAGAATTTTTTTAAAAAATAATACTAGAAATTACAATAATTCTAATGTAAACCAACTCAACCAAAACTATGAGCACCGGAATACCAAGTCCCTTAATTGAATTTTTTACGTGATGGAAATTATGATAATTCTACTACAAACGAATTCAACCTTAATTGCATAGAAATCATAATTACCCCAACGAAAACTATCTCAACCTTAATCACATGCCATAGTTACTAGAATAGTAAGTAAGTTCTGTAACAGAATTTTTACAGCAACTCGTGATAGAAATCAAGTCACCAACAGCCTTCTTTTCTTTACAATTCATTAAAAACTTATAACTGACAATTTTTCTTAAACTATCCCATCCGCCACAGAGTAGTCATTACCAGTAGTGCTGTTTCTCGCTCTGCTGTTATGATAATACTTCATTTGCTAAATTTTCCAGTGCATATTATTGGAATTGTATTCAGCACCTTTGGCTATCTAGCCACATGATTGGTCATATCTATTCTTTATATCGAAGTTTTGAAACAATTTATTTATCTCTTTTTACCTTTTTATTTGTGCTGATCTATTTAACTCTTGCTAATATATTTAATTCGATAGATTAATAAATAAGTATAACATTTGAAATTGTACATGAGTGTTACGATTATTTTTTTGAAATTGTTTCAAAATATGATTTATGGCCTTATCAAAGTTGTAAGGGTGCCAGCGGCACCCCATTTACACTTGTATATACTGTATATATATATAATCGATTCAAATATAGTATTTTTATGTAAGATATAAAATGTTAATTTAAATAAATATGCGTTAACTTTAAATCACGAAAGAAAAAAAACAAATATTTTCTAAATTTTTAAAATTCAAGTTGAATTTTAATCTTTATTCAAGATTGAAAATCCCGATTTAAATACATTTTTTAACTATGTTTCCTATGACACATAATTTCCTTTTTCTACAAACTTTTACAGTTTCTTGTCATGATTATGACACGATTGCCCTTGAATAACTATATTTTAAATTTCTAGAAATTTACAATAGAGAATAAAAAGTATACATATATACAGTAAAGTTTAATATCTATATTAAATTTCTTTTTACTTGACGTTCTGCATTCGGCATTCGGTTATTGTAGATATTAATTGCACGATTATGTAAAATGATGACCTTCTAAATTTCTAATAAGAGACATATAGTAACTAATTTAGTAGAGTTTAAATACGATACATATCTATTAAACTTTCTTTTAGGAACACTTAATATTATCCGCTTTTTGCATTCAGAATTCGGTTATTGCAGATATCAGATATTCACTGCACAATGTTGCTGACCCAACAACCTTTGAATATATTCTAAATTTCTAAATTAGAGATAAAAAATACACACATATATAATTTCTATATTAAACTTCCCTTTTGAGATAGTTACTTAACAACTTCTGCATTCAACAATTCAGTTATCGCGAATATTATAATATCCAAATACAGATTAGTTAACGATTACCACAAAGTTTATTCCTAAAAATCAAAGACAAAACAAAATATTGTGTAGTATGAGATTTAGTATTAGTGATATCTTTTATACTAACCGTCCTCAAAGAAAGCAACTTTAGTTACGTGTTTCTTAAGACTAACTGTAAGCATTTCAACTTTCGTTTAAAGTACTGGTAAAACTGAAAATGCATCTATTTGTACTATTTTCAAGAATGAGCTAAAAAAAGAAAAAGTATTTAAAAAGGTTTAATTATATAAAATAACGTTAAGTATTAAAATCGATATAAAAATTCAATTAACAATAGTCGACACTGATTGGCTGGTGTATGTAGATTATCATGTGGTTCAAGTAGAATCTTACGATGACCGTAACTTTTTTTCGCTATGGCTATGGTACTAGCCCGTGGGTGACCCGTGGGTTGACCCACCTGTTCTCACCCAGGCTGTTACAACTTGACCCAGATCACCCACCCACCCGCGGGTGACCCAGGTGACACCCACCCGGGTCAAAACACTAATAGTGAATTGACCCGTTTAAAAAATCTTTACCCGGGTCACCTGACGAGTGGACAATGTGCCACCTGGGTGAAAACGGATCAGTTCAAAAAAAGGCACCACCCAGGTCACCCGACAGGTGACCCGACGGGTGACCCATCGGGTCACCTGGGTCAATTAAAAAAAAATCTCAGGTGGTTAATATGACTAGTGATTTGATCGCAGGTGGGTTAACCTATAGTTGGTGGTAGAATTAGTTTAACAAATTAATATGGTTACGGCATTGCCGTATTTTTTGCTGTAATTGCTATGAGCTATAATGACGTAATGCCGTAATGCCTTAATGCTATAAAGCCGTAATGCGTAATGCCATAATGACGTAATGCTGTAATGCAGAAATACTATCTGCTATAATACTGTTTATTAAAATTCTGTACTGCATTATGGTTTCCTTTAAATAATTTACTATTAAATGTTTTTCGAATTTGATTCTGCTGACTTCACAAATTTGCATTAATTTGTATCGGGTCTCTGCCCGTGGGTGACCCATGGGTTGACCCACCCGTTCTCACCCAGGCTGTTGCAACTTGACCCAGGTCACCCACCCACCTGCGGTGACCCGGGTGACACCCACCCGGGTCAAAACACTAATAGTGAATTTACCCGTCTAAAAGATCTTCACCCGGGTCACCTGACGGGTGGACAATGTGCCACCCTGATGAAAACGGGTCAGTCCAAAAAAAGGCACCACCCGGGTCACCTGACAGGTGACCCAACGGGTGACCCATCGGGTCACCTGGGTCAATTAAAAAAAAATCTCAGGTGGTTAATATGACTAGTGATTTGACCGCAGGTGGGTTAACCTATAGTTGGTGGTAGAATTAGTTTAACAAATTAATACGGTTACGGCATTGCTGTATTTTTTGCCGTAATTGCTATGAGCTGTAATGCCGTAATGCCGTAATGCCTTAATGCTATAAAGCTGTAATGCGTAATGCTATAATGACATAATGCTGTAATGCAGAAATACTATCTGCTATAATACTGTTTATTAAAATTCTGTACTTCATTATGGTTTCCTTTAAATAATTTACTATTAAATGTTTTTCGAATTTGATTCTGCTGACTTCACAAATTTGCATTAATTTGTATTGGGTCTTTGCCCATGGGTGATCGTGGGTTGACCCACCTGTTCTCACCCAGGCTGTTACAACTTGACCCGGATCACCCACCCACTCACGGGTGACCCGGGTGACATCCACCCGGGTCAAAACACTAATATATAGTGCTAAAAATTTTAAAAGCTAATAAATTTAAAATTATATCTTAATAATAAGCAAAAAATTCTTAAAATAAAATACATAGTTTGATAGACTTTGTTAAATCTATCAATTTATGTATTTAATTTGCAACTTCAAAATATTTTATTGAGAAAATACAATTTAAAAAAATTATTAATTGATTTGATACCTTTATACTGTTTGCACCATATATATTTTGAAAGTGTAGATAATCTAATATTTAAAATATTTATTATATAATAGGTTAGAATTTAATATATTCAAATATTCACTATGATAATTATTATTTATTAAGCAATAATTGGTTTTATTTGATTATTAAAAGTTTAAAGTTTTTATTCAAAAGTCTTATAATTTAAAAACAAACTTTGTGAATTTGTAATTAAATAATATAGGAGAAATTGAATAAAATAATATAGATACATAACTCTAGCATACAAAAATAGATTTTTATTTGTACCAAAATTGACACCAGTTATTAGTCAAACCAAATTATGCCAACATCCAAAGAAATACATCTAGCACCAAACAAAAGAAATCTGGTTGGAAGAAACTTGGTCTCCCTATATTGAAAAGGGTCCAAGAGGTCTGAACCAAATAAAAGAATTTACTAAAAAGCAGTTGATATCAATTACAAAAATCCACATAAAGATATAATGAAACAGAAAACCTAAATTAGTAAAAGGGACAGGAGTAAAGAAGAAACATCTACATTACCTGCTGGATAAGACTCAAAAAAAGTATCAGAGGAATGTCAAAGTGTATCTATAAACAAATCTATGCATAGTGTTGGATATTCAATCAAAACAGAATTTGAGTTAATGAACATAAGAACACATAAGAACTCAAACTTAAGTTGGTAAGGGGGACACGGAATAAGTGCAATTTTATTTATAGGAATTTCAAATCCTATAAATAAAATCGCACCTTTTCCGTGTCTCTGCTGGGGAGTATGTGAAGGAGTAAACTGTGTCTTGAAATACCCTTTTCTTTATATCAAGGGTTGGCTGTATATTTAACTATGGTGGCTCAGTTCAAATCTAGCCAAAATTAATATAGAAGTTCTATTCTGAACTTTTTGCTCTTCTCAAACTTTCTGAACTTTTTGTACTTTTTGAACTAAACTTGCTGTACTAGTGTTTTGACCTGGGTGGGTGTCACCTGGGTTACCCACGGGTGGGTGGGTGACCTGGGTCAAGTTGTAACAGCCTGGGTGAGAACGGGTGGGTCAACCCACGGGTCACCCACGAGCAGAGACCTGATACAATTTAATGCAAATTTGTGAAGTCAGCAGAATTAAATTCGAAAAACATTTAATAGTAAATTATTTAAAGAAAACCATAATGCAGTACAGAATTTTAATAAACAGTATTATAGCAGATAGTATTTCTGCATTACAGCATTACGTCATTACGGCATTACGCATTACGGCTTTATAGCATTAAGGCATTACGGCATTACGTCATTATAGCTCATAGCAATTACAGCAAAAAATACGGCAATGCCGTAACCATATTAATTTGTTAAACTAATTCTACCACCAACTATAGGTTAACCCACCTGCGATCAAATCACTAGTCATATTAACCACCTGAGATTTTTTAATTGACCCAGATGACCCGATGGGTTACCCGTCGGGTTACCTGTCGGGTGACCCAGGTGGTGCCTTTTTTTGGACTGACCCGTTTTCACACGGGTGGCACATTGTCCACCCATCGGGTGACCCGCATGAAGATTTTTTAGACAGGTCAATTCACTATTAGCGTTTTGACCTGGGTGGGTGTTACCTGGGTCACCCGCGGGTGGATGGGTGACCTGGGTCAAGTTGTAACAGCCTGGGTGAGAATGGGTGGGTCAACCCACGGGTCACCCACGGGCAGAGACCCGATACAAATTAATGCAAATTTGTAAAGTCAGCAGAATCAAATTCGAAAAACATTTAATAGTAAATTATTTAAAGGAACCCATAATGCAGTACAGAATTTTAATAAACAGTATTATAGCAGATAGTATTTCTGCATTACAGCATTACGTCATTATGGCATTATGCATTATGGCTTTATAGCATTAAGGCATTACGGCATTATGGCATTACAGCTCACAGGGCAATGCCGTAACCGTATTAATTTGTTAAACTTATTCTACCACCAACTATAGGTTAACCCACCTGCGGTCAAATCACTAGTCATATTAACCACCCGAGATTTTTTTTAATTGACCCAGATGACCCATCGGGTCACCCGTCGGGTCACCTGTTGGGTGACCCAGGTGGTGCCTTTTTTTGGACTGACCCGTTTTCACCCGGGTGGCACATTGTCCACCCATCGGGTGACCCGGGTGAAAATTTTTTAGACGGGTCAATTCACTATTAGTGTTTTGACCTGGGTGGGTGTCACCCAGGTCACCCGCGGGTGGGTGGGTGACCCGGGTCAAGTTGTAACAGCCTGGGTGAGAACGGGTGGGTCAACCCATGGGTCACCCACGGACAGAGACCCGATACAAATTAATGCAAATTTGTGAAGTCAGCAGAATCAAATTCGAAAAACATTTAATAGTAAATTATTTAAAGGAAGCCATAATGCAGTACAGAATTTTAATAAACAGTATTATAGCAAATAGTATTTCTGCATTACAGCATTACGTCATTACGGCATTATGCATTACGGCTTTATAGCATTAAGGCATTACGCCATTACAGCATTACAGCTCACAGCAATTACGGCAAAAAATACAGCAATGCCGTAACCGTATTAATTTGTTAAACTAATTCTACCACCAACTATAGGTTAACCCACCTGCAGTCAAATCACTAGTCATATTAACCACCTGAGATTTTTTTTAATTGACCCAGGTGACCCGATGGGTCACCCGTTGGGTCACCTGTCGGGTGACCCGGGTGGTGCCTTTTTTTGGACTGACCCGTTTTCACCCGGGTGGCACATTGTTCACCCGTCGGGTGACCCGGGTGAAGATTTTTTAGACGGGTCAATTCACTAGTTTACTTACCCGGTCCATTCACGTGCCATCAGCTCCATGTCAAATGGCTTAGTAAACTGATTTCACGTTAAATTGACACGGGTATACAGATCAACACGGTCCGCCGATTCATGTGCCAACTCGAACCATGCACGTGCAAACCCGGCCCATAGCACGTGCCACTCGACCACGTGCCTATACATTGTTTTCCCGTGCGATTCCGGGCCACTTTTCTTATAGGGAAATTGATAAATGATATCTAGCTAACAAATTGATAATAAAATGTACTATAATTCAAAATTTTGTCAATTTAAAGATAATATTTATGCCTACGATCAAATAATTTTGATAAAATAAATTTTATCAAATAAATAATTAATTTTTTGATGGTTTACATAAGTAAACGCTGAGAATTATAAATTTGTATTTAAATTTTATGTGACTTATGTTATACACTTAGTACTTTACAAGTGTTGCCAAACCAATTTTTAATATAAAAGACCCTTAAAATTTAACTTACCTGCTTGATTGTAGTTTAAAGTGTGCACTAGATTAATTCTTTTTTTGTATTAATAGCCACATTAAAACCCTCTTTGCTTGAATAATTTTTCTTATGATCGATATCTGCTATTTTCTCTATATTCATATTTACATATTTACAATAATTCGCACATGCGGCTAAATATAGTGTAATCAAAATTGCTTTACAGACAAATTTTTAAAACCCAACTGATAGTTTTATACACGAAACTGAGCTCTACAAATTATTGGTCAGTTTATTTGTAAAGAGTAATGCCGATATGAAATTTGGGATTTTTTTTCGAATCGTTATAGCTTTTGATAGATTTTTTTAAAAAAAAAAAACTGCAAATAACGTTATATGATAGCTATATTTTGCGCTAAATAAATTTGCCAAAGAGTTTTAGTTTCTTAAAAAATAATACTATATATTTTGTGCAGTATGTAGAAATACATTCTGTCAATCGTGATCACGCAATCATGCGAAATTCTACGCGTCAGCCAATTAGATTTTGAGATCAGTTGTCATTGGTCCAAGATCTCAATTCCCATTCTTTGGGGTAACCCATTTAATACTACTATATTCCCAATATTTATAACCAGATATTTTTCTTTCCTTTATAATGATGAAAATCTATTCTAGGTGAATGTGAATTTGTCATGGTCCTCGATACTTTTTTTCCTTATGCTAAATTTTTAAAAGCTCTCGATTTACTTTGCTTAGAGTTTAAAGTTCAACAATTGGTCGAAACTCTGTTTGCTAATTCATGAAGACATGTATCAAAAGAAATCATTAATTTACTTCTCAAGTTATATATCAAGAATGATGTCATTTTATCAAAGCTGCATATCTATACCGATTTTATTATCAAACCAGAAATTTTTTCTTATTAGGTAGAAATGAGCTTTTTTTTACTCATGGCCCGCCATGTATCTGTGGAAAAAGCTTATATTCTGTGACTGGTGTGGATGAGACTATCATGTTGCTAAAAATTCTGGCAGCAAATACTACAAACCTTTGTTCTTTGAGAATCACCCCGTTTATTCTATAAATACTCAGCCAACGCATAAAGTTATTGCAAGCGTCATAAAATCGCAACGATTTATTAGAAAGATTACCTTGAGCCATCAAACAGAGTTACAAAGCATCATTTTGGCTTTAGAAAGTCAATATAAATCATCAGTGTTTGTAATGCTGATTTTAGGATATTAATTGATTGTGAAAATTTGGAAGTATTTCGTATCATTCATTCTGAGGATAATAAACTATTAAAATATTAACTACTAGTCTCTGTAAACTTTCCATTTTAGAAATAAGTTCTCTTTAGTTTTATTGGTTTGATGCTTCGAATGTAATCCAAATTTTAGAAAGATATGGAACATTATTATAAAGGCTAAAACTTAAGTCAGCTAAAGAAATTATTTCACTATCATTATTATTAGTAATGATTACAAATTTTTGTCCATACATTATGTATTTCATTTATTGAATTTTCCACTCAACTACCACGGCTTATTCAAAGATTACAAAAGCTTCAATTTCTAGCTTTAAAATGTATAAGAGTTAGATTTGAACAAGCCACTTTCACAAAAATCGTGTAATGCGCTTAGCTAAATTGTACTGCCAACACTACGATATATCATGTGAAAAACTTTAGGATCAAATCCATATAGCGACGCTCTATATGATATCTTTCATGCTCCTCTAAGAAGGTTATTAATTCACGTTGAAAAAGGAATTATCAGCCAAAAAAAAGGCTTTGAGATACATTAATATTACAGGCGTTGATTTAGAAAATCTTGTAAAAGATTTAGAAAAGATTTAGAAGGTCATGTTATGCATCTATCATATGAAGAATTTGTTTATTGTTGATTGACATATAAATTCTTTTTCCTTTTTTTTTGTAGAGCTAATATAAGTGTTGGATAGAATTGCAAAAGTTTAAATAAACATTTATACGATTAGCAATACACATTATTACATCATTTAAATTAAATTCTTGGCTGATTGAATTTTAATTAATTATTGTTAGTTGATTAAATAAAAGTTGAATTCTTAGTTGATTAAATGAAAAACAATTCTATTTTAATGAATTATACTAGTATGAATCTTGTGTTATTATTGTAGATAAATAAATTGACATATATCTTAATTATAATATATACATCAATTAAATACAGTATAAAAATTGTGAATTAATATAAATATATAATTTATTATACCAGTACGATCACGTTTCTTGTGAAACATGAAATGTGTAGGGATGGTTGGAATCGACTTTATGTGTGTCGCTTATGCTGATTTCCTCAGAATCCTTTTAATGGTAAAAGCTATGATTCTCGTTTATCCTTTATTGGAAAGAAGTTAAGTTTTAATTCGAATGATGTAATTTATTAGGTTTATGATGAAATAATTACGTCGTTTTCTGTTGATCGTTATTTGAAAGGTGGTACGTATATAGCATACGAAAAAAAATAAAACTTGCGATCAATAAATATTAAATATTATAATATGCGTCGCTTTAATTATAGGCGATAATCCGTTAGCAAAGTGATAGGCTTAACGTTATTGCGAGTTTTTTTTTTCCCGTTTTCCTTTTTTTACTATATAGTACGATCACGTTTCTTGTGTAACATGAAAGGTGGTATCGGTAATGATTTTCATCTTTTTGGAAAGAGTTAAAATTTTTTACTTATATGCAGGATAACTCAACCTGGCGTCACTGATTATAAATTTCAAATTCATCATTATGATGAAGCGTTAACAATATACCAATCCATGTGTAACATGAAATGTGTAGAGGGTATGGTTTCAATCGACTTTATCTATGTCGCCTATGCTGATTTCTTCAGAATCCTTTTACGGTAAAAGTTATGATTATCGTTTATCCGTTATTGGAAAGAAGTTTATTTCTTAATTTCGAATGGTATGGATTAGATATGTCTTATGATGAAATGGTTACGTCGTTTTCTGTTGATTGTTATTTGAAAAGTGTTGTATATACGTATGTAACGTACGAAGGAAAATTAAACTTACAATCGATAAATATTCTGGTTAACGCATCACTTTGATTATAGGTGATGATTTTCGTTAGTTGAGTGATGGGCTCAATGGTATTGTGAGTTTGAATTTTTTTTCTTTTTTTCCAACTAAAATCTAAAATATTTTCTATTTTATAATTTTTTTTTTTTTTTTTTTTTTACAATATGTAATATATAATGTCACGGCTGATGCTGAAGTTGACTGATGCTAAAGCTCAGGGGTCTTGATTGGAAACTATAAGCCCTGCTAAAATCCACATATACTCTATAAATATAAAATCTACCCCTATAAGACAAAAGCGAAAAAAACATCCAAAAAAAATTTTAAAATTTTATATCAAAATAGGTCAAAGCTTCAGCATCAGCCGTGACATATAACAATTCGCACGAAAAGGATTCTTTGTCTGGTATGAACATGTGATGTGCATGTGTACCGCGAGTGTAAATGAGTTCAACTGACAGTTGTTAGGCGAAACTGTTTTGTGCAAATGACGAAAGGCAAAACCTAAACCCGGCGAAAGACGAAAGTGGCGAAATTCTGGCGAAAGGCGAAACCCCTGGCGAAAGGTGAAACACCGGTAATCCCCTGGTGAAGGTCAAAGCTCTCAGCAAAGTTTAGATTCTCTAAGGGAAGGAAAGGGCTGAACTATGTTGGCGAATGAAAATATTTGCGTATGCACAGTATCTGCTCATATAAAGAAATGTACCTAAGCCATGTTGGAGAATGTAATATTTGCATGTGGCTATTAAACAAAGCATGTTGCAAAGAAGCTATGTGAATAAAATATGTTATTAAAAACAGCATATGACTTATTAAAGAAATATGCATACGTACCTAAGCCATGCTGGTGAATGAAAATATTTGCATGTAGTTATTAAGCACACATATTGCTTTTATAAATAAAAAACATAAGACAAAATTGGAAGTGAATTTATTTGCGTATGGTTATTGAGCACTGCATGTGACTCTTATATAAAAAGTTTAAGATTTTTTATTCAATTAATTAAACAATATTTATTGTTAAGTTGTTAAGATTTTTATACAATTTTATTTTTAAAACTTTAAATATCATGCATAGTAAGTAGCTTATTAATAATAATATTATTAATCTAATCTTAGAGTTAACTTTAAATGTTGGGGAAATAATTAACTTTTAATTGGTCAAATATAGTAAAATTCAGATTGTTAAAAATAAAAAGTAGAATTACGTATATGCTGTGAAGAAACTATTTGCATAACAAACAAATTATTAGCATTGGGTTTAAATTATATAGAAGCTTTAGTAATGTTACATATAAATAGTTTATTAGATACTGTATAGTCGCGAAATAACGCGCAGGAGCGTTATTTCAAATTTTGGCCTAAATTAAGTTTAATTCGGGCCGAAATTCGAAATAACGCTCCTGCCGTTATTTTGCGACCATACGGCAGTAATTTTCATTAATATTTATTATTTAATTTATATATATCGTAGTTGAAGTTAATATTTGATTTTCGCTTGATGTTGTCATTTGCTTGAAGTTACCAATTTAGGCACACTAATCAAAATTAACCCCTGAAATTAGATCTTTTGAACGCGTTAGTTAGCATGATTAGGCAGTTTGTAAAAACGAACAGTGTAAATATGACTGTACCGGGTATTTTCCAAGGTATAGGGATACTATTCATTGAACTTTGATATGATTGTACCCGCATTCACTTTATTTGCGCGGGTAAAACAAATTCCTGGATTGGAAATAGCCAATCGGAGAGTGTAACTTTGACTATTCCGGATCAGCATGACAAACGCGTGAAAGAAGAAAAAAGCGAAAATATACAAAAACTAATGTTTAAATTGATCTTGGTGTACAAATTAAAAATGACGGGAATGAAGTTTTATACAGTATATAGTAAGCACCAATATAACCAAATAGCCTCTAACCTTAAGGCTCTAACCCTAACCTTTTATCTCACGCACTTAATTCTTAATTTATTTACTAAATTGGATCCTTTTTTTGGATTTCCCGCGCAAATAAATTATGCACGGATTAGAGATGAGCAAGGTAATTTACTTATTACCTTATTACGTAAAGTTGTGACAATTTACTAAAAAATATATTTACAACTAATAACATATTAAAATTATTTGACTTTTACGTAATAGGTAAATAACTTTGCCCATCTCTAACCCGAATATAAATGCTTACAGTGTAGATCTCATAGGGGGATCTACCACATAGCACTTTACGGTGGTTTCACTGTCTTTTGTCACTTTATTACCTTTCTTTAGTTCGTTACCTTTTGATAGTTTGCCACCTTTCGCCAGTTTCGCAACCTATCGCCAGTTTCGCCACCTTTTGCCGGTTTCTCCACCTTACGCCAGTTTCGCCATTTCGTCTTTTAAAATTTTTTTTGGCGAAAGTCGAAACTAGGTTTCGCCTTTCGCCAATGGCGAAACCTCTAGATTTCGCCTAACAACTGTAGTTCAACTTGTTTGGCTTATGGTGAGAACTGTGATTTCTGTTTGTCTGCTTTAAGGGTAGGGTGTCAATATTTCCATTTTCATATAAAATAGATTGTAGATCAACTTTGTATGACCATATCATATAAACATCATATGATTCGACCAATGAGGATTATCAAATTTTGTGTAACCCAGGAAAAACATATAGTGACCTCGGAAAATTTAATTCTATATGATGTTTATTTTTTTAAAGAGATGCATTTCTTACAACTTCACTATTATAAACAAGCTACTTTAAACTATATATTATATAAATATGGTAAGAATTGACTTAGATAATAAAAAGTTTTATTAGAAGTATATTTTTATTTACTATATAAAAATTCAATCTACCATGTAGATCATATGAAAAATGATCTACGTACACCCTACCCTTAAAGGGTTAAGACCCTTTCTTTGATATAGTATTAATGACGGTATTTATTCCTATATTGATATGCGTGAAAAACATACATGAATATACGAATATATATGTGTATATTGTAGCAGATATTTCAATTAGTGTGAAATTTTACAAACGATTATAGCCATTATCGTGATTTAATTACATTCTGCTTTATTAAAACATAAACCATATTATGTGTTAAATATTATGTAAATATTTCATTATAACATTAAAAATTATTAATTTCAAAAATGATACAATACAAATGCAGTTGATCATCAAATTTATATTTTTTTGGAATTTTGCATTTTTGTCACGGCTTTGTTATTCATGAGAATTTTCTTTTTTTTTTGGCATTGGGTTCGTCTTTTGCTTAGTAACTAGTTTCGTTCTGTTTTGGTCAACTACCTGCAATCACCAAAGGCATCACATTTTACTGATATTTGTTTCACTAATAAGCTTGTTTTATAGATGATCAATTTACAGTTAAGTTGTTTCGTAAATAATACATTTTACTGACGGCTCAATTTGCAAAGTAATTCTAATCACTATCATTAGAATTAAATGTAGAATCAGGTTATATAAGTTATTGTTAATTACGAAATGAACTCGTCTGTAAACTAATCATTAGTAAAATAAGCTTGCCAGTGAAGCAAATATCGATGAAATGCGATGTCTTTAAAGTAACTGTTGGTATGCAAATTTCTTCGTGATGAAGAATTATTGGGTACTATAGTAATTTGGAAAGTTTTGTCAAAATCAAGATTGGAAGCCTTTATGGAATTACATATTTGATTTGTCGCCGCGTCAAATTATTGGGGTAAGTACAGGTTGGTTCCACAACTATTCAGACAATACAAGGGCCCCTCATTTGATGATTAGGCACTATAACTGCGATTATAGTACAAGGATGTGAAATTTATTCAGTTCACTTTAACGATTGTATTTCAAGTTTGGTATGAAGTTTAATTCTGTTCACTTTTAACATTTGTATGATTAAACCATGAAAGTTAATTTGCGTTTTATATTACCTGCTGATCCATTTTTTCAATTTTTTCAATTTTTTTTTATTTTTTTTTTATAGATCTCAATTGTGCCAATGTACGATTTTTGATATTTATTTTTTCCCGATATTCTCATCCGGTGATAGAGGACCTTAATTTCCCATAATTGTCAGATAGGTGCCTACTAAATTTTGATTCCTTATTGTGCAAAAGAAAAAATAATCTTGTGTAACCCTAAATATGAGCATTATTCTATTAATTTAGTTAATTTAAAAAAAATCTGTCCGACCGACCCATGATTTCAGAGTCCATGTAATGCAACCCGAAAAATCAACTTTACATGACCTTAACTGAAATTGGATGAAGTACTTTAATGACTACGTTTCAAGAAAATGTATGAATGTTTAACGCAATCATTTAAATTCTGTTAGTCTTTTTCGTTTTGCATTACCCACCAACACAATTTTTCAATATTTTTAAATTTTTTTCCACTGTTCTCATCTGGTGTCACCCGATGGAGAAATATACTCCTTGAACCAAAATAATAATCGTACTGGTCCTGCGAGGCGTCACACGCTGCGCAGCTATCCTAATTCTATTCGTAATGTACGCATATGTACGTTGTTTTGCCACAGTACTAACCGAAAATCATTGCGCATGTGATATATTTAATTTTGGATGCATCATACTGACAGACTCAAATACATATTGAAGTTTATTAAATGATCTTTGTTGAGAGTATGCTGAGTCTGGAAAAGCTCCCGGAAATAGCTGCCAGGATCACTGTTATAGCATAATTGTAATGCTTGTCACAAGCTGGTGGTCCCTACTAGAGCTGTTAATGGCTTGAGCGGCTTGGCTTGGCTTTTAAAAACTATGGCTCCAGTAATTATTGATCTGCGTCAGTATTATAGCTATTCTCATAAATTCTGGGACAACTGATAAAAATTTGGCCCAAATTAATTCGCCCAAATTCGAAAGTTATTGAAGTGTTCGAAAATGGATTTTATCAAAGAATAGAAATCGAAATTTAGGTTAGTTTTTTAAAACGAATTTTTCGTCTTCGACAAAAAACGAAAAATAATTAGAAATGAATAAATGCCTTTATTTGAACAAAATGGCTTGCCAAAGAATAGGATTGAAATTTAGTTTAATTTTTTTAAACCTGAATTTTTCTTCTTTGACAAGAAATAAAAATAATTAGAAATAAATAGATGCCTTCGTTTGAACGAAAATGGATCTTGCCAAAGAATAGGAATTGAAGTTTTATACAATTTTTTAAAAACTAATTTTCGCCGAATAATAATTAGAAATAAATAAAGGCTTCGTTTGAACGAACATGGATCTTGTTAAGGAATAGGAATTGAAATTTTACACAATTTTTTAAAAAACAAAATTTCATCGAAAAATAATTAGAAATGAATAAGGCTTCGTTTGAATGAAAATGAATCTTGTCAAAGGATAGGAATTGGAATTTTACATAATTTTTTAAAAACAAAATTTCGTCGAAAAATAATTAGAAATGAATTATGCCTCTATTGAATAAAAATGGATCTTGCCAAAGAATAGGAATTGAAATTTACAGAATTTTTTTAAAAATAAAATTTCGTCAAAAAATAATTAGAAATGAATAAAGGCTTCATTTGAGCGAAAAAGGATTTTGCCAAAGAATAGGAATCGAAATTTTACACAATTTTTTAAAAATAAATTTTCGTCGAAAAATAATTAGAAATGAATAAAGACTTCGTTTGAACGAAAATGGATTTTGCCAAAGAATAGAAATTGAAAGTTTATGACTTACAAGTGTGACAAGTATGCATGTCGATATTTAGTCTTATTGCTGTATTGTAATATATATTAGATACCTCATCTTATTAAACTACGTATATTTTATTATTCACGTTATCGACTTCGGCCGAATTAATTTCGGCCAAATTTTTATCAGTTGTCCCAGAATTTATGAGAACAGTATAATCATGAGCTGCAGCTTAAGCTGAGCCACAGTTAAGCTGCGGCTCTAAGTTATATCTCAAGCCACAAATTAAGCTGCAACTCTAAGATTCGGCTCAATCACTATGGCTTCTCTGCTTGGGCCGGCTTGGCTCTATTATGCAGTTGAAGCCAGCTTCAAATGAGCCATTAACAACTCTAGTCCCCACACTGCATAAAACAAACCGACTCGTTATGAGGTTTATGGGTATGACAAAATGGCAGGATTCCACCCAGGTGGGCGGGTTCAGGTGCGAACTCAATTGCTACAACTGCGAATTGCTTGTTCAAGCGCAGACACCTACTTATGTTTCTACTGACAAATGGTGTTATTATTAATCCAAGTTTACAGCTGACCTGGTTTTTAATCAGTCACATGATGTCAGGAAACTGACGGGCATGTCCGCGCTTACTGTAAAATCTCAAAATAGTGGGTATAGTCGTTATTTCGAATCTTGGCACGAATTTGGCTTGATTCGGGCCCAAAATTTGTAATTTCACCCAAATGCGTTATTTCGAGTTCTTACGGTAGCAAGTATTTCGACCTGTAGAGATTCGTCAACTTGAATTTAATTTTGGCTGTATTACTGATTGGTAAGCCACATGGGCTGTAGAGGTTTATAAATAGGATTTACTAACACCAGATGAAAAGAATTAGTAATTATCGGGGAAAATATAAAACCAATAAATAAAAATAAAGTTATAAAAATGATATTTTCCTGCGGATAAGTCAAATAGCATTTAATTTAGATAACAATACTCTCTAATATCCCTAAATAGCTCTTATTTATATGAATCTAATTAATTTCGAGATTTTTTAATTTTAAAAAAACAATTCTTAAAAAATTCGACGTTCTAAAAATAAATAAAAAATAGAATAATGCTTAAGCAAAAAATTTATTATATAACTAATGATCGTAACTAGGGACCTTTAGTTGACTTAGTCGACTTAGCTGATTAAGTCAGGTGAATCCGGCTTAGTCAACTATACATAAAATGACTAAATAGATTAGATTATTCACGATCTAATCCTCGAATTTCATGCAATGAGCATTTATTTAATATTCACTAATTTTATGTAACAGGATATTCGCTTTTAATCGAGTATTCATTTTTAGCTGTGGATATTCACGAATTCCACCTTTAGTGCCAGTAACAGCGGAGACCGTCCCGAGTGCTCTGATTTTGTAGATCATTGTCTTTTGCGTAAAAAAAGTGCAAAAAGCTTAAAATATCGATTTAGAGTAATGTAAAGTTTAGATTGTATTAGTGATTGGCATCGTAAATGGCTAATTACTACAATTATATTTACTACATATATTATTACATAGTCTTTTTTAAACCGTAATTGTAATAATTACTTACTACGTGTAGTAATATGTAGTAATGTAGTATTACTTACTACATGTAGTAATATGTAGTAATGTATTATTACTTACTACATGTAGTAATATGTAGTAATGTAGTATTACTTACTACATGTAGCAATATGTAGTAATTAGTGATGCCTGACGAAACTTAAAAAAAAAAATAATAAAAAAATAATAAAATATAGCGTATTTATTTATAATAATAATAATTATATTTAGTAATAAATACTACATTTAGTAGTAAATACTACATGTAGTAATAAATACTACATGTAGTAATAAATACTACATGTAGTAATATTTACTACTTGTGGTATAAATACTACATGTAGTAATATTTACTACATGTAGTAATAAATACTACATGTAGTAATATTTACTACTTGTGGTAATAAAAATTATAAATAATAATAATTACTACATGTAATAATATTTACTACATGTAGTAAATATTATTACAATTACTTCTTTTTGTAGTAAATAATTATTACATTAATACATTCATGATTTGAATTATGACGCCAATCACTAGATTGTATGATCTTTTTTACATGCGTTATATAGAATTTTTATTAAAAAAACAGAAATCAATTTCATTTTTTTGTTTTATGATAAGAGTTTTTAGGATGTAGTAATGGGTTTATGTAGGTACAATATGTAATATGATGTGTAGGACAAAATTATGAAATTTTAAAGGTCTCTTCAATAGAATAAGAGTACGTGGTACTGTACTATGAAACATTCAAGTTTATTATATATACTGTAGAATCGAATGTAGAGATTATTAAAGTTTTAAATAATGATGGTTATAACTTAATCTAGAATATAGTTTAAATAGATCTAAGTCAATAAGGATATGCTCTCTAAATGTAATACCGTATTTGCACGTAAAAGCGGGCCGGGGCACTAATTCGGATTTTGACTTCTTAAAAAATTTGGCTATTTTGCTCAAAATAGCGCCCATGCGCATTCCGAAATAATGCGCATCCTTTTATTTAACTTACAAATCAAACATGGCGTCAAAACGAAACCTACCCAAAACTAGTTTCGGAAGGGTTCTAATCCGAAACTAGTTTCGGATTTTTTTAAAAAAATCGAAACCCCGAAACCCGAGTCCCCGAAACTATAATCTGAAACCCAAACCTATAATCCAAAACTCAAAAATATAATATTGAAGCCTTTAAAATTTATTAAAAAATAAAATTATTTTTGAATAAATTATAACTTTATATAGAACATTTTTTTAATTATGTTTTTTTCACTGCCTCGGTTAGTTCGGGGTTTTTTANTCCCCGAAACTATAATCTGAAACCCAAACCTATAATCCAAAACTCAAAAATATAATATTGAAGCCTTTAAAATTTATTAAAAAGTTGATTTATTTTTAATGAACTAAAAATAAAATTATTTTTGAATAAATTATAACTTTATATAGAACATTTTTTTAATTATGTTTTTTTCACTGCCTCGGTTAGTTCGGGGTTTTTTAAGCTGGTCAACTTTATTTTTAATATTATACCGTTATTACAATTGATTTCAAAATTCTAGGACGATAGAAAAAATTGCCAATGATGAATCGATAAATATTTGATGACTTTTAATACCAACAATTTATTTAATTTTGTGGTAACTTAAATATGGACGTACTAATTATTTATTATTACTTGATATTGTACCAGTTTTTACGTAGTAAAGTAAAAAAACTGATGCTTGCAAAAGCAACCTTGATTATCAGAATATAAACTCTGGAATTATACGTATGTATACCATAATTATTAATGTAAACCCTGCCTAATCTAATTTGGTTTAGAATTTCTTTGTTATATATAGAAGTCGATGACTCCATAGTATGCAAATTGATTATCAATTTACATATGATTTACATATGTACAAAGCAGCCAAATAGGTTATAGTTGAATAAAATGAAGTACCGGTAAGAGGTAATATATTTTTTAATTAATAATTGAAATTGCTGTTGCTAATTTGGTTATTATCATAGTGCCCATGCGCTATATTTTGAATACTAGTACAGAATTTCAAAAACATCACATTATGACTCAAAATAAGGTGCATGCGCGTTTCAAAATAGCGCGCAGGGGCCCAAAATAAAGCGCAGGGGACGTTATTACGCGCAAATACGGTAATAGTCTGCGATATTTACTTTGAAATTTTAAATATAAATTTTAATTAAATTTCTTTGATTTTGTTCTTTTCGTCGCTTAATTTTTTTTATAAAAGTATCGGTTTTGATTGGGTGGTGACAATCATCCAACATTTGTGTAAGGTTAGTGCCAGTGTATATCAATATGCATAAATGGAATTCATCTGATTTATTGCGGTTTGCAAATTTGCATACTCATAAAATCACCTAATTGTTGTTTGATTGCGTGATTGTAAAAGATTGTAAAATGCATTTTATTGACTTAAGATTTAATATTTAATTATATTATTTTCTTTTGTCATATCTATGCTCACTAAAAAAATCATGCAACCAGACAACAATTAGTTGATTGCTCAAGCAATTATAGGACATCAATTTGCAAACTGCGATAATATTTAGCTAGTGTTACTATAAAGTTGGGAGAGCATTAGACAATCGCCAATATAGTCTCATAATAGTAAGCTGAGTTTTGGTCATGTAAGGTGGGTGTAAGAATTAAAAATAGCAAATTACAAAGGAAGGTGGGATAAAAGGAATTGAATAGAAAAGATTAGATATATATATGCGGTTAAGTGATCAAGAGTAAGATATACAGTTAATCAATAGAGGTATTAATGATTTAGTATCAATGTAGAGTTTAAATATATTAGTGATTCAGTTAATTAATGCAGCGATCAAATTAAGAATTTAACTTAAATATATCAAACAATGTGATTAGTTTTTAATCTAACAAGCAGTGTGAGAATTTGACAATACAAAAATAAAGATTATAAGCAGTGATGACAATTTAATTGGCCAAACAAAATTGATTGGCCATCAGCCAATACAAAATAATTTGGTCAAAAATGGCCAAAATTTTATAGCCAAAGTTGAATGTCAATTGGCCAAGCCAATTAAAATATTTGGCCTATATGGCCATTGGCCAATGGCTAAATAGCCAAATGGCAAACACACAAATTTCTCTGTATATTAATAAAAAAAGAAAAGCATATAAAATTATTACATGGAAGCATATTAATATATAAGATAATCTAAATTGTTAAGCTATATAAAAAAAATCTAAGTGAAGGTTTAATCAGTTATATAAAAATAATTTAAGCAAAGATTTAATAAGTTATATTAAAAATAATTTAAGCAAAAGTTTAATAAACTATATAAAAAAGGAATTTAAGTGAAGGCTTAGAAAATTATATAAAAGTATAATTTGAACAAACGTTTAATAAGTAATTTGAGCAAATGTTTAGTAAGGTTTAGTAAGTAATTTGAGCAATGATTTGTAAGCAAAGGTTTAGTAAGTAATTTGAGTAAAGGTTTAGTAAGTTATATAGAAAAACTACTTAAGTAAAGATTTAATAAATAATTTAAGCAAAGGTTCAGAAAGTTGTATAAAAAAATAATTTAAGCAAAGGTTTAATAAGTAATATGAACAAAGGTTATGATGCAAGTAATTTGAGCAAAAGTTCAGTAACTAAGATTCAGTAAGTTATATTAAAAAATAATTTGAGCGTTTAATAATTAATTTGAGCAAATGTTAGGCAAGTAATTTTTGAGTAAAGATTTAGTATATAATTTTAGTCTTACTATATGTTTTGCTATTTTTAAATAGTTAGTTGATCTATACAATAAAAGCTTTTACTATTTGTTAAATAGGAGTCTTTAAATACTCCAATTTCATTTTCCAATTTCAAAATTTTATATATAAATAAGTTGTTTAAATCTGAAATATAATGTTTTTTTTAATTCTAAAACCCCTTAATCCATTATTTATTTTAAGGATAGGGTGTCAATATTTCCAATTTAATATAAAATCGATTGTAGATCAACATTGTGTAACCAATGTAGAAATCGAACGCCTAATTCAAATCTAGAATATTCCATGGCATTCGTATATGTTAAAATTGAAATCATGATAACTTATGATATTACAAAAATTTTTGAACTAAGGGTATAGTAAAATTTTTATACCCGCATTCCCGTGCACAAAGATTATTTTATTTTTTTTCTAACGTTAGCTTACTTTTAGAGTCACCGTATTGTAGGCCTGTTGTAGGTGTCGTCATTGCTGGAGTCGTCGAATTTGGAATATGAACGAAAATAGACTTACTCTGGGTTTCTTTCAATGACTCGACCGGCTCTGGTACCAGATTTCGATGTTTCTTCCTTCATTTTTCTCCTTGTTTCTTTATCAATGAATCCACTATATTTGGATATATCATCTACAGTTTCTTTCAATGTGTCACGAATATTTGCATACATCTTATTTTGTTTTGCCGTATTGGTTTTGTAGTGGATGATATTTTTGACGACACATTCGAAATCTAGAAAAAGCAAATCAAGTAAGTAAAATAAATCAATGTTTTTTATTCATTTTTAAATCTATAAATAATACTAATGTTTCTACCATTTCTTGGGTTCCTTTAATTGTTCCTTTAACATATGGATTCTCTCTGACATTTTTAATTGTGTCCGAAAATTTAGTTCCAAAAATTATTGAAGGATCAAGACCTAGGTGTTCAAGACCTAGGTGTTTAGGGCCAGATTGTTTTATTGAATTAGTTATGAAATGTATGGATAAAGTTCATGATAAACGACCTACTGCAACAGAAATTATTGAAACAATCACTCGTTGGTTAGATAAGAAAGTGCATTAACTAATGTATTTCACAAGAACATCACGCTGATTTTCGTGTCGAAAAAACGTTAGGAGGTAAATTTTTTGGTTGTACTTATTATTGCACGAAATTTTTTTAATAAATTATATATTCTATTAGTTGAACACCTAAAATTTACATATTAGCATAAAATATTCGAACGTACCTTTGTTGTTTGACACTTTGTAGACATTTTATGAAAATTTCTAAGCAATTCCTTTCTTTTTAGTGAGTTGAATCGTTTTGAAATTTTTAAAAATATATTAAAATTATTGTTATATCGATATGATCAATAGTGATAACGACTGTTTTCCTTCATGTAACATGAAAATCTGTAATATATTAAATTCTATAGTTACTTTACATAGTTTTGATTACTTAGCCGAAAACTATTAGTACGAGTGATGATATTTATTACCAAGAGATATTTTTCAATAGCAATCCTTACATCAAAGGAGAAAATATTTTAGAACTTCTGGGAAAAAAGGATGCTCTGCAATTAGTTTTAGAATTTCCTGCATATGAAAAAAAATTTAATGATATTTTGCTAATTTTGCGAAGAAAATATAATAACGCTATTACTTTTTATTTTGGCAGTAAATTAAAGGCCAAAAATCCCGGGGACAAAATTCTAATTCCCGACCTGAAAGAAAAATAATAAAGATTCGGAATAAATTAGCCAGTAAAGGTATGGGAGCCGAGTGGGTAGCACATAACTATGGCAAGTAATATAGTAAGTTACGGCATTATAGCCGTAACTTACTATATTACTTGCCATAGTACGGCAGTGTGACAACTATCATTGGGACGATTCTATCACATCTCTAGAAATAACTACACAGCACGAGCCTTCTCAAGTCTGTACTCTGTACGTTGAGAATTTTTTTTTCTGTACGAGTCTTTCATCTATCCCATATGCTGTGCGGTGAAAATAAATCAATTATTTTTATTTCAACATTTTAGTTATTAAATATATATAATATATATATGAAGAACGTTAACTTCCCTTTTTATTTTTCAACGATAGATCCAAATGTCACAGAATAAATTCGGCTTCTCAAAGCCATGAAGTATGTATATTTGGGTACCACGCTATTTTTTCTTGTTCCTTTTGTCTATTTCCTGCATCTTTATACCGTTCAGCGACTTAGATATATTTCCATACATTTTTTTTATCTGGTTTTTTTTTCTGGCTGACTGTACATAGTATGAGCTTTCTCAAGTCTGTACTCTGTGAGTTGAGAAATTTTTTTTTTCTGTACGAGCCTTTCATCTATTTTACATCCATATGCCGTATGGTGAAAATAAATCATTTATTTTTATTTCAACTTTTTATTTATTTAATATATAAGAAGTACGTTAACTTCCCTTTTTATTTTTCAACGATAGATCCAAACATCACGGTGCCTAGTGAACTTAAGAGCTTAAAATCTGATTGGGCGACGATCAAATGATATACAATAGGTTTTATATATTGATGTAATATTTCGCAATACAAAATGGATTCACAGCCAAGGAACAAATTCGCAGAGGCTACGACAAAAAAATTTATAAAGTATACGCACTACTCTATCATCTATCAAAATAATCCAGTAATCCAACCTGAAGAGTACTATGTAGTAGTAAAGTATTTATATTATTGGTTTTGGATTTGATTTGCCAATTTTAATTTTGCTAGTTAATAAATAATTTTAGGGGTTTTGGGTTTAGTCTAGTTAGAGTTTGGGCGATTTTAGGATATGGTTAGAGTTTGGCGACTATGCTAGAATAGGGCTAGGGTTTGGGTAAATATGCTAGGATATGGGTAGAGTTTGGGCGATTATGTTAGGATAGGGTTAGGGTTTGGGTACATTAGGTATGGTTAGAGTTTGAATAATCATGGGATAAAGTTAGGTATTAGTAGTATTATAATGGTTATATGCTATTTATATAAAAAATAAAGATGCTTATTAATTATAAATGGTATTTATTATTATTATATATAATTATATTAATTGGAAGATCACTTGATATGGGTACATATACTTTAGGGTACAAGTATATAAACTCAAAATTTTTTTATTTAAATAATAATGATAAAAAATAAAATATTTATGTAAAATTTTTTGCTACTTTTTTATCCAGTACAACCAAGTTTTCTCCTAGACAAGTAAAGCAGTATTTTTTGCTATGCCCTCTATTATAAACTGTATGTCAAATAACTCGTGTTTGCCTTTCGTTCAAGCCAAATTGTTTGTCTAACAAAACTATGGCGAACAAGATCTGTCAAAGCCAGTTCAGTTAATGCCTTTGTACGTAAGTATTTTGGTTTTGGGCGGTTATTAAGATCTTTTAAGTCTAATTTTCTATCTTGAATTCGTGCGTTTTTTGCATGAGTGAATATTTCTACTACATTGAAAGGTGCGATCTGTTTGTCATTATTTTCACATAACCATGTTACTACTTCTAACAAATTCAAAATCTCTGATTTTACATCTATTTGATTTGGATCATCATTTTCACGTTTGATACAGTTATCACAAGAATTGCAAACTGGTGGTATTGAATCTGTTGACCATGCATGGTATTGTGATACTAATTGAAACCGACATTCATAAGGTGTAATACAATAGTATATTACTTCAAATAATTTAAGTCGTGCTTCAGCTAGGTAACGTTCTCATTGGTTAGTTTGCTCGTTGTTGCCCTTATTACTACAAATTGATTTATTTGAGAATAAATTCATGAAAACTTTAACATATAAAAATAAAACCTTTCTCGATTTTCTGCAATTATGGCATAATTTGTACAAATATCTTTCTTAGAATAAAGAATAATGATTCAGATTTTTTTTGATCTCGTCCAGCTCGACCAGAATATTGAATAAAACTAGCTGTTATGGGAGCATTAGTATTTTGTTTTATTTAATATAAAATTTATCTACTATAATAATATATACTAAATACTTACTCATGCTCATTGGAAAATTATAAAGTAAGACTAGCTGAACATTAGGCATATCTATGCCCAAGCCAAATACTGATGTTGCGATCATTAAACGTGTTTGGCCTTTGTTCCATTTTATCATTGCATTCTTTTTTTTTTGTTCTGACAATTGACCATTATACTCATCCATTGATACTCCTTCCATTTTTGGAATTAATGTATCAAGAATATCTGAACAATCTCTAGCACTCGCACAATAGATTATCGTACAATCAGTTTCACCTATATTTTTTATTACCAAACTAGCCAATTGGTTGGTATCATCTCGGGTTGTACTGGGAAAATTAGTTCTTTGCGCAATAAATCAGTACCTCTTACAATTCTAAAACAAGTTTTCTCAATGTTCAGATTATTTTGAAGATTCTCTACATCACTTCGGGATAAAGTTGCTGTCAAAGCCATAATTCGAACATTAGAAAAAAATTCTTTTAGTATACCTAATTTTTCCCATGCTTCTCTAAAAAATTATTTTAATAAATCATTTCATTATTATTATTAATAACTATTCTCTTTTACCTGAAGTGGCAAAAATCCAAAATGCAATGTGCTTCATCAATCTCAAATTGTAGCTTGATATCTTTGTGTAAATGCTTGCATAACATTCTAAGTGATTTATTGAGCAATAACTTGTCTGGGGTGACAAAAAGCAAATGAGTAAAGCCAAGGGCTATCTCCTCAAAAAGTCTTGGTTCATATTCGATTGTTCCTTGAGATGATGTTAGCAAGGCACCACATGGAATAACTAACTGAACAAAATGGTTCTAAAGGTAAAGCTGGTTAGATACTCATAATTTTAACATCTGAATTTTCTACTTAATGCTAATACAAACCATTTGATCTTGAATCAATGATTTTAATGATGAAATAACAATTGTAAGTCCATGAAAGAGAATAGCCGAGGCTGCATAACAAAAAGATTTTCCTCTCCCAGTTTTCATAATAACAAGTGTATCCTTTTCTTCTTCTATATAATATCTTATAGTCTCTATCTGTCCTGGCCTTAAATTTGTGTATTTAAAAATTTTTTTTGCAATTATTTCAATACATTGTTCTAAACTCATAGGTTCGAATACTTCATTTTGAATTATATTTGAGTTCAGAAGTCTCTCATTCCAACCAAACATTTGGTATATATGACACAATATACATAAACCTTTGAATTGCTTCGAAAAAGAGTGGCAGCAAACACATCGTACTATTACATCAAAGTCTGTAATTGATAAAGTAAAAGATGGACAAAACTCATTATCACGAAGTCAATCTAGCACTTTTTCTTTATAATAAACCAATTCCTGTATTATAATATAAATAAATATTTTAAGATTTCAAATATTCAAAATTATATTATTTTATTAATTGTAATTACCTTATCTAATTTAAAACCACCTAACTCCTTATGTTCATTAGCATAATGTTCAGCTCGCATTTGATTACGGAGCATTATTTTTTGTACGTTCCACTGTTGTTTTGCAGAACGTTCATTCTCTATACTACTAATATTGAGTAGGTCTTCCATTTCGAATGGTCTCCCACAGTAAATTTCTCAAAGCTCAGAAAATAAGTAAGTGTACCCTTCATTGTAATGTAATACAGCCATTGCATGATGTGCAGAATATGATTGCCAATAATCAATTTTTTTGTCGTGTATACAAGTTTTACCCGATTGAATGCTTCATTTTGGGATGTCCTACTAAATATGACAATTCCTTGACCACGGGGTATGTGAAGAATTGTTTCAAGAAGTTTTCGAAATTCATTAATCTGACTTTCAGATGAATCACGAAGAGTAGATTCCTGCAAAAGTATTTCTGGAACATCTTTTGTCCAACACATTTCGGGCCAACAACCTGAATGATTATTTTGTAGATGGTTGATAAGACCTTCTATCTGCATCTCTCTTGTTTCGGCTTCAGTTGGTGCATCATAGTCTTGGGCAGCTCTTCGAAAAGCTGCTAAATAAATGCACCCCTGATACCAGCACATAATATGATCTTCAAATGAATGGAACCGAACATTTTTTTGGTCTAAAAAAGAAAGTAGTAAAAATAACTAATTATTAATATAAATTAGTTTTACAAAAAAAAATATATATTTATATATATATTTACTGCGTATAGAGTTTCTAATATTTCGCGTTAAATGTTTTAGGTCTGCATAAATTTTAGTCACAATGGGTACACCTGCGAGAGTTTTATTTGAATCTAAATCACCATCGATACATATTTCTAGATGTAATTTGGCTTCTTCTAATAATAGAGTGATTTTGTTCAATACTTCTATCAATATAGCGTGTTCCATCTGTCTTGAGGTTTTATCAAAATTTCCTTGATAAATTGTCTTAGTAAGTCCTGATTTTTTATCTTTCTTAAATCTAGTTTTTTCAACCACATGAAATGCAATAACCGGCTTGTGAGAATAATCTATAATATAAAATAAATAAAATTAATTATAGCAAATGTGTTAAATAAATGCTTATATATGAATTATTATATATACCAGATGGTATATCTTGATATATTAGTTCTCTACTAGCTTGGTTAGCATTTCGGACATGAGACCATGAACAATCGAAACCTACAGCAAGTGCATTTTTGTGCTGTAATAATATATGATCGATACATCTTTTCAATGCTTTTTCTGCACTAGATTTTGCGGAGTCTATGAAAGGATCAAAATACATTTTTTGATAACGGTAGTATGTTTTATTGCCTATTTGTTTTGTAATTACTATCATAGCTAATGAACTTTGTAATGCATTGCAAGATATTCCACCTGCAAGCCCTGAAGCTGCTACAGCTTTTGTTAATCAGACTTCTTGTTCTTCGTTTGTATGTTCAGAGATAGTATTACACATTGTGCACTCTATTATACTTTTTATATAGAATCCATTCGATGTTATATTAAAAATTTTATTGGTAAGACTATTATTATTGCAATTATGACAAGGTTGTGTAAGTACTAATGAAAGGTACTGTTTTGTAGAAATTAGTATTGTGGAGCCAAGTTGAGCAGATTGTATTGCGTCATCAATGCTTTTTTCTAACAATTCCTTTTCATCAAGACCAGTAGTTGTTTTTTTTAATTTGTCTTCTAATTGCATTATTTTGTTTTTGAGCCTAGTTATTTGTCGTTGAAGATTGTGGTTTTTTGTTTGACCTCCTTGATAACTGAGCATTAGTGCTTGAGTACTTATTGGTGGTAAAATTTTACCTTTTTTTTCTAGTAATATATTATACTTCATGAGATTATCTGAAGTTTCTCTGATAAGTTCATCAAATTTATCACCCAATCGCTCTCCCTGTTTTAATAAATTTTTACGCATTAATTCTTCAGTTTTTGTTATACTTTTGCTTTTAAAAATGCTAGGATAATGTTCTAAAATGACTGATTGTAAGAAGGCAACGTTTCAGGATCTCTGAATCCCAGAAAATAAGGTAATGATCGTTTACTATTTGGATTGTATTGTGCTTTTATTTTACTATTAAAAAGACAATAATCAGATCCAGTTACTTTTGGTTTTTGAAAATTAGAATCATCTTCGTAAATACTCCATTGAAATTTAAGGGTATAGCCTTCTTTTATGATACTGAATTTCCAAAATTTTTTTGATGTGTTAAAAAAAATAGAATATCCATTCAATAAAGGAATCCACTCATCTTTTTCTTTATAATAGTAATATCCAGCTTGTGATGGAGCGATTGTATCAAACAAGACTGCTTGGGGTTGTTCATATAGAGGCAAAACTTTTAGCTGATCTATTTCTCTAACAAGACATCCTTCTTTTGAATCTTTTATCAGGTTCTTTTTTCTGGCATTTGAGCAATACACCTTTCATACCATTTTTTTGATTTAGGTTTTAGTTGAGAGCTCATTGTAATAGTAGGCTCACTAATATAAGTATATATAAATTTTAAAATTGTAAAGAAAGTCTATAAGATGACTTTATGAAAATTATTTGAGATATATTAAAAAAAAATGGCACATAAGATCCAATTTTTTAATTCATTTTATTAATTTTCAAATAGCATCAGGAAAATAAATATAGTGCAGATCTTTGCAGATCTGCACTATATTTATTTTCCCAATGAATGTTTCAGTTATGTTTAGTGAACTGTTTCATCTGGAAAATGTTTCAGATTTGTATCGTTGTGGGTTAGGCTAAAACATTTCATTTTGTAAACGTTTTGAACTTTAAGAAACAGTTTCATGAAACAATTCTACATTGATTAAATAGAAAAAGCTCGTCTTTGGCACAATATCTTGAAGCTTGAAGGCAGGTTTGTTATGGTAATATAAAGATGATGAAGCATTCTAATTGGCCAATTATGGAGACTATTTTATTGGCAAGGGTAATTGTATGTTACTGCTATTTTCATAATTCATGGAACACCTGATAAAAATTGACCGAATGATGTATCGGCCGAATTCGATAAATTCGGTATAATAAAATAATTAATAAAAGCTATTTTTGTATTATAATGATAATTTTACGATTGTCATACAATAATGTCAATGATTTTAAATTTTTGACGAATGCGTATGAAAATTTATGGAAAAAACTATTCATGTCAACCAATAAACCTTAACAAGAAATGTAAAAGGAATCAAATATAAATTAGACTTTTATAGCAAATATATTACTCGAACAGGTGCCGCTATTAAAAAAGTTAAATATTATCATGAATTGAGTTATCCCAAATTCTTTAAAAATAAATTTTTCGTCTTCGACAAGAATGAAGAATAATTATAAATAAATAAATGCCTTTGTTGAACGAAAATGGAACTTGCCCAAAGAATTGGAATCGAAATTTAGTTTAATTTTTTAAAACCAAATTTTTCGTCTTCGACAAAAAACAAAAAATAATTAAGAATGAATAAATGCCTTCGTTTGAACGAATATGGATCTTGTTAAAGAATAGGAATTGAAGTTTTATACAATCTTTTAAAACTAAATTCGACAAGAAACGAAAAATAATTAGAAATGAATGAAGACTCCATTTGAACGAAAATGAATCTTGCCAAAGAATAGAAATTGAAATTTAATTCAATTTTTTAAACCTAATTTTTCATCTTCGACATGAAACGAAAAATAATTAGAAGTGAATAAAGGCTTCATCTGAACAAAATGGATATAGGAATTGAAATTTAAATTCAATTTTTTAAAACCGAATTTTTCGTCTTCGACAAGAAACGAAAAATAATTAGAAATGAATAAAAGCTTCATTCGAATGAATATTGATCTTTCTGAAGAATAGGAATTGAAATTTAATTCAATTTGTTAAAAACAAAATTTCGTCGAAAAATAATTAGAAATAAATAAAGGCTTCGTTTGAGTGCCAAAGAATAGGAATTGAAATTTTATGACTTACGATATTTAGTCTATCTGTTATTGTAATATATATTAGTCATCCGATCTTATTAAATTGCATATCTGATTCTTATTCTCTGAAATCATAAACTTAATCGAATCGGCTGAAAAAATTCAAAGACGTTCTTGTAAAGTGCGGCTACTAACATTCTCAAAGGTTATTACTCCCGGAAATATCTAAAGAAAATTATGTCAAACGTACCTGCAAAGCTTTCCCCTTCCTGATCTAAAGTTATTTACTCAAAAGGTCAACATGGTGTTTTGTAAGATGCATTTGCAAATGCTTTTCCTCCTGATCCACAGTTGTGATTGAGGAAGATTCAGTGCAAAGTACTGCAAAGCTACAAATGCTTTTCCACCTGATAGGGAAGTTAGTGTAGTGCTCTTACAAAGTGCCTCTGCAAGTGCATTTTCTCATGAATAAAGGTTATAGCTGGAAGATCTCAAGAGGTTTAGCGTGTGTTCTCACAAATGCATCTGCTAATGATTTTCTCCTGATCTAAGGTTAAAGTAAAACCATATAATAGCTATATACAAGAGAGAAATGATTAATAGTACAAAGCAAATATATTGACAAATTTTAAAATGAAATAATATCAAATTGATTGAACGTACATCTACGTTAATAACACGAAGAGCATTATTTATATCTTCGCCAGTAAGTTTTGTACGTTTCGAATAACGCATGAACTTGTTCGCTTCCTGTATAAAAGTAGTTTCGTAGTAAGTCAGCCCACACTTTGGTGACCTTTTCAGTGTATTGGAATACACGCTCTACCTGTATAATTTCGTGAATTCTATATTCGGCATCAAGAGCTAATGCGGCTGCTGCATTATCATTAAGATTCGTGATTCCGATCGAATCCGCAGTATTCTGATTGAAAATAAAGTTTTATGAGAAAATAGTAAAATAAAACAAATTAAAAAAAAAGGAAAAAAAATAAACCTTAATAGTATCTTTAGGAAAAATTTTGTCCATTTTTTTTTATTTGAATTTTAAAAACATTCATTTAATAATATGTAAATAACGAGAAATCTGAATATTTTAGCGTTAGGTTTTATAAAATAATCGGCCAATCAGCTCTAGTCCCAGAAAATTGTAATACAGTAATACAACCTTAAGATTCAAGAAACGTGAAGTTCTTTTTATATGTAAAAAAAAATTTAGAAATAAAAATATCTAACACTCTTATTATAAGCAGGAACGAACCCGTTTTTTTCTTTACTTTTTTATTGCTACGTGGTTTTTAGTACGTATATTTGATATATGAAAACTCGAATCTGATTGGGTAATGATTTGTTCTGGAATCCGAACAGAAGATCTGTCCACTTTGTGTAACCCAGAAAAAATATATAGGCTCCTCGGAAAACTTTGGTAATATACCAAGTGTAATTTTCTCGAATAAAACAAGTTTCGAAATTATTATTACTATAAATAGAAAGTTCTTATCTACATGTGTTAAAATTTTAGTAAAAATTTATTAGAGCATTAAAAAGTTTTGCTTGTGATAAATTTTTATTTCCTATATAAAAATCTGTGATACCATGTAGATCATATGAAAAATGATCTACATACCCCCTACCCTTAAATATTAATTATTTATTTTATTAAAGATGTTAAAATCTGAGCCTTATTATTTTTTTTTTTTTATAACTTTGGCAATTTCGCCGGTGCATTCTTTATTAAGACTTTGCAATGATACATGAATATACAAATTGTAATGAGGATACAACTAGCCACTCGTACACTTTTGGTGTCTAATTTAAGTAGTCCGCCCGAAGGTTCTACACTAGCTGCTATACCTACAACCCGCTACGGGTGTTGCCTATTTAAACCCTCTGAATATCAAATTACTTACCCAATTATACTTAACAAGTAAATGCCCGACATCCCCTGGCTGCTTTTTAAAGTGCGCAGAAGCGATCTGCCGTACCAGACCTAATCTACATAATTCGACATATCTGGAAGTTAACCTCATGATTCATGTCCCACACACTTCAACACGAGGTTTTTTCGGCCGCCTATCGGTAGCTGAATTGGCCCTTATTAGGTTCATTCTGATCTAGGTTACCCACCTTCTTTTGGTAGTACCGTTATAGATCTTCACTATTACCTCCTAATTCAGGACTTGCCAAACGGGTTTTCATTTCTCCGGTTTCCTGGATTTTTCAGTGTAACAGTAACACCATTGCGCCGTAGCTCCCATTCAAGATAGTGGAACCAAGGTAACAGGCTTTTAACCCAACCGATCTGAGCCACATGGTTACCGAATACAGGCCTATATTCAAAACATCAACAGTGGGATTCGAACTGTCGACCTGCCGCTTGAGGGGTGACACCTTGACCACTTCTCTAAAGCGCACACCCTTAATCTGAGCCTTATTAAACATAAAGCTAAAAAGTATATAAAGCATATAAATAAAATCATTCTAGCTATATCTTTAAATGCTAAAGCCATATAATTTTAATGAGTAATAAATATGTATTAATATTGGACCAATTAAATTACTAGCTTCATTTGGCTGTTTTAGCCAAAAATAAAATATATATTTTGGCCTTTTGGCCATAGCCATTGGCTGGCCAAATAGCCAAGTGATATCACTGATTATAATTTCTTTAGCTTTGAAATGCCCACTAACTTATAATTGGAGTTTATTATTTAGAGCAAAGTTTAAGAAAACTTAATTAAGGCAAACCTTTTGACTTTAAATACATAATTGATATATATAAATAATTTAAACTAATCTATTGTCAGAATATCTTTGTTCCATAATTTCAACTTTAATATATTTATAATTTTATATAATGATATTTTTTGTATTAATTGTATAGCTCTTTAGATGCTACAAACAGAATGTTAATAATTGTATCTTCAAGTTCATTCATTTCCCTATAAATTTAAATTATATAATCTCTTTGTACAAGAAACAAGATGGTAATATTTAAATACTTTAGATTCATTTGTTCCTGAAGGGAGCATAATTAATTCATACAGAATTTTTTGTATATTATGAAAATTATATGATAAAAAGGCTTAAGAGATAATTTGTCTTATAATTATATAAAGCTGGGGTTTATATTATCTATCTATATAGTATAATTAAATAAATAAGAAAAATAAATATAACATATTAGAGTTACAAATAAAGAAAAATAATTAGAAAAAAATATAATATAGTAGTATAGTTAAAAAAGGTTTAAGAGTAATTGATGTATGAATAAATGATCAATCAAAGCAGGATTAAAATAAAAATTTAATTTGCAAAGGTAATGCCAGTTAAGCTAGCTTGGCCAATTTTATAAATTTAGCTTAGCCAGTTAATAATTTTAACTTGACTAATATCTCTAGTACTATTACCCAAATTTTACAAATTCTATTTATTATTTCTTGGTTAATTGCTATTATAGACATATTTGTTTTTTTTGTAGTATGGCTACTCTTTGAAATTGTTATTAACTGTATAACTAATTCTAAAAGTTTTATAAAAAAAAATAAATAAATATTAAATATTTTAAAAATCTTACAAAGATCTAATAAAATTATTAAACTTTATTAATCATCTAATACTAAATATTTCAAGTACATTTAGTTACTTTGAATAGATCTCTATGTTTTCATAAAAAAATAAGAATTTTCAAAATAATCAATAAATACAACTATTATATAAATAGTATAGATATTGTAAACTAGATTTGTTTATATTATAATATACAACAAATAGAATAAAGAAACTTAATACTACTTTTTATTGGTTGCTAGATGCCTATATTATTAATATATACTATATTACTCAAATCTTTAAATTAGCTTAGGATCAAAAGAACTTTTGCTTTAAACTCATATAGAATTTTATAAATATTGTAAACAATATATTTAGAAGTGGGTTAAAAAAAGAAAAAAAGAGAAAATAGATAAAAAACCAAACAACTAAAAGTAACAAAAAACTTCAAACTTTCAAAATGATAGTTTGTAGATAGTGACTATTTGGTTAAGTAAAAAGAACCAATAACTATACCAATAGTGCAAGTAGTTTAAAGTAAAAAATTTTTAATTTAGACTATAATACTCTATATAAAAGCAATTTTTGATATATTGCATGCAATATACTACTCTGCTATAATAATATTTAAAATTATTTTTTTGAGTTCCATACAAAATTATAAAGTATATTAAAAAATTTGAAAAATAGAAAATATCTCTACAATGAATTATCTTGCAAAAAAAAATTAATATAAGACATTTATTAACTATCAAAAATCTGTTAAAATGGATAAGGTTAACAAAGTGTCTAGTGTTAACAAATTAGAAATAAATATAATTCCTTAAATGCTTGATTTTATATAATTAAAATATTTTAAATATTTTGCTAATTTAATTGTTAAATTTTAAATTTATACTTAAAAAATTTGATTTATTGTATGCAGCTATTTTACAGATCTATCTATCTCAATATAAAATATTATTATAGATAAATTCACTTATTTTATATGATATTATTTTACTCTAGTCTATAATATTTATAGCTAAAATTTTTGAGTAATTTATAAGCTTAGTCCCAATAATGTACTTTATTACAAAAATGGAGCATATTCTGAATAATTTAGAATTCCACTTTTTGCTTATATTATGTGAATTTAGACAGGATATAGGTAGGAATTTCCAGATACATGATGATCAAAAAATTTTTATTTTTTGTTATAGTTAGAGCTAGAGTTCTATATTAGAATTAAAATTAGAATCCTATAGTAAATTTATTCAAAGAAAACATTTTGTTAGAGCACTAAAAGTGGTTTCTTATACAACTTTTAGAGAAACAAGTAATTTTTGACAAAACAAATATTTGGTTGGAATTTTTAATCATGTAATATTATACCAAATTGCAATTATCCAATAAATAATTTGCTACAGATCATTATATCTGGAAAATTATATCTACATTCTGTATCATTTGTATTATATAGCATATAGATACTATAAACCTTTAATTATTATATGATGCATGTTTTTATGATTACTTTAGCTAATTTTAGTTAGTTTATAAATAAAAAATTAATTTTAGGTTTAGTTTTCTTCTAATTATTTTACAGCAGATTTGCCTGCTAAACTTGGACAGTTTAATGAATACAAACACTTTTGGTATTTAATTTAAATGGTTTAGCAACTTTATATTATATATTATTTGATACAAATGTTCTTAATGAAGGTTTCTCAACAACTAGTAGTAAAACATCTAAATTGTCTCAAAATACATTAAGCAAATGCAACCAAAACATTCAAACTAATCTAGCCATTAAAATAAGAAATCAAAAACTAGTAAAAAATCATATTAATCAAAAGATTGAAAATCATATTAATCAAGAGATTGAAAATTAAAATCAATAAAAAAATAAAGCGTTGAAGAAAATTTTTACTAGTAATATATTTTATAAGTGCACATTTTAATTTTGGGCATTATGAATAAAGTAATTGTTAGTACCAAAATAATAATTAATAAAAATAAAATATGTAAAAATTATATACTAGGTTTTGTAATACTTGATTTACAAAATATAATTTAAATAATTATTAGTCTGCATTATGTAAATAATTTGCATTTGTTGAATATTGACTTATATAACATTTTGTATATAAGAATATCCAGTAAAAAAGTTATAACAATAAGAGTTTGCATAAAAACTATTAATACTGTTTCTTAATAACTATTAATATCATTATTTTGGTAACAATTAGCATTGTTTTTATGATAATTATTAATATAGTTTTGTTAAAATCAGGTTTAGAATCAGTTTTAGATATCAAAAACAAATCTTATGATTATTGAAAGTTTTAAATATAAATTATTATTTTCTAATAGATATATTTTTATAAAGCATTTGACCAATTACTAAGTTACAAGAAGTTGTTTATATGCTAAACAAAATTATTGGTCATCTTGTTTATTCTGGCAGAAAAAGCTAAAAATTAATATTGTCTATATATAAAAATTTTTAAATTTTAATGACTTACCAATAAATTTTTTTATGTCAAATAATATAGGTCTTGGGCTATCTTTTGATATATGTTTTGCTATTCTTTTATAAGCAATTTGGTAAGTAATAAATTTTTTAAAATTATAATTTTTAAAGAAAAAAAATTAAATTTTTTTTTAAAAAAATGGATTTTAAGCATTTTTGCAAGCTATATCCAGTATAACAAGTTTGTACTATGCAGGTGCATAGCCATTCATATTCTGAATATACAGTTAAAATTTGAGCTTAATTGGATCAGAAGTTGTTAAAATATAAATTTTTAAAGTTAGGCCACGCAAATTAAATTAGTTGGTTCTCATAACATGGGACAAGCAAATAGGACCTGGCCGGCTGGCAAAAAATGTTATATTTAAATTTTTTTAACATAAAAATTTTTATAAATTTTTTTTTCAAAAAAAAAATTTTATTATAACAAAAATTTTTAACTTTTCAAAAAAACTGACCCAGCCGGGTTATGAGAACTAATTTTATTAGTTTGTGTGGCCTTAATTAAAATATTATAACTGAATTACTATGTTGTACAAAAGTTGCACAAAAATTACTATAGTAATTTTTGTGCAACTTTTGTACAACATAGTAATTTGGTTATAAAATTTTAATTAACTTTAAAAATTTATATTTTAACAATCACTGATCCAATTAAGCTCAAATTTTAACTGTATATTTCGGATATGCATGACTATGCAGCTGCGTAGTACAAACTTGTTACACTGCATATAGCTTGCAAAAATGCTTAACTCCATTTTTTTAAAAAAAATTTAATTTTTCTTTAAAAATTAAAATTTTAAAAAATTTATTACTTAACAAATTGCTTATAAAAGAATAGTAAAATATATATCAAAAGATAGCCCAAGACCTATATTATTTGACATAAAAAATTTATTGATAAGTTATTAAAATTTAAAATTTTTATATATAGACAATATTAATTTTTAGCTTTTTTCTGCCAGAATAAACGAGATGACCAATAATTATTTATAGCTTTTAAAATAGATATTAAATTAAGTATATTTTAAGTAATTTAATAACAAAAATTTTTTTTTAAATATATTTTTATATTACTTACCAATTACAAATTTTATCTAATGCTCTGTCATTTTTGCAGGCTATTCATGCCTCCAATTTTATTTAAAATGCTATTACCTTTTTAATAAGATTCTAATATTGAGAGTTTTAGGCCTTCTGTAGATTATTTTAATACTTGACCAAAAATTAATCTTTCTTGATTAATTTTAGCAATAAAGTTTTAATATTGTTAGTATAAAAGAACACAAATAGTTTTATAATAAATAAAAGTCAAATAAATATATAGTAGCATTTTTAGATGATTTAGTATAGAAAGATTTTGTAAAAAAAACTGTATAAAACAGTCTCTATTATAAAATAAATTTAAATATTTAAATATTACTTGGACATGAATTAAAAACCCTCTTGCAACAATTGGTGTTGGTAAAACTTTTATAAAAGCAAGTTCTAAAATATATAATATATATTTACAAATAAAATTTGTTGTAAAATATAACAATAACATCTAAATTTATTAGATTGAATATTATTAATTTTATTAATATAAAAATTAAACTTCTTCTTTTTTCAAGTTTTTTCAAGTTTTTTTTTTTTAATATTTAATTGCTTGATAAGCACTATAAATTAACTCATAAAAAATTTTGATTATATATACTTGTTTTCAATTATTTATGCCTTCATTGATTAAATAAAGTTTCAACTAAACTGATAGTATGGTGCAAATAGTTTAGTCGCATCAAATTTTTATAGTAGTACTAAAAATTTTGTTGATTATTTACTTATAAAATTGAATTTAATTGGTTAAAATTTTTATATGTTTTTTATTTTTTTTTATATATAGTAGTGAATTGACCCGTCTAAAAAATCTTCACCCAGGTCACCCGACGGGTGGACAATGTGCCACCCGGGTGAAAACGGGTCAGTCAAAAAAAAGGCACCACCCGGGTCACCCGACAGGTGACCCGACGGGTGACCCATCGGGTCACCTGGGTCAATTAAAAAAAATCTCAGGTGGTTAATATGACTAGTGATTTGACCGCAGGTGGGTTAACCTATAGTTGGTAGTAGAATTAATTTAACAAATTAATACGGTTACGGCATTGCCGTATTTTTTGCCGTAATTGCTGTGAGCTGTAATGCCGTAATGCCGTAATGCCTTAATGCTATAAAGCCGTAATGCGTAATGCTGTAATGCAGAAATACTATCTGCAATAATACTGTTTATTAAAATTCTGTACTGCATTATAGTTTCCTTTAAATAATTTCTATTAAATGTTTTTCGAATTTGATTCTGCCGACTTCACAAATTTGCATTAATTTGTATCGGGTCTCTGCCCGTGGGTGACCCGTGGGTTGACCCACGGGTGACCCGTGGGTCAAACTCACGGGTCACCCGCGGGTTGACCCACCCGTTCTCACCCAGGCTGTTACAACTTGACCCGGGTCACCTACCCACCCGCGGGTGACCCGGGTGACACCCACCCGGGTCAAAACACTAAAGTAAACGTGAATTTATGGTCCACTTTCCAATAGAAACTTTATTAGAAGATGACCTTATATCTGGAACTAAAGCAGCTGCAAATGTGGAAATCTTGTTCCTTAAAATATCCAGAGAGTCTTACTTGCGAGTTTTTGAGATATTGCAATGTTTTTAAAAAAAAACTGTTGTGTCTTATTGTACTCCGAGAAACGAGCCAGCACGTGTCACTTTTAACACGTGCCATCACGTACAACGGCCATTCCGTGTGACGTGATATAATGTGCCACTCATTACCGTGGTGTCCGTGTCATTTTGAACCGTGCCATTCCGTAAAATGTGCATATGCGTGCCACATGTTCCGTACTATCCCGTGCATATACACTGTTTTCCCGTGCCATACCCCGAACCACTTTTCTTATAGGGTTTTAAATATGATAACCATATTTATTTAACTAGGAAATTAAATTCTTAATCTCAATTAGTAGGGGGTTTCAAAGTTAAAACCAGAGAATCGTATTTTATTTTTCCGATTTATAATACAACATAGTAAAAATGCTATTGAAAATGCCTATTTATTTCTTAAAAGCTACAAGTTATAATAGTTCTGCAAAAAAAAACTTATCCTTAATTGATAAATAACATTAACCAACATAATTTTAAATCAGGCCAATCCTAATTCCAGTATATTAGCATAAAGCAAATTTGTATGTATGAGTGTACGAACTGCTCGTAACGATACAGTTATCAATTGAATTGTCGTGCCTGAAGTTAGCATTTGCTTGAAGTTGCAACTTCAAGTTACACTTGCCTAAAATTACCCGCTAACGCGTGCAAGATGATCTAATTTCAGGGGCTAATTTCAGTCAAGTGCAATTTCAGGCACCTGAAGTTATATCTTCAGGCAGTGTCAATTTCAGACACGATAGCACTATTATATTCTTTACAGATTAAGTCTATAAGTTGAAAATTGAATTCAGGTTTACAGATCTTTTGGCGACACTTAAATATACCTGACGTCACACAATAAATAAAGTGTCAGTTCATTATTACACATAACATATTTCAAACCAAATCACATGACGTTAAACATAAGCATCTGAAATTTGCTTTCCCGACCAGTTGTAATTGTTCTTCAAAAAAAGATTCAAAAAAATTCTTAACGCAAATTTATATAATTATTTTTACCGATAGTTTTATTAATCAAAACAGGCAGAACTGTGCAAGAGACGAATTCTACCATCATAAATTCTGGATACAAATCAGAATAGTATAAAAAATAATGCGGGTATAAGTTAATATGAGACAATGATAAGTATAACAATATGATTATATTTATAGTTTTATAACAATTTAAAAGTGATATAAAAAATTAATGACAAAGAAAGGTTGGAATAATTAGTGAAAATTCTAGTATAAATAAAATATTTTTATCTCAATTCTAGAATAGTTTGACATCTTGCTCAATAATTACTGCTGTTGCTTAAGAGACTCATGTTTACCATTAGTTCTAAAAAGTAACAATCTGAACACATGTCATAATCACATTGATGGCATTGTAAATGTTTTCCAGTAGAAATCCTATTACATTCATTGCATCTCCATCCCCTTGTTGTAGATAGTTGAGAATAACGAAGAGGATGTCTATTTCGACAGCGGCTTCTGGGTTTACATTCACGTCCAGGTTCACAATGACTAGGGCAGGCATCAAAATCGCAATAGTTACAATAATATTTTGATTTCTGTTTCCAGGTTAACATAATGAAATAATTAATATAATACAGTAATAAGGGGGTAAGTACCTTAAAGACAAAGTTAACCAAAAGTAAACGTGTAAACATAAAAGCTTACTGATGTCTTTCCGTCTTCCCCACACACATCACACCACCATTTGCCGATGTGAACCTTCTCTTTCAAATCATGACCCACAAAACATTTAGGAGCTGGTGGGAGTATATTAACATTCATAGATCCAGATACATCGATCAAAAGTGCATAATCAATTGCCACATTACTGAGCTCTCGCTGACTTCGAATTTCAGCCCATGATGTGGAAACGTCACCAATAGATAAGCTCGTAAGAGAGAGTGTTCTGGAGGTGGTAACCTTGTAGGATTCATACCTCTTCCATTTTTCGGGAGTCCACGTTGTCTCCAACTCCGAGAACAAATAAAAAATTACTGGTATCATTAGTAAATAAACGCGATACCTCTCCGATACATCGGTTATAACTCAAAATACTGTCATTATCATCTCCATCAGTGACTACAACTAAAACCCAAGGACGCGTACGGTTACCATAACGATGGAAAGTTCTAATGACACCAACCATGCTATCATAAAGACGAGTGCCACCATCGGCAACATCTACTAACCCATCAAGGGAACGATGAATCAATGTTTCATTTTCGGTGAAATTCTTTGAATAATATAAAAAAAAAAAGTGAGCAAAGAAATTTATATAGGAACATAAATAAATTCTAGAAGAAAAATTATTTTACCTGTCTTATTATCATCGTATTGTTAAACGTTGCAATGCACCCACGATCTACTCCATCACGGTGAAAATTATTTACAAGCTCGTTACTTGCTTTGACAGCACGGCCGATTTGGGTCTCATAGGTTTCCTCGGTACCACGATTAGACATACTTTTACTGAGTTTTATTGATATTAAATGATATATATGTTATGGTCTTTTCAATATCTAAATAATATTGAGAATGTTCATATGCAAATCGGACCTTTTTTCTGAACAATTTTATGTTAAAAAAATTTAGGCAAAGCACAATTTATTTATTTTCTCCTAAAAAATTTTGACCTAATAATTTACAAAATATTTATTCGAGATATTTTCTATAGAAAATGCCAATGATCACAGTGCATACAAGTCAAACACACAAAGTTGTTTCATATGTATCCGGACCCATAGTTTTGGATCGAAACCAATTAATTATTTCCAAGTCTGGAATCAATAATGTTGCAATATATTAGTATAACAAACTTTAATATATATGAATAAAAAGAGCACGTTGATTCTTGAATATTAATTAATAAATTCTGGTGCTTATGTGCAATCTTTTTTTATATCTTGAATTAATTATCTTGAATTAATTAATTGTTACAGTATTAGATAAATTCAATTCTTTGTTTTATTACTGTTTTTAACTTGTACTCACTGTACAGTAATACTTTAAATTCATAATAAGTAATAACACATTAAAATCTAATATTTTACACGGTTGCATGAACTGTTGATTTGCCGATCTTATTGAACCAATAGATAACCAATTTGACTGCAATCTTAATTTTTGTATTCATATCGATTTCTAAAAATGGATAACTAGTATACACAGTCAGACCTCCCTAAATGCAGCGAGAGCAGCATTAATCTCTGTCCCAAGTATATTTCTGATCTCATAAATGCAATTTTTTTTTTCTCATAGTTCTCTAAATTCACGTTATCAAAAGTTTGTCCTCAACGAATGCATTTAAGGAGGTCGGACGTACTGCAATTTAAAGTAGTACAAGAGTAACGCTACTAATACAGTTTGAAAAATAGAATAAGAATTTCAGTGTAACGAAAAATAGCACACTTGGGAGTTATAATTGCGAATCCCTATAAAAAAATGCCATTCCATGTTGTTATATTCCATATTTTTTCCATAAATGTTAAATATTTACGGAAAATTATAATCTTAAATCATAAAATTATTAGACTTGTCTAAATTTTGTCGATCACGTTGTTGATTTACGGAGTTTTCGCAAATAATATGAAAAGTTACGGAAAAAATTTTTTACGGGAATGTTAAATAGAATGCAGGTTATTCATACTGTAATAAAAAAAATGAAACGATATCCTATTCATTTTATCGGTTTGTCCCAGTGTTATAGACTTTACATATTATATCCGTCAAAATGAAGGAATAATTTTTAATTAGATAAAGTCGTTAACATACTATTTGTTATTGCGATAGACCCAGGTTCGTTTCCTGGTAGATAATATAAAGCTTTTTTTTTTCTAATTGACTTATTTTCTATGTGATTTTGGAACCGGGTTGTTACCCAGTAAAGACCTATGTACGTAGATAGCATTATACTTATACCTAGGTTGATCTTTGGTCAACTCACATGCTTAATATAACTGCAACCGATACCTGACCACGCGGGTGACCCTAGTTGTAGTTATTATATACGGTCCAACCTCTCTAAATGCAACTCGTTGTGGCCAAACTTTTGATAATGTGCATTTAGAGAACAATAAGAAAAAAAATGCATTTTTACGGGTCAGAAATATACTTGGACACAGAGTTTAAAATTCAGATCCAAAATTACTTGCACAAATGCAAGTAATATACAGGTTTTAGATGCACAAACAATTTATTGCTTGCACATGTGTGCATATAAAAAAAATTTTACTTGCATATATGTACATGTAAAAAATTATATAAAATCTTCGATTTACAAATTATCAATATATTTATAGTTATTATTTAACTAAAAGAGACTATCTCATTAACTAAAATGGTGCAGAATAAGAGGCTAACTATTAACTAAATTAATACAAATACAGTTGCTCTCCTAAATAATTACCTACCATTTATTTATATTAAAAACACCTCCATATAGTTACAATTATATTTATAATCATTATTGTTTTAGAATTTGTTGCCTAATTTTAATAATAAAATTACTTTTTCACAGCCACATTTATATATAAAAATAGATACTTTCTATATAGAAAAGTTGCAATTTTATTAATTAAATCAGCTTTTTGCAATAAAAAAATTGTTCAAAAAGACAAAATATAACTACTCTGAAATTTTCATACAAATCAGATAACTTCTTATTAGAATTGTTTTTATTTTACTTATCTACAAAAATAGCTAAAAAAAACTTGTAATTTTTTTTTGTAGAAACATAAAATAAAAAAATATATTAATGAAATATTAACTGATTTATATAATAAATTTATAATAGATATATTTTATTCTCCTAAACAACTTTTCTTATTGTATAAAAATCTGATTTGCTTAATATTATTTTGTCTTTTTATATGGCAACAATCAATGATTATATAAAATTTTTTATAAAAACTTTATATACAATTATTAATTGTTGCTATTTATGAAATTCAAAATAATATGGTTTTGTACAAAAAAAAGTTGTTCAGGAAAGCAAAATACATCTACTCTAAATTTTATTTAAATAAGCAAAAATTTCATTAATATTAGATATTTTATATTTCTATAAAAAAATTTACAAATTTTTTTAACTATTTTATAGATATATAAAATGAAAAACAGTACATATAAAAAGTTATCTGATTTGCATAAAAAAATTATAACTAATATTTTTTAAATTTTAATGATCATATTAAAGCTTTCAAAAAAATAATAATTGTTGATTTTTTTTTGTTATTAAAATTTTAAATTTTTGTTGCACATTATTTTTGTGCATAAAAAATTTTAATTTTGTTGCACATGCTTTTACTGTACAATTATTTAAATTAATTTTAAATGCACACATGTGCATTTACTTATCTAGATTTTTATGTACAAAAAATTTGTACTTTGCACATGTGCATCTAGTGCAAGTCAATTTTAAACACTGCTTGGACAGAGCTTAATGTTGCAATTATAGAGGTATTGCATTTAGGGAGATCTGACTATAAGTTTAAAATCCATTAACATTTATACACTGTTGCATTAGAATATTATGCACTTATTAATTGTATAAATTGATACTATACATTTTAGGGCATTGTGAAGTCAAGGTACTAATAAGAAAAGGTTCGTTATATGTAAGAATTTATGAATTAAAAAAATATACACAAGTTGTAATTCCAAACAACCAAGATTTATTAATATTTGCCAAAATTGCATTGTGTGAATTATAACCAACAAAATCAAAGTAAAAATCTATAGATGATTTTATTTAAAATGATTAATACAAGATATATAATAAGTATTATAAAATGCAGGCAAAAAAAAAAATCAGTTGAAAATATTAAAATGGTTGTCTTGTAAGCATTTAAAATATTTAGCTTGTCTGAAGTAACTATAGTTGAATTTGAAATGTTTATCTTAATTGAAATAACAGCATTTAATAATAATCAAACTTAGCTATAGTGCAAAGATAAATAGTATGGGTGATATACATTAAAGCATCATAGTTCATTTAGCAACAATATACACATTATGTAATCAATCTTTATCAAAATCACAAACTTATCGAATAATCCTTCAGTTAAACGTTTATTAGATTTCCCAAAATTTATGAGTAGTTAGTAAACTGAGCTATTAATTATCTCGACCAAGTCGATCATTATACAGCTCTGCAGAACCATTTTGAGAAGCTTGTCAATAAAGTAATGGAATGATCATATTGTGAGATCAGATGACTTTGTGATCCATATCTATGTGTTTGGTTTTTTATAGGCTGTTTGAAATAAATTACAGATTTCTTGTTAGCTGCAGGTAATTCCTGTTTGTATTGTGATTGCATATGTTTGCATGATGTTGTAAGTAGGGTTGTAATAGTTGTAACTTACATATTTACTTTAAGTATAAGTTACATATAAGTTATATTCAAAATTTATAATGTATGGTAAGTTGGTAAGTTATAAACATAGCCCAAACAAATTTAAGATATACTAATACAGTATATTACATATATACTACAGTAGTATATGTAATGCAATCTTTAAACTATTTGTCTAGTGCGTAGCGGAGGACCTACTAGGAAAGTGATAGACTGAATTTTGTGTAATTATGTCTGCACCTATTTTTAGATTAGATGATCATTATTATGCATATGCTCTATGAAAAAATTTTCAGAAAAACATAAAAGCTAAACACGGGAACATATGTAAAATATGTAAAAAATACATAAAATGTACACTTTCCATGTATTTGGACAGGAAAACATACTGTATTTTCTGTATTTTCTAAAATATAGAATGTTCTTTTCCGAGTTTTAAAATACAATGTATTTTCCTGTTCAAAAATACAAAAAGTGTACATTTTATATATTTATTACATATTTTTATGTATGTTTCTGTGTTCATCTTCAATGTTTTTCTAAAAATTTTTTTTATAGGGATGATTAGCCAATCCTTTTTTTTATTTTAAAGTCATGTGCATTATTTCGAGGTTTGGCCAGAATTACCGTATATTCCCGAAAATAAGCTACTCCAAAATAAGCTACCCCTGTTTTTTCAAAAATCTCAAAAAACACGTTGACAGTTGCTACATATAAAACTTTTTTTTCTACTAAGAAACTTCAAAAGTTCGATTAAGAAAGTTGTTCAGCACATCAAATATACCTACAGTAAAAATTTGGTGTCATTTGGACAACTTTTTATTAGTACGTTTTTTAATTTTTTTGAAAATAGCTATATGCTAAAAATAAGCTACCCCACATTTTTTTCGTGTAATTTTTGGCCCAAAAAGGTAGCCTATTTTCGGGATATATGGTAAACTTAATTTAGGCCAAAAATTAATAATTTTACCTTTGGCATTATTTGCGAAAATATAGTATAGAAAATAGGCCTCTATATGGGCCAGTGATACCCACAGATGCTCTAAGGGTAGTACCACTAGAGCTGGGCTTTGGCATCAAATTACAAGCCCTAGAGCAGGGTAGGGCTAATAATCGCAGACTCTTTATTATATGGGTAGGGCTTGAGTACTAGTACTACTTGGTCCATATACCCATAGGGTAGCCCATTATACATGCATATGACTATCCATCAATTAAAACTTATATTAATCAAAAATTTTTTTATAATAATCCTATATACACGATATGAATAGGGTGGCTCTTTAACTTTTCTTTAATTTTATTTCTATGTGTATATTTAATTTGGTTATTAAATGTCAGGAATGATGCTGAAATCGGATGATGCTTAGATTTGGGATCTCGATTTGAAACTGTAAGTCTTGCTAAAATTCACATATACTCTTTAAATATCAAATCTAAACCCAAACCTTACTCTAACCTTATAAGACAAAAATGAAAAAAAAACACCTCAAAAAAATTTTAAATTTCGTATTAAATAGATCAAAATTTCAGGATCATCCGATTTCAGTATCATCCCCAACATTAAATATTGTTGATCGATTTGAAATTATAATAAATATGGAAAATACTATTAATAGTTTTTTTTATAACTTCAAAAATTTGTAAAAACCATCATCGAATAAAGTGAAAACATCAAATAAAGTGAAAATGGTAAATAAAGTGAAAATGTAGAATAAAGTAGAAACGTCGAATAAAGTGGAAATGTCGAATAAAATAGTATAAAAAACTTTTTTTATATTTTATACTATATGTATTTGTAGTATATAGAAGATTATGCAGCATCATATAGGCTTAATAATTTTTTATCTTTTTTTTTTTTTATTATTAAGCCCGTGGGTATCCATGGGTACCTGCGAACTTTAAGAACTAGGTAGGGTATCAATTTTGGGGCCCTAGAGTAAGAGTAAGGGCTTGGAGATTAAGCCCATTAATAAATAAATAGGGCTAGGGTATTACTACTACCCGGTCCTACCCAGCCCATGCAGGGGCCTAATAGAAAAATAGATTTCTATATAAAACAATGATTGTGTCATATTTCTATGCTTCGGACATCTAATAGTATCTGTTTTTTAGTAATTAATACTGTATGTTCATGGAAGAATATACTAGGGTATAATTTCGAATTTTGGTCTAAATTGAGCTTAATTTGGGCCAAATTTGAAATAATACTTATAGATATTATTCTGCAAAAATATTATATATTTTTATTTTTGTAAGAGCCTTATTTATTAGACATTCAAGTATTATTATATTTGCGCATAATAGAGGTCTGGGTATTTTTTGAGTAATAGCCCAGATTAACTTAAATTAAGCCAATAAGAGCTGTGTGATGCAGTTGCACTAAACCAGAAATGGATAATAAACTGTATAAATACCTAGGTGCATTGTTGGAATAATGGCAAGGATTAAGCTTAATATGATCAAAATTTGAAATTACATTTTTGGGCATTAAATTGAAAGTCTAATATTAAAAAATTATAATGCATATTTGATGGTGTGTTAAAATAAATTAAATGATTTGACTATGATTAACTATTCTGTATTTACTCGAAATAACACACATGGGTGTTATTTTGAAAATTGCATTTTCTTAAAATAGCATATTGGTTTTGAAATAATACCCATGTGAGTCTCAATATAACACACCTCCAAGTGCAGAATTAATAATCTGCTGAAATAATAAATTCAAATAACAAGCAAAAATAAGAATTTTTTAATCAAAAAATCTGATTTAGATTGGAAAAGCTATATATATAAAATTAAGAAATACAGGTTTTTTATGCATCACACATATATAACAGCAATTTTTTTTAGAAATTAGACCTTTATCCAAAAATAATGCTCATGCACATACTTGAAATAATGCACATCTTCTCAAAATAACATGAAGGTGTACGTTATTTCGAGTAGATATAGTAATTACTTAAAATTTGTAATACATAAACTGGTGACTTTCTAACATCAACCATCAGAGTTAAACTTGGCATGAAAGTACCAAACTCTCCCATATAATGTTTAAACTAGTAAATATACATTTCATAGTATCATATTAATTTAAGTTTAGCACAAATAAAGTACATGGCATGTATAATTTTCATGTATAAATGCGAAATAACCCCAAAAATGTAATGTCAAATTTTAAATTAAGCTTAGATGTTATTTCAGGTTTATACAGTTTATAATGCGTTTCTGGTTTAGTGTGACTGTACCACGCAGCTATTTATTAATTATTTATACTATAATCACATATTTAATCAAATTAGCAGAAAAATTATTTAGCAATTTTTATCAGGTGTTCCAGAAATTGTAATGAACAAAATATAGATATAATTTCTAACTTAAATATTTAAAGTTTATTCTACACAGTATAAAAAAAATAGCAGTTTTCATATAGGCTAATTCAATATATCTTTGATTATTTGAAATGTGATAAATAAAACAATAGTAATTGCATATAGTAATAGTTTTAATTCTTGTTGTACCTAAAGCTAGAAATTTTAATTATTTTAATATGAAAATTTTAAAATTTTTTGGCCTTTTGTTAAAGAGTTTTTTATAGGTTTAGGTTAGATTTAGAGTTAGTTTTAATAATAAAAGAGTATAGGTAGATTTGGTAGGCCTTATATTTTTAAATCAAGGTTTTTAATTTCCAGCTCCAGCTGCGATAATTATTATAACATATATAAGATAAGTTATAATAAGTTGTGACAATTTGTTGTTTTTTCTTTTTAGATTGAGTAGCAATTGAGTAACAATTCCAAAATAGAAAATCAGATTATTAATAATTTATTATCAAATGAAAATTGGTTAGTCTAATTCAAAACTTTGAACTGCAATTAAAATATATTAATTGATTGAATGCATCCAATTAGTATTCCTATGAACCTGAACTGAACTGAACTTAGGTCAAGTTCAGGTTCAAGTTCAGGTTCAGTATTAAACCTGAACCTTTACTTTTCTTAAAATTTGAAGAAAAGATGCTTAATTTTGGAAATTTTCATCAAAAATTCAAAATTAAGCATTTTTGATACAAATTTTAAGGAAAATAAATAAAACATACCAATATTATATATGTTTTGGAGCTAAAAAAAGTTTACATATTTAGAGAATTATAGAAATTTATATAATTTTATTAATAAAATAATACAAATTTCTATTATTCCTTAAATTTTACTAATTGATCCTAACTTTTGTACTAAGTAAACTTGTACAGCACCAAAAATACATCAAATTGGCATATTTTATTTTATTTTAAGGAAAATAAAATAAAATATGCCGATTTGATATATTTTTTGGTGCTGTACAAGATTACTTATTGCAAGAAATTAGGATCAATTAGTAAAATTTAGAGAATCATAGAAATTTATATAATTTTATTAATAAAATTATACAAATTTCTATTATTCTCTAAATTTCACTAATTGATCATAACTTCTTGATCTAAGTAAACTGTTTAGCACCAAAAAATAATCATATCAGTAAAGTAAGAATGCCTAATTTGACGCAGCTAATCTTATCAATAGCAAGTCGTTATAGATTAGTATAAAAATGAGCAAGTTTTTGCTAAATTTGTATATTTTCAATTTAAAAAAAAGCGTTTATTTAAAAAAATTTTTTTTAAAGCAAAGAAAAATTTTTTTCCTATTTTAGTATGTAGGCTTTTCAAAATCGAGATTATCTAGAGATTGCACTAATTTGACGCAACTACAATAAAAGGGAGTAATTTTACATTTTATCTTTTCCAAGTTGCTTTAAATTCTTAATATGTTGTTTTTCTGCCCTTATGTGTTCCGTATTTTCCTTTTTTTTTCTCCAGGCTTCCTCCTTCTGTGCCTTTTCGGCCTCACGTGCTGTCCGTTTTTGGATTGCTATTTCTTTTTACATTGTTTCTCGTTGGCGATTTCTTCTGCCTTTTCCTCCTCTTCCCTTAATTGTTCCAACGACCTTTCATTTGTTACAAGCTGGGCAAAAGGCATTGTTTTTCTCTTCTTCTGTTTTGGAGGTTTGGAGTCAGTTTGCTCTTTCCCAATCTCTGAATCTTTGGCTTGTGAATTACGGGGCAAAGGGTATTTAAGTATTAGTCGCAAAGGGCTTGTACCAGAGTTTTTAAGGGTCTAAACCTCTTCTTCTAGTTGTTCAACTCTTTCATTTAACAACTTAAGTTCTGACATTAGCTCTTTTTTTGTAGGATTAGTCTTGGTAAGACATGTATGAGTTGAACAAGCTTCGAAGAAGATAATCGTGATGATGATTGTAATGAAGACAATGATTGTAAAGATGACAACGATTGTGAAGAAGACGTTTGTGGTGATGAGGAAGAAGGTAAAGAAGAAGAAGGTAAAGAGAAAGAAGAGGAAGAGGAAGAAGGTTGCTGCTGTTCAGGAATATAGGTACATTCTGTTGCTAATAGGGGATTTAAATGGTCAGGGACAATTGCACTAGGGTTGAATGGCCAAATTCCTGTAGTTTTGAATGCATTGCATATTGCCATGGGTGTATAAGTCGCAATATAGGATAACCCCAACACTTTAGCAAATGTTTCGTTACATGTTTACCATTGCTACTAATTCGAAGCTTTTCACATTCTTTATCATAGGACTTTTTTAATGTAGCAAACGGTAATTCAGCTGGCTATAACACATAAGTAGTATGAGGGGGAGGGTATAAAGAAGGATATCGTTCTCGTAGCAAAAATTAACACTAGTGTAATTGACATGACTTTTATGGGCGTCTAATATTAGCAACACAGGACATACGGGCAGGACAGAACTATTAAAATGCTTGATATATTTCTGAAACAGGCTTTCTTGCATGTATCCTGTCTCAGTGAATCCCATAACAGAACCTGCAGGGGCTCCACTTAGAAGACCTGGGATCATTCATTCTCCCTTGAATATAAATAATGGTGGAATATATGTTCCAGCTGCTGAATTGGTTGGGCATACAGAAATATACTCATGGGAGCTGCCATACGAAACCTGCTTAACTTGGCGCGCTCCCTTTTTGGCTATAACATTTTGAACTCTAGGTTCAATTATAAATCCCGTTTCATTCTAAAAAAAAAA
>QKWP01000154.1:147514-215129 GCA_003550325.1 Gigaspora rosea | reverse complement strand
AAAAAAAAAATAAAACAAAAAAAAAATAAAAAAAAATAAAAAAAAATAAAAAAAAATAAAAAGATAAAATAAAATAAAGACAAAAGAAGGACCATGTTCCAAATTCAATCCACGGTAAGTGAATACTTTTGGATGATTTTTTGGAGTTTATCGAAATGATCCTTAACAATTATAGGGTTCGCTTTTTGCGCACGAGCCTCATTTAGGGCTTGTGGGACATAGAATGAAAGTTCAGGATGATCCCTTATGAAGCGTTGCCACCATTTTTGTTCTGGCCCTTTTTTACTAAAAGATTGGGTCGCCCATCCTGACGAACAATATCAATCACACACTGGTTTACACTAGATCTTGTCAACCCAAAGCTGAGCTTCTGCATGTTCAAGCAGTAGCCCACAAGCTGTTCTTCTTTATGGGTTGTTAAAATTTTAGCACGACCGGGATGAGCGGAAGGACCATCATTTTTGATGGCAGTAGCTTCAGAAAGATTATAATCTCGCGCAATACTTCTGACACTGGGAACTTTGGAACTTTGGAATCATTTGATGCATCCTTTATTGCCTTAAGGGCATTACTTATGGCATTACTTCTGGTATTATAATCACTGTATTCTATTATTTTATTAAAAATTTTTTGTAATAAATTGTTACTTTTTACTTCAATTGCGTTTTAATTTTTTTACTGTTATCAAGTGGAATAGTTTTATTTAATTAAAGAAGGGTTTTGAGATTTCAATATAGCAGTACATAATTTTATCTGTAAATATTTACAATCGATCGAATTTCGCATTTTTTTTTTGGGTATGGTCGCAAAATTTAGTGCCGTTTAAACATAAATACATACTTATTAAACAAAAAATAGTTCAATCGATACAATTTTAAAAGGATTTTTGATTAAATTACTTTGACAAATGTATTAATATCAGTTCGTTTGGGTTGAAAACCAATTTAATGTGTCGCGACTATTTTTTGCCAAGTGAGAAAATCAATGCAAATCAATGCAGATCAAATAAATAGTGATATTTCGTGTTTTAGTGATCAGATTTGTATGATTTTGGTGCCATTCGACTCATCTCAATGAGACGAGTCGAATGGTACCAAAATCACATATCTGATCACTAGAGCATGAGAAATCGTAACTGCGTCAATTCTTCTTGTTAACAAACCAAATAATAAAATTAATTTGGATCAATTAAATAGCGATATCTTGCGTTCTAGTGATTGGATTCGCGTGATTTTGTACTGTTCAACTCGTCTCAACAAGACGAGTCGTTAGTACCAAAATCACATGAATCCAATCACTGGAATGTAAGATATTGTAACTGCGTCAATTTAGGAACTGCATCAATTTAGGAATACCTACCTTATATTTTATTTTCCTTAAAATTTGCATCAAAGATGCTTAATTTTGAATTTTTGATGAAAATTTTCAAAATTAAGCATCTTTTAAAAATATGCTGATTTGATGTATTTTTTGGTGCTAAACAAGTTTACTTAGTGCAAGAAGTTACAATCAATTAGTAAAATTTAGAGAATTATAGAAATTTGTATAATTTTATTAATAAAATTATACAAATTTTTATGATTTTCTAAATTTTACTAATTGATTCTAACTTTGTGATTTAGGTAAACATGTGCATATATTATGAACCTGAACATGTTCATGAACCTTGAACTAAACCTGAACTGAACTTTTTTTAAGTTCAGGTTCAGGTTCATGTTCAATAATTTTAAGTTCAGGTTCAGTTCAGTATTGAACTTTTAGAGCAGGTTCAGGTTCAGGTTCATTGAGCCTGAACCTGAACCTCTATTGAACTGAACTGAACTTCGGAACCTACATCCAATTAGCCCATATGTTATGATACTAAATAACAAATTATCCTGACTAATAAAGCATGTAAGAAACTCATATCTGATAAATTCTGTATTGATTGTTTCATAAACTATTTATATGGGGCAATTAAAAATTTGATATATGATTGTAGTCTAAAAACTGGCAATAAAGTATGCCACCAAGCGTCTCCAAAAGGGAGTTGTAAAAAAAAAAAAAAAAAAAAAAAAAAAAACTGGCAATTTCACCATTCATTTAACCATAACAAGTTAAACTCAAGGTACCCCCATTTATGAGTAAAATTTCTTTATTTAGAGTGTTTCTAGCAGAAAATCCACTTCGCCAAAAGGTTTTCATAAGAAAAAAGTAGGGCATTTGGTAATTGGCTAAGTTTGTTGAGTTTCTATTACATTTAAATTATGAAGCCAAGCAATGGATTTATAAATTGTTAAACCATGAGTGTTATACTAACATAAAATTTTATATATTTATACATAACGTATTATATATCAAACAAAAAAGAAATTATATCTAATAGGTAGTATAATAAATACGATGGCGTGATTTAATTACAGTAGTATAGACTATAGAGTAGTAACATGTTAGATGTAACGCGTTTCAGTAAAATCTAATTGTTGAAAAATAGAATAAAATTACTTTAGAATTAAAAATGCTTTACTTTTGTTCATTTTTTCGCGTATTTCGCGTATCGAAAGAATTTTTAATTGATTTGATTGGTTAATAATCACGTTTGGATCTACATCAATGAGCAAATCACACAAATGCCATAACCCGTGATTTTCCGTAAAATTACGAGTTTCTTACATGCTGATAATAATAATTTCTATTTATTAAAAAAAACAATTAAACCTCCAAATATGTTTGAAAAAAACCAACGTATTTAATAAGCTATCACTGAATTTCAATAATTAATCTAAATGTAAGTATGTAATAAATTCGTCAATGTTATTTTTAATTTTTGGCATGAACATATGAATGAATATCATAATATATACAGTCTAGGACATACTGCATACACACTTAAGTAAATTAAGAAAAAATTGTAAACTAGAAAAGAAAGGTAGTTAATTGATATACCATAAGTTGGCGAGTTCATGTTGTAATTGTATCATTTCTCTGAAATAGTGTTCAATTTTTTTATTAGATTCATCTATTTGGATTTGTTTTCGAGCAACTTCATCGGAATTGTGACCGCGTAAATATCGACCATTAAAGTAATATTCCGGTTCACTATCAGAAATAAGATCTAGAGCGAAACCTTGCCCACGACACTCAAACATGTATTTTATTAATAGCCCCTTCATCTCTGTTTCTTGAGTATGAAGTGCTTGTAATTGGGCTAGATGAGCATGTAGCTCACGAACACGTCCTAATTTTGACTCAACGTACTTCCAAAATATATTTATGTCATTTTTACTTACAGCAATTAACCATTGCTGCTTTACGTTAGGTGAAAAATCACAATTACCAGTAAAGATTCCATCCTTTCGTATATGTACGTTTAAAGGTGTGTTTCTGATAAATTCGTTATAACATTCTTCACAAAATGCGAATTCTCCGGGTCTCGTAAAATTGGGTGAATACCATGTTATACCATTAACGTTATTGCTACCTGGACAAGGCATATTTTTGCTTATGTTTTAAAAAAAGATTGTTTCAATAGATTATTAACAGGATTCTTATGGTATTTATATATCTAAAATTGAATTATGCTGTTTTATCATATTAAAATATTGCTTTTAAGCATATATAAGCAAATAAAACAATAACGATAACAGTAAATAATTAATCTTGCTGTCTAGATTGCTAACCTAAATTTTTAATTAATCAAAAAATTTTTTAGAACCAATTATACGATATGTGTGTAATAACTTGTGTAGCACATATTATGCTCATTATGTGAATAGGTTTTTCAAATTGAAGGTATAGAATAGGTCCGAATTTTTTTTTGCTACAAAGAGTCTTCAAATCGACGCCTAAACAGATTATATGCATTATGTAAGAAATTTTGTACATATGCATGTTGTACCCGGATTCGAAATCCGCCCAATTTGGAATCCGTCCATCCTGATTCAAAATCGGGGTGGCCGAATTTGGAATCCGTAAACGGGTTACCCCGATTAAAAATAATTCAACTGCATGGTACCACATGATTTAATATCATCTGTTGTAATTGCTTCGATTTTGAGTAAATTCACAAGTGAATATATAAAAATATTTAAATTCGCAATACTAACATAAAACTGTCAATAATTTAGTTGAATCTTTTATTGAACCTAACACAAAAATAATCACAAAAATAAAAGATTGAAGTTTGGCTTATATTTAATAAAGCAAAATAAGTATTATCATTATACTGCATTAATGATTACTTAACATCTTATTGATACATGGGTCAAAACGATATAAAAATTTTTATTCAGAGTGGATCAAAAAGATGGGCCAGTAACAATATTTCGCAAACCTAACATTCATCGCTTTCAACCTAACAGCTAATAGATTAATAATAATAATAATAATAATACAGTAGATCACTTAATTAAATATGAGACATGAATTTATGAAAACCTGAATTTTCAATTGTGTAAAATCCTAAAAAACTACTTTCACATATCACAGAATTTATTCTTAAGCACCACATAAAGCCAGCAGTCTTATTTAATTTCTTTTTATATTTTTCTTCATAACATGAATGCAAAATATGCTGAAGAATATGTAATGCTAAAGCATTTTCTTTCTAATTACAATCTACACAGCTTTCAAGCTCTATTTTTACATTTGGAATTCTTTGAATGACATCCACTTCCACATAAAACGTTTGCTTTTTTACAAAAGCATTTTGCCGTAAGGCAATCGCCTCTGCAGTTGCAACCTTTATTACTAGCAAAGGCATTAGATTGTAATCTTGCTGCCTCAATAATAGTGACAGTTTTATTGGTCGGAGGATTGTCCAGTTCAGAAAATTCTCTTGGCCCAAGTGGCAAAACTTCACCAGCAGAAAATGTTCTTCCAAGGATACCAAATCGGCATACAAAACGATACATATTATTGGGTAGTACTAAAAACACTTTACAAGGAAGTGCACAGTGATCACCAGGTCCACGGTCGATCTTTGCAATTTGTATTTTTACCAAATCGCCAACTTCATAATTACATTCTTGAATGTTGTACTTTGTATGCATTTGGCGTTCCATCTTGGAACGATAATCCTCAAGATTCCTGTTTGCAACTTGACAGTAAATATCATGATGAGTTGAACTATTTGATGCTTCTTGAAAAGCAGAAAACCGACGTTTTTTGTAAGGAACAAAATCCGAATTAGTTTGTTCTTGATTTTCCTAATTATATATAAGATCGTTAAGCTATAGTTAATGAACTTTAAAATTATTAAATACAGTAAAATTAGTGATAGGACATTTGAGCTTTTAGTTAATCATAATGAAATAGTCCTATCACTAATTAGAATCATATAACTATATTATTACAACCTTGTCTTCTATGTGTTGTTCCCAATTATCTGCAATACTATTATCGTCTTGAGTATGTTGCTGCACTTGTTGATCATTACGAATAGTTTGTTGAATTAAAATCGTATGATCATCAGCATTTTTATTAATATTCTGTTGTTGTGTTAGCTGGTTATTATGGATAGGTTGTTGCATTAAAATCGTATAATCATCAGCACTTTTATAAAGATTCCATTCTTCAATTTCAAAACCATAGAATTCATTTTCTTAAATAAAAAAGTATATTAATTATACAGATAGAATTAAATTTATAAATGAGCAAATAACTAAAACAAATAAATGACTTAATAAAATTAAAAACTAACCCAATTCTCCCATATTCAAATTATTCCTTTCCAAATGTATAGAGCTATTAGAAATCGACTTCTGTTCATCATTATCCATATTAGAGGTTGTACCCGAAATAAATTTCAAATTCCGGATAACCCGCCCGTTTACCAGATTATTACTGGGTCACAAACCGGATTGTTTTAAAAAATCTGGGTTACCCGGGTGACCCAGTTGACCTGGTTTTTTTGATTGGCTAATGCAAAATTGAGGTAGCTCTTAAGGGTATGTAATTTTTTTAGAAGTTGTACCCGTTAAAAAATTTAAGCTCCGGGTTACTCACCCATTTACAATATTATAAACTGGGTCATCTTAATAATCCGGGTAACCCGTTTTTTTTGATTGGTTGATACTGATAAATTTATTTAATTTTTATGTATAAAATTTTATATATAAGTTTAACCGGCCTAAAAATCATTCAGCAAATTTTACAGGTGCCCTGAGAATCATAATAATAGCTGTAACATAATCAGTTTATTCTCCAACGGCTAGAGGCCATCAGAAAATAAACTGGAATGACCTCACTCCCAACGGACATACATACTGTATATACGTTTGTACGTCACATTATCATGCTTATGGATAATTAATCTGGGTCACCCAGTTAACGATAGCTATGACCCGGTTGGCAGGTGTTAACTGGGTTACCAAGGTAACACTTATACGGGTACAAGCTCTAATCCATCGCACTAGTATTTTTAAAAAAATGTTTAAAAAAATTTATTTTTTTGATATAATATTCTTTTAGGTTTATATTTTGTTTTTAAATAATAAATTATTATCCCTTAAACCGTATTCCAGGCAAATTTGTCTGGAATTTTTAGAAATATTTACAATTTTTTAAATAAAATAAAATTTTATTAAGAATATAGGGTATACTTTATTTATAGAATATTTTCTTTAAAATATATTTTATAAACTTTATTATGAAAATTTTTTAAAGTTATTAATAACCTTTAAAGTAATAAAAGGTTAAAGTTCTTATTTTAATATTTTTACTATAAAATTTTTCTTTAGATTTTCTTAAATTTTATATGTTTCCGTCTATAAAAAAAATTTTTACTTCTAATACAAGTCTTAATTTTTACAAGTAAATCACAAATGTTGCAATAATAAAAGTTGTAATCCTTTTTATAAACTACAATATATATTAAAAACAAGAGGCTAGAGATAATATTTATAGAGTTCTCCAAGAATTAGTAAATAATTTTTTTGGCTAAAATTTTTTTTAAAATTTGTCTATTTTTAGCTTATAAACAACTTAAACTTTTTTCTTATAATATAAAATTAAATACTACTATAATTTAAACTTTATTTTTAAATATTATCAAAAAAATTTTAATTAAATATTTTAAATTTTAAAAAAAGTAGATCATAAGTATATTTATAGCAATTTTCCAGGCAAATTTACCTGGAATTGCTTACAGTTTAAGGGATAAATGACTATATTTTATATAAATTTATACAAGTTAAAATTAATTTATTTTTATAAAATTAAAGAAAATAATTAAAGTTTTAAATTTAAATTTTTTTTAAATATATTTGATTCCCAAATTTTATCAAACCTTTTATTTTAAGTTTTACTAAAAATAAAAAAATCAACAATTTTTAAAAAATTGTTTAAAATTGGTCTAAAAGCATTATATTTATATATATTGAAATTATTATTAATATATTAAAACATTTAATATTGAATAACTTCTAATTTACTAATCTGTTTTGGATGATTTACTATTAAAATAATCATCTCAGTGAGATGATTCTAATAAATCCAAAATCATTAAACTTCACTCACAGAATTCTAAGATTGATAAATATTTGTAATACGGTTATTCCTCTCTATAGTTATATCCTATATAGCCACACCTCTACTTAAGTACCCAATATTGTGCAACAAATTTAAAACATAGTAAAAAACCTTATTATCTGTTATAGTTACAAATCACTTATAATCACTATCATTATAAAAATTTGATTATTAATAATTTTATTAATAATAAACCCTTACTATAGTCACCAATTTCTAACTAAATACAGATTATAAAATCTAATTGGCCAATATTTATATTTATATATATTTAAAATTATCTATTAAAGCTTCTTAAAGGTTTAACAGCAAATAACTTTTGACCAATAACCCAATTTGGAACTACCAAAATGTTCATCTCAATAAGATGTTTCTAATGAGCTAAAAATCATTAACATCAAATTACAATCTGAGATATTAAAAATTTGTGCCACTTCATATGTTTAAGAATTGAACACCTAAGTAAAAAATCTTTAGTGATCTTGGATTCTGTAATTAGACTTGGTCAATTGTAGACTTATTAGACATGTTTATTAAGTCAAGTACTTTGGTAGTCATTTTATCTAAATTGAGCCACTGTATCAAAAGTTGTTCTACATTCTAAATTTTTAATAGTATTTTAATATGTTACAACTATATATTATTTTAAATGCTTATTGGCATATGGGCATGTAACTATAACAAGATATTTTATTTATAATTATATCTCTAAACAATCACTAAAACCAACTTGGTAACTATAAAAAGAGACAACTATATAAATAAATTATTATTGATCTTAGGAACTTGAAATTGAATTTAGTGATTTTAGTCTCATTAGAATTGTCTTATTTAGATGATTATTTTGGTAATTAAATTATCCAAAATGGATTAGCGAATTAGAAGTTATACACTGTTAAAGATTTTTAATATTTTTGATATAATGTTATATATAATCTTTAGTTAGTAAACTTTTTTAGTATAACAAATTTTAAAATTAATGCTTGCCAATATATTGTATAAAGCTAACTAAATTAATGCAATTAAAGGGGTAAAATTTTATAGTAAAGATCAATGGGCATGTGACTAGTAACCTTATATAGTATTGGAATGCCATGTGCTTCAATTCTTAAAAAAAAACTCTATAGTAAATGATTGAAAAATACAGTCAGACCTCCCTATAGTCACACCCCATATAGTCACACCTCTATTTAAGCACCTGATTTTGTGCGATGGATTCAAACATAGTAAAAAAACCTCATTATAGTCACAAATCACTTATAATCACTATCACCATGAAAATTTGATTTTTTAACAATTTTATTAATAAAAAACCCTCATTATAGTCACTAATTTTTAACTAAATATGGATATATAATCTGATTGGCCAACTTTCATATTCACATATATTTAAAATTATCTATTAATTGATAATCCGCCTGTCAACTAGAGAGTGATTCTATAGGCGAAATGTGGAGTGCTTCCATCTAAAAGTTTTTTCTTACTATGTTAATGATACATGTCCACTAATTGAAAGTTGTAGAGCTCGTCGAGACGCATCTAATGGTGGTTAGATCATCCAAATTGGCACAGTGGATGAAAAGTTATCATCGAAAAACGATTGGCTGACTATATAAAAATCTGTAACTGAGATTACATATGAAAATCACTATAGGCGAAATGTGGAGTGCTTCCATCTAAAAGTTTTTTTCTTAATAAGTTAACGATACATGCCCACTAATTGAAAGTTGTAGAGCTCATCAAGACGCATCTAGTGGTGGTTAGATCATCCAAATCGATCCAGTGGATTGTGAGATATCGTCGAAGAACGATTGGCTGACTATATAAAATCTCTTATGTAAACAAATTTTGTTTACATAGAGATTTTATAAAGTCAGCCAATCATTATTCGACGATATCTCGCTATCCACTCAGCTGATTTGAATGACTAACTACCGTTAGATGCGTCTCGATGAGCTCTACAACTTTCAATTAGTGGGCATGTATCATTAACTTATTAAGAAAAAAAGTTTTAGATAGAAGCACGCCACATTTCGCCTATAATGAGTTATTTTATTTATAGTCACACCTCTTTACAATCACCAAAATAGGGTGTGACGGACTTGGTGATTATAGAGAGGAATGACTATACTTATATATTATGATCTATCAAACCGATTTTGATGATTTTACTACTATTAGAATCACCAAAATTAGCTCTACAAGTGCAATTATGTAACAAGAAAGTGTTACTTAATAAAAAAACTTTATATGTAAGACACCCATTCCTACACTATAGAAAAAACATATGAATTTCCATATTTGTTTATTATTAAGGTTTATCATTTTTTTCTCTTTAAAAATAATTTACCAATTAATTTAAAAATGTTTTATGGAAACCTCTCCTATCTACTTTTTTAGCAATTGTACAAAAAATAAATTTTGCAGGCAAATTTGCTAGCATAATGTATTAAAAGATAACAAATTACTATTAGCATTTTTGAGTAATCTTTTTTTTTGTCTAATATCAATTATCAATTTTACAATTATTATATAGAAAATTTTCATAGTTCTCTTTGACAGCAAATATAAGAATTAATAGCAGAACAGATTATTCAATAGGCATGAACAATTGATCAGATGCACAATAGCAATTTGTATACATGCTTATTACTATGAACAATTTTTATTTAATTTAGAGAGTCAATATCATTATTGTTTAATTAATTTATAAATATAATAAAATATAATTGCAAGGCCTTGAAGAAAACTTTGAAAATATCTAATAAAATAAAGATAAATAAGGATGTAAATAAGGATAACTAAAGCTCATAAAACTCACAATAGTACCAATATTAGTATTGAAGGCCTTTCTTTAAATAAAAGTATAGATTTTCAAATAGAAAGAGTAATAAAAGTTTTATTAGATGCATAATTTTAAAATATAATTATAAAAAAGAAATATAATTTTTATTTTAAAATAAATAAAAAAAATAAACAAAAAAAATAACTAAAATAAATAAAAAATAAATAAATAAATAATTAAATAAAAATAAATAAATAAAAAAATAAATAAATAAAGGAGTTATCTATATATCGCACAGTGCAATACTCTTATTTATTGCCCAACCAATCAAATTTCAGAATCAGGTGTTAATATAAAAAATACAAAAAACTTAAATCAAAACTTTGCATAGAAAACAGCCCTTCATGTTCTAACAAAAAAAAATTCCTTGCAAAATTTTGATATAAACTATGCATCACTCTAACCCAAGACTGTACTTACCCAGTACTTACCCTAACCCTAATTAAAATCAAATAAAGTGTTTTGTTTTTTATTGTTTTGATCTCATGTTACACCTGTACTTATAGAGTTCGATATATAATTGTATTGCATTGCGCGATACTACATTTTTTCATAAATAAAAAATAAATAAATAAAAAAATAAATAAAAAAAATGAATAAATAATAAATAAATAAATAAAATAAATAAATTAAAAAATAAATAAATAAAAAAATAAATAAATAAAAAAATAAATAAATAAAAAAAATCAAATATTATAAAACACACTTATAGAGTTTTACCACTATAAGTAAATTAGATTAGCAAATTTGTATAACATAAACAAAAAAATAAATTTTTATAAAACAAAAAATAAATTTTAATTACTTTAGAGTTAGAGTGAGGCATGGGATTTTATTTGGGCATTAGTATATACAAAATTTAGCAAGGAGTTTTTTTTATTAGAGCCCCAAAGATGGTTTCATTAGCAAAATTTTAAGATATGAACATTTTTTTAAAAAAATAAACAAAAAAACGAAATTTTATGTTATACTGATCTTAAATTTTTATTGGCTATTCTAATAGTTTTGTATAACATGGTGTAAAACACTATAGATGCATTTTAGTAAAACTTAAAAAAAAAATAAATAAATAAAATAAATAAATAAATAAAATAAATAAATAAATAAAATAAAATAAATAAATAAAAAAATAAATAGTACAAATAAATTTTTTATTATTATCTTTATTAATTTAATAACTGGTATTAATTACATTTAAATTTATCTGTGTCATAACAATTAATTTTTTTAATATTTGTTCCTGCAGAATTTTGTTCTTAATTTACAAGTATTTTCTATATTAATAAATTTTAATAAAGGCCAAGTTATGCAAAAAAGTAAATAAAATAAACTACTAAATAAATCAATAAATAATATGCTAACTCTGCTTAATTAAAATAAATAAATAATATTATCCTAACTCTGTTTGAGTAAAAGTTCTTTTGTAATACAGTTGGCCCTCTCAGAACTGATTCTGTCAAAACTGATAACCTGCCAAAATTGGTTAAAAATCAATCCACCATACCCATTCCATAAGCAATAACTGATAACCTGCTATTTCCAATATCTGATAGCCTTTATATATAAATTTTCGATTTTTGGATAGAGTCACCTGACATGTATCCAATCAAATTGCATAAAATTGATACAGATGGATTTGTTCATTACGATTATATGATCAGAATATTGATCTTAGAATTTTTCGTCCACAATGTAATGTGATTAAATGGTTCACAGGTCTTCGAGGTTACAAGTAATTCCATTTTTGCTCCAATTAGGTCCCGGAAATTGTACAATCTTGCAATTTGATTGGTAGATGCGCGTTCGCATTTCACATGATATTGTCAGATCCAATTACCTCTCAAAACGATACTAAACCCGTCCACCATGCATACCAGTTCTGAGAGGGCCAACTGTAATAAATATAATTTTTTATTTATAATTTATTACTAATTATATTTTAGAAAATTAATAAAATGACTATGAAATTACCAATCATATTGAAACTTTGCTGTACTTCCTAATTCAACATTAAGCTAAAGCTAAACCTATATTCTGTATAACATTTTAAACTTATCTCCTACAATCTTATTCTAATATCTAAGCTAATCTAACCTTAACTTTGTGTAATCCCATTCTAATATCTAAATATAGTTAATTCTAATTATGGTTTACTTTAGTTCTATTTTAGCCTACTATTAACCAAAAACCAATATTTATATTCATTAACTAAAGTTGATACCCAACTGAAGTTGCTTTCAACTGTAATTACTAGATATCAATTTTAGATGGATGTAATTGCAACCTTAGTCATGTATCAACTTCAGTCACAATATTTATATCAAAAACTCACAATTGACCACTATACAAGTAATTGCCATTAATTGATAAAATGCCATAAGTAATGGCTCCAATACATGTCAGATTCAACAATTAGTTCTGCAAAAATGTCAACAAAACAACAGTTCCAACTAAATGGCAACTTCAACAAAATGACAACTCCAACAAATGATGGACCCAATAAACACTGCTTCATTATTTTAAAAAAATAAAGTTTTTCTTGAAAAAGGTTAAATTATAAAAGAAAAAAATGTTGAATTTATATGATTTACCTATATAAAATTAGTTTTCTCTGATTTTTTTTGGTTATGTTCATAATGCACTAGCTCTTCACAGATGCATTTGGGTGAAAGCCCTCACCTTAGCGCATTTAATGATCTATTTTTTATAGCAAATATTTGCAAACTGGTGAAAGATAAAGCGTAAGAAGACAAAAAAATTGCTGTTCTCACTGTTAATTCCATTAGTTTTGCTTAATGCCCAACAAAAACTTTTTGTTAGAACACTAATGGCTGTTTCCTATGCAAAATTTTGAATTAAGATTTTTAACAAAATAACTGTTTTTCTGATCATGTTACATTACACCTGATCTTTGAAATCTGATTTGTGGATTAGGGGTACGTCACGATGATCGACAAACCCTAACACTAATTTTACTATATGTTCTTTATTTAAACTCCTAAATCTATCACTAACCCTATCAAATTTTGAGATTTTTCGTTAACTATCATGTGATGCGTAAAAATTCCGCTTTTATTATTAAAAACATAAAAAAATGCAGATTTCACCCTATACTAACCCAATTTCAAAGCGGATCTCACTGCCTCGCAACCCTGTTCTATTATAATTACCACAAAATTCATTATGTGTCACATTAATTTTAAACCAGACCCCCAAAATTCGCTAATGACCAATGTCACTGCCGCTGCACCCAATCAATCAATTAATCAGTCAATTAGATTGTTAGTGAACTTTAAGGTGTCTGCTTTGGCAAGCTCATAGATATCAGATATACAATTAAATTTTATAAGTAATCGGGTTTTAAATTATTTAGATATTAGAATTTTCCTCAATCGTCATTCGTATCTATCTACGGTAAATACCGTATGATGCTCATAACCTATTTAGTCACTACAGTTCCGAAAGAAAAAGCATTTTTTAGTGATCGTCATGCACTTTAATCGAGATGAAAACCTGTTGGTTAAACAATTCTCATACAAGAGATAAGGCCAAGTTGATTATGTGTTTTACATTACCCCCACCCTCAGAGCTTCCCCCTCCCTCATAGTAAAAAAAATTTTGATAAATATATATAGGGCTACGGGACATTTCAGAAAATTTTTATATAAATTTTTTTTTGGAAAAAAAATTTTTTTAAAATTTTACTATGTGAACCACCCCTGGAGAGGGAGGTAATGTAAAACACATAATCAACTTGGTCTGGCCTAAATATAGTACTATGTGATGCATATAGTGATGTTTAAGTGCAGAAATTCACGTTTTTACTGCGTTTAATGCATTGTCCAATTAGTTATGAGATTTTGCCATTAAAAAATGCCATATACTTCGTAATATTATATATCATTCCGTTCCTGGTACAAACATTCTTCACTAATGATTAATTAGCATTTGTTAATCATATCAATAAGTAAGTGATCATCACTATGTTAAAGTGAATTTCTAATCTTCACTTACAGGTTTTCACTCTGCAGCATTCATTTAATAAATTATTGAAAAATATTATAATGTAATTTTCATTATTTTTATAAAATAATTTGATAAAAATGCACAGATTTACTTTATCATGATTTGCTTATTATAGGTGATCGAGATTAATCACATGCTATAGTATTTTTCATTAATATTAGGGTTAGGACCCACCTTAAGTTAGTTTAGAGACAGTCATATAGGTAAAGTTACCTCCCGACATTTTTGATAATGCTCCAAGGAGAGTTTAGACTACCATTTCTTCTATTTTTTGCATTTTTCTCTTTTTTTCTCTTGTTTTGCTTCGTCGGGCTGATCCGGGTTCATAAAATTTTAACGATTTGATTGGTTGGAATGACGTAATTTACCCTGCTTTAGCGGACCCCTTATTATAGAGATCCAATAAAGGCTTCAATCAAACATTTACTGTATTAACTTACATGGTTTATTAAATGCGATTAGAATTTTGCAAAACAAAAATAATAGGCATTAACTTGCTGTCTCTATTGCTTATTTATGTATTTAGCGATTTCAAATATATTGTAAAATCCAATTTGTCAAGAGCAATAATCTAATATGTCGTTAAAAAGAATTCTTTTTCTATATAATATCTATTTGTTAAAAAATTTTAAAGATGATAATAAAAAAAAATGTATGGCAAAAATTATAAAACTATTTGAACAATAATTAACTTATACCCTAATAGATAAATTTATTTATCGGAATTGTAAACTAAAAATTTTCTTTAATGCAATAAACTGAATCTACTATACAAATGGCAAGTAAATATTTTCATATACTTGCGCAAATGTAAATTTCTTTTAAAAAAACCCCATAAATGAGTGCATGAGAGTGAAACCTGTAACTCATCATAATAAATTATTACTATTGTTACAGTAGGGAGGCCTTCTTTAACTCCTTACTATAACAACGACACAGCTACAGGGATCCTTTATCGGTTTATAGCGGTGTCCAAGAGGTAGGTATAATTCCTTAGTCTGTAAGAAATTATACTCTTCTCTAAGGGCAGTTCGGTATAAAACACAGGAGATAATAGGCAGTTTATTAATTTAACAAGAGGGCTTCCAAGGTGTTTGTTCCTTAGTAATCCCAAGAGTTTATTAATAATAAGAGAGGAGGATAATAATATAAAGGTAAAGATAAAATACAATGTCTGGATCTATCTAGTCTACCTTGACTAAGGGAAATTCTGTACCTTTAAATACATTTTAGAATAAGCGCTATAAGTGTTAATTTACAAGAGCAACATAAGCGATATAAGCGTTATAAACGGTATAAGCGGTATAAGCATTATAAGCGATATAATCATTACAAGCAGTATAAGCGGTATAAGCGGTATAAGCGTTATAAGAGATATAAGCGTTATAAGCGTTATAAGCGATATAAGCGTTATAAGCGATATAATCGTTATAAGCGTTATAATCGTTATAAGCGTTATAAGTGTTATAAGCGATATAAACTATTCTAAATGACTCTTCTTAAAATTATAAAATACACATTAAAATAATAATAAAATACAATAAAATAATGACTATTCATTCTATAACACTATGCTTTTCAAAATTATTGTGATTGGTAATTTTTACACATCACAATAAAATCAGAAATCTAAAAAAAATGCCAATACATAATTGACGTAATTTAAAAAGCGCACTAAAATATCCATTTGTGGAGGTCCGCTAAAGCGGGTTAAATTACTTCATAATCAATCAATCAAATCATTAAAATTTTATGAACCCGGATCAGCCCGACGAAGCAAAACAAGAGAAAAAAGAGAAAAATGCAAAAAATAGAAGAAATGGTAGTCTAAACTCGCCTTGGAGCATTACCAAAAAATGTTGGAGAGGTAACTTTACCTATATGATTATCTCTAACCTAACCTAAGGTGGGCCCTAATCCTAATGTTAATGTAAAACACTGTAGCACGTGATTACCCTGTCCTTATTTGTGGAACTTTTTTGTTTGTATATTTGCTTTCAAAATGCAGCGCATTTAAAAAAATCCCTTGTATTACCATTTGTGAGATCTTGCACCTACGCGTGGATCTGCATGATGAATTCTTATGGAATAGTTAGTTATATTGCAGTTCACTTAGCCAATAATGTATACCTAATAAATTTTTTTATTGTTTAGCTATATTTGGTATGTGTTTTGGTATATGCATGTTGTACTCAGATTCGAAATCCGCCCAATTTGGAATCCGTCCATCCTGATTCAAAATTGGGGTGGCCGAATTTGGAATCTGTAAACGAGTTACCCCGATTGGGGATTACGATGATCAGTACCTGTGTTCATAGAACATCCAGTAAAAATCATATTATACATTGATCTATCAAGTCGGGGATTAAAATTTATTATTGGGTCGGGAATTAAAAGTCATTTGTTTCAGTTATTAAATATCCGATGCATAAAATGATGTAATTGTTTATAAAGTTAAATAGGTTAAAAAGCGAAATTCAAAACAAACAAATTTTAAGAATACTTAACTGATTAGCTTTTATCATGGATGTAGATAGTGATTTTTCTTTTCTTTCCCGCATGGCTTTTAATCAACTTTTATCTGAATTTATAGCAAATCGCAAACCTTAACAACGAAGAAAGGCAATCATTACGCAAGAGGATTATGATCTAATTATTAAAATTTTAAAGAACTCTGAAGATTCGTCTATTGGAACTGCAAATGATTGCTTTTGGGCAAAAAATAATTTTTGCTTACGTAATCTTGGAACACCACAAAACCCTATTCTTCAGATTGTGAAAAAAAAACATCGAAGGGATCAGATCGTGTAATCTGCCCATTTCAAAATCTTTATCATGTTCTTGGAAAAATTCATGGAAGTACACACCAGCATTCTGGTTCCAAAAAAACGTATGAGGCTATAAGTAATCAATATGCCTATGTCCCTAGATCATTTGTAGAGCTATATGTCTCTCGATGTACACAATATTGTACATAAAGGTAAATTATTAAGTTAATCACTTTTGAAGGTATAATCTTGTGACATAAATTTATTACTCATCATTAAAATTTATAATAATTCAAGAAATTTTCCTGCACCTGTTATCGGAAAAACTATTATTTCAAAGGACTTCTTACACCGCGTGCAAGTTGATCTTGTTTCTTTTGAAAGATATCCAGATAAGGAATATCAGTACATTGCGCACCTTCATGATCATTTCACAAGGTTTTCCTGGAGCTGCCCATTACGTACTAAAGAGGCATCAGAAGTTGCTGCATTTTTATTTTCAATTTTTACTATCTTTGGGCCTCTTTATATTTTGCAAAGCGACAATGGTAGAGAGTTTACAGCAAAAGTAATTTTTGAACTTCTTAGTTTATGGAAGGAGATCCATATAATTAATGGGCATCCCCGCCATCCACAATCACAAGGGTCCATTGAAAATTCTAATAAGACTCTAAAAACTGCACTCTCATCATGGATGGAAGGTAATGAATGGAGAGACTAGAGCATTGGTCTTCCTATTGTTACATATGCTATGAATATCCGTTGTTCTAGGCCTACTAGTCATACACCATATGAACTAGTTTTTGGACAACATCCGTTGCGTCGTTTTAATATGATTGAAGAATTAAAACAACATAATACTAATATGGAGGAGGACTTGGCCCAAAATATGGTTGGAAGTGAGGAAGATTTGGAGGAAACAGATAATGATGATGGCTTGTATAATGATAATAGCGATTTTAATCATATGGATTAGAGCTTGTACCCGTATAAGTGTTACCCGGGTAACCCAGTTAACACCTGCCAACCGGGTCATAGCTATCATTAACCAGGTGACCCGGATTAATTATCCATAAGCATGATAATGTGACGTACAAACGTATGTACAGTACGTATGTCCGTTGGGAGTGAGGTCATTCCAGTTTATTTTTCGACGGCCTCTAGCCGTTGGAGGATAAACTGATTATGTTACAGCAATTATCATGATTCTCAGTGCACCTGTAAAATTTGCTGAATGATTTTTAGGCCGGTTAAACTATATATAAAATTTTATACATAAAAATTAAATAAATTTATCAGTATCAACCAATAAAAAAACGGGTTACCCAGATTATTAAAATGACCCAGTTTATAATGTTGTAAACGGGTGAGTAACCCGGAGCTTAAATTTTTTAACAGGTACAACTTCTAAAAAAATTACATACCCTTAAGAGCTACCTCAATTTTGCATTAGCCAATCAAACAAACCAGGACAACCGGGTCACCCAGGTAACCCAGATTTTTTAAAACAATCTGGTTTGTGACCCAGTAATAATCTGGTAAATGGGCGGGTTATCCAGAATTTGAAATTTATTTCGGGTACAACCTCTATGATGGATGGTGCATTCGCGCTACCCATCTTATTTAGTTATTTCAGTAATATGCAGCATGTAATTACAGACTAAGCTATTGTGGTTTATATCGGTAATAATAAAAAGGTAATTAGTTTGTATTGAAGTTGTAATTCTATTAATTATTATAAAAAATTCTGGTACAAACTTACCCTATAGATAATATATTTTAGGTTGAGTTTGTATTAAAATTATTGTGGCTTCTACTAATAATTACTAAAAAAATTCTTGTAAAACTTGTTCATTATTCTAATTATTTAATATGCAGTTAAAGTTAAGTAGTTCGCGTTGAAATTATAGTTTTGTCATAAGTTATTGTTATAAATATTACTATTCTAGTGATACACATATGTGATTTACTAATGCATTTATTAATGTTATCTATATCTCAATCTAATTTTAATACTATAATGTGCACATAACGAAGGAAGTTAATAATTATAGTTGTTATTAAAATTGAGCTAATTTGGGTTGAACACAGCATCAGTCACTGTAAAAAATTTTGTTACAAACCTTGCTCATTATTCCAGTAACATGCAGCATATAATTACAGACCAAGCTATCATAGTTTATATTGGTCATAATGAAAAGGTAATTAGTTTGTATTAAAGTTATCATAATTTTATCATAAATTACATTAAAAAAATTCTGTTACAAACTTACCTGGCAGACAATACATTATGAGTTTGCATCAAAATTATTGTGGCTTCTTTCAATAACTACTATAAAAAATTCTTATGCAAAACTTGCTTGTTATTCTAATTATTTAATATTTGGTTTAAGTTAGTTCACGTTAAAATTATTATATTTTCTATCATAACTTATAGTTAAAACATTACCATTCTGGTAATACAAATATGACTTACTAACGAATGTTATTAATATTATATATATCTCAATCTAATTGTAATGCTATAATGTGTACATAATGAACAGAAGTCAATGATCACAGTATGTTGTTAAAATTGAGCAAATTTGTATTGAACACATTATCAGATACTGTAAAAATTTTGTTACAAATCTTGCTCATTATTCCAGTAATATGCAGCATGTATTACAGGCTAAGCTATTAGGGTTTATATCAGTAATAACGAAAAAGGTAATTAGTTTGTATAAAGTTATCATATTCTATTATGAATTACTATAAAAAATTCTGTTACAAACTTTCCTGACTGACAATACATTTTATTGTATTAAAATTATTGTGACTTCTATCGATAACTACTACAAAAAATTCTCATGCAAAACTTGCTTGTTATTTTAATTATTTGATATGTAGATAAAGTTATTATAGTTTCTATTATGTGTTATTGGTATAAACATTACCATTCTAGCAATACACACATGACTTACTAATGTGTAACGTTATCTATATCTCAATCTAATTTTAATATGATAATGTACACATAATGAAAAGAAGTCGATGATCACAATATATTGTTAAAATTGAGTAAAAAATTTTGTTACAAATCTTGCTTGTTATTCCAGTAACATGCAGCATATAATTATGGACTATGCTATTGTGGTTTATATTGGTAATAATGAAAAGGTAATTAGTTTGTATTAAAGTTATCATAATTCTATCGCAAAAATACTATAATAAATTGTTACAGACTTACCCAACAGACAATACATTTTAAGATTGAGATTGTATCGAAATTATTGTAGCTTCTATCATTAACTACTGCAAAAATTTCTTATGCAAAACTTGCTCATTATTTTAATTATTTAATATGTGATTAAAGTTAAGTTATTTCATATCGAAATTATTAAAGTTTCTATTATAAGTTATTGTTATAAACATTATCATTCTAGCAGGACCCTGAAGAACTCTGTTACAACTTAGATCTAAGTTTGTATAATTTTAGCAGTATTTTAGCCAAATAGATGTATAAAATAGAGCAAAATTTGAAAATTTACTATATAAAAATGCAACGTTTGTGAATTTCTATGCAAAACTTCCTTTTTTTAGAATCATCTGAGTTGTATTAGAGTTCTTAGGGGCCTATTCTAGCGATACACAGCGTGCGACTTACTAATGCGTATTATTAATGTTATCTATATTTTAATTCAATTTTAATACTATAATGTATATATAATGAACAGAAGTTGATCTTTTAAATTTTGAAAATACAAAGTGTATATAATGATCAAAAGTCGATTTTTTTTTAAAAAAGTAAATATAAATTAATTGATAACCGATTATTAATTCACAGTAATAGATCGATTAAAATTATGACGAATCTATTATGACATTAATATGCAACTGATATATGTCATTAATTTTCCCATGGTTTTTGAATATGGCAAATCAAAAAATGGCAAAGTGCAATTGAATTATTATTAACATTATTATTAAGTAGCGTTTATTATACACTTACATAAGAAATTAGTAAATTAACACATTGATCACATTTTGGATACAACTATGATTCTATTGGTTGGTAAATTGACATCAAACTATAAACTATAGAAATCGCTAAAAAAATTAGTAATTATCAAATAATCCGGACAGAAAATATTCTGACCAAAAATTTACAAAAAATGGAGAAATCTAGAAATCAATTATCTAAATATTTAGTGGGACATAATTTTTTCTTAGCATTATTATTTGTTAATATATTTAATATTTTTTATTAATATCATGTTTTTTATCTTTGTAGAGTAGTTAAAGAAATAAGTTTGTTGTACAGTATTATTATATCATTACAGAATTACGTTGCATTACGGCACTTAATATTTACGGCAATTTTCATATCGATCAAAATGTGCGTTTTTAATATTGTATATCATAATTATGAATCGGGATAGACAAATCAAAGTTTTTCTCACACTCTGGTCACGATGACCAATCAAAAACATTTAAATGGACGAACTCTGAATTAAAAATAGATAAGAAATGATTAATAATATAACATAAATTAGTAAATTAAATTACCCGTTATAGAAACTACATCTACACTACATAAAATATTATGAATAATCAATGATGCAAACTCTGAAATAATAGAAAATGTTGTAATAATTACTGAATTATCATATTTGAAGCTTTCCCACACTCAGATCACATTCTGTGGATTTGGCCAATCACTAACATTAAAGCGCACAATCTCAAAATTAAATAATAAAGATTATATAACTTTTTGTAGACAAATTTGCCTGCAACTACTCTACATATTGTTATCCTATATCCACTTCTTCAAAGATAGTAGGTAACTAGCGCGATCTTAGACAGTGAACACTTTGTGCAACCTCACTTTGTTACTGTGATATATCTAAGTCAGAAGGCGTTTTTAATAAAACTTAACAAAGAAGATTTAAGGCAATTTGCAATTACGAAAGAGGCTACAATTAAAAGTATATGAGGATACTAATAACTGTTTAATTTATGTAATAAATAAATGTATTTATTAGTGAAAGAGTATGAATACTCGATGTTGAACTTGGGGTCCACATCGGCCGCTTTTATACTTTTTGAAATTTTACAAATATAACGGTCAATATCTTTTACATGAATAATATATACTACAACTACTATTAATAAAATATATAGTATAACTAGTATAAATATAATATATGTAATAAATAATATATATGTGATAAATAAAATATCTAGAATATAAGCTACAAATATGACATCTTATGTCAGATCTATGATTTTGCCCGCAGCAATCTCCTAGCCAATCAGATTGCTGATCTATTAATAAGTATAGAAGTAAATGTTTGACAACTCCTATCTTGGCAACCAGAGGTCGTACAAAGACGTACTATAGCTCTTAGAACCGTCTCGGTGAGCTGATTCGAATGGTGGTGGTTTCATTTAATTTGGATCAGTGGATCATAGGTTATGATCACTTTTGTGTTTTTCTATAGGTCAACAATATTAAAAAATAATGTGTAGTGCTAATATTAATAAAAGATGTTCCAAATATGAAATATTACTTTCTTGTATACTATCCAATTTCTACTATAAAATATAGTAGGATAAAAATCCAATACCAATAAAATGATGTTATCAAGTAGGTTAATAAAATATCTTGCTTTCAAATCTTTAAACTATTCGAATTTATGAAGAATTTGTAAATGAACTTGAGACTAACAACCTTGTAATACTAATTTTAAAAGTAAGTTAATTTTATAAGATTTTAGCATTTTTACCAAAATCTTATTTTCCAAATGTTTTATAAAAAATTTATTGAAAAATAAATAAATTAATAAGAACACAGTCTTACAACTGTTTAAAAATACATGCAAAGACCCAATTATCAGAACAAATGCAAAATTTGTTCTAGTATTATAGAATAGTCTTTCAAATTAATGCAACTAGTAATAGCATGCTATATATAAAGTTGTCTAGGATAGTCAATAGGTGCCACTAATATTTGTGTTTCTATAAAAGTCTTTATCTTAGAAATATCTATTAAGTATTTTAATTGCCTTAAATAATCATCAGTTGATTAAAGAATTTTTCTATTAGATTAACTAGCTTTATATTTTCTATACTTCAATTAGTATAGCCTTTATATATATTTAAAAATTTTAGAGCATTATGCTAAATTTCTAGAAATACACTAATAATTTAGTATTATATTAAAAACTAGCATTATACAATTAGCTATACTATCCAGCACCAATTACTTATATTTTAGTATAAGATATTAATATTGTGAAAATAATATAGAAAGAAATTAATTTTAAAAATTAAACTTTTATTTGCTAAAGTAAGTACCAATAGGTTTTACAACTATTTAAGCAATAAAAGGGCTTCTTGTTAGTGTTTAGACACTATAGCTACAATAATATAGAGGTTGAATAAAGCTTAATTTAGTTTTTTTTTAATTATTGTGCTTTAAAGAAATGGGATCTATTAATTAAAACATGGCTTATAGCTTTTTTCCATTTTGAGAAAATTACATTTGAAATTTAGTATAACAATAACAATAATAATCTATTATTAGTAGAACCTGTTTGTTCCATATGAATTAGACAATTATATAAGCTCTTTTTTATGACTATAAAGTAAGAATCAATAAGCAAATTTCTAAAATTATTTTTAGATTTCTTCTATTTATATACTGCATTTAGAAAAATAGGTATTAACAAAATTTTATTATATAAATCAATGCTTTAAATGCTAAATTATATAATTGAATACATGCTTTATTTGATATTATTGTTAACGCATTTTTGCAAAAATGTCATAAGCCATATTTTAATTAACTACTCTCCAAATATAAATTACTAGGGTAAGTATAAAGTTTAATTCTATTTACTTTAAAGTTTGTATTTTAAAAGAATATATAATTAATAGCAATTATTTAACTATTCAATAAATTACCAGTGTGAGTATAAAGTTTAAATTATTTATTTATTGTAGTTTGTATAATTTTGTGACCCCTATGGTTAATTTTTTTATAATTAAATAATTGTGATTGCAATCATAATTGCTAAAGCTGCCTAATTTATCATAAACCTGATCTTGATACTCGTAATAAATTGGCTGGTTTTAGCAATTATGATTGCAATTACAATTATTTAATTATAAAATTAATCATAGATATCAAAAAATTGTACAAACCACAATGACAATTGTGTTTTAAGAAAAATATCTGATATGTATAGTTAATATAATTAAATTCTGTTTACTTTAAAGATTATTAGTTTTTCAATTACTAGTATATTTTGTATAAAACAAATAGAATAAGTCCAGTAAAATATAATTGAAAGCCTAATAAAGGATTTCTTTTACCTAACCCATATGATCATGCTGGTTCTGCACAGCATCACATATTGTACAGCTATTCTATATTTGGTTACCAAGCTTTACCTTATTAAGCTCTATACATACTTTATTATTTATGGTCTTCATTTCTTGAAATTGGGTTTTAAAATAAATAACATTACTATGCAAAACATATATTCTACTTTTAAATTGGCTTAAAATTTTTTTAAAGTCCTCTTCTTTGTCTGTGAATAATTTGACATATTAATATATTTAGAATCTTTATCAGATTTGTACAAGTAGTAATTGTACATCTTTGTCTCTAGTAGTAAAAAAAAAATTAATGAGCCATTTTGGAATTTGCTTTAACTACATTCTTTTTTTACTTTTTCTTGCTATTGAACTATATAAATTGTGCTTAGGAAGAAAACTAGGGTTAGCTAATTGATTTCTTGAATTTACTATTAACCAATTATAGTAATTAAACATAATGTTTTGTCAACTAAGTTAAAAAGTTGACTTGAATTTGGTATTGTACCTTAATTTGAAACAAGAAATGTACTAAACTTTTTATAATTATAGATGATATCATCATTTTGATCTTTTAAATCATAGTACTAAGCCTTTTTTTATCTTTTTTTTTTAGTTGAAAGAGGAGTTTCTTTAGTGTAAAGTTTTGATGCAGATATTTTGTATCTATTTTTGCTATCCTTTAAACTATTTAGCAAGCAAATTTGCTTTCTAAAATTTTTTTTACCTATTATTAAGAAATTGCTTCAAATTTTCTTTAACAACACCTTTCTTTTCCTAAGCTTAATTAAAATCTTGCTATATTTCTGATTAGAATCTAAAAACAGAGCTACCATGCTATTATTAAAATTACAATTATAGCTAATTTAAAAATATGACATATCAGTTTGTAGCTTAGACATTTAAAAGAATAATAATTTTTGTAAATAGAGAATAGTAATTTGTTTTTAATAATTTTGTATTTAAATAAATTCTATGATAGTATAGAATTTATTATATACAAAATTATAAAAAATAAGGGTATGGCGACATAGTGTAGTTGGATAGTTGTCACCTCCCAAGTAGTTGTAGCAAAGTTACAGAGTTCAAATTCCACTGGAGATGATTTTGAAGAATTTACCTTTGTTACGGTAACCCTGATTCCGAGCTCAAATTTACAAATCTGTTTCCTAGATTATACCAACTCATACTGGGAGCTTTGGTGCCATGTTATGCACAGAACTGGGCGTGTAGATTCTGGGGAGCACAGGCGCTATGTTACACACAGAACCATAGGACAAAGAGAAACCATACTTGGCAAGTCCCAAGTAGAGAGGTAGTCAAACTTTTGATGGTACCTAATAGGAATCGGATGGGAACTAACCGGTAGTAAACTGACCGGAAGCGGACTTACGACAAAAGAGTTTATGACAGGCCCTACCAACTGGACTGCTGGGGGTCGTACCAGAGGAAAAGGACATGTTTCAGAATCATGTACCAGAGGGAGGGAGCTTCTGTGTTCACCAGGGCAAACCAACCCTTCTGGGTCCTTGGATTGGAAGTAGGAAGACAACTGGGGGAAAGAAAGCTTCTGATGGAAAGAAACTGAAAGAAGAATAGGACGGTACTAGGATCAGGTGAACTCTACACAGGCAGAAGTAGGTAGTGAAAGTGGTTAGATAACCACTCCTAACTGCAAGTGTTGGTTTCGGCAAATGCGTACGCAACTGAAAGCATAGGTGATACCTGTGTGGGACAGGGACCGCTCTACCAAGTTTTCCACTGGGATAAACTAGTCCTAAGGGGGTTTGGTTAGTATCCAGAACAGAGTTCTGGTGATACAAGACAGACTGGCAGGAGGTAGGGATCAGGGGCTTAAATAGGCAATGCCAGTATGTGGGTTGCAGGTATGACAGCTAGTGTAGAACCTTCGGGTAGCTACTTAAATAGGCAACCAAAAATTGCAGGTAAGGCTAGTTGTACTCTCATCAATGTACAAATTTCGGATATCCTTCCATGTAGGGCGTCTGGGTTTTGATTATCTTGAATAAAAGCTTTTCTCCTAAAGTGGGCACTTTGACTAGAAAAAAAAATTATAAAAAATAAATTAGCTACTTTTGAAATATAATCATTTGATATGATCTGGTACAAAAAGATTTGTATCTCAATAATTTTGTAATTTTGATTCTAAGTAAAAGATTTTATATTTTTGATTAATTATTAAAAACTTTTAATATCATATAAAATAAGTTTTAGTCTAAGGGCTTGCTATTTATCACATAATTTTTACTATAGATACATGGTTAGAGATAGTAATCATATTTATAAATTATATTGATCAGTTAGAATTAAATAAAGTAATTATACTATACATAGATAGGGTAGCTACTAAGTAAAAAATATCATGCAATAAATGGCATGCCCCTAACTTATTTTATAATTTTATTGTTTTAATATTGTTTTATTTTAATAATTTTGCACGTAAAATTTGCTAGATTTGAAAAAAAGAAAAAATTTTTTTAAAAAAAGATATTTTAAATAATTTCACAACCTATATACAGTCTTGTAATATACAAGTAATTAATATACATATAATAAAAAATATAGTTAAAATTTAAGCAAAATTGAATTACTAGTTGTAAAGAATTAAGCCTTAAAACTAAACTTTGGATTTTTTTTACTATATATGTATATATATAAATTACTATAGTAAATTATATAGTAAATATATTTTTAAAAAAAACTACTATTAATAATTTTTTTATTTAAAATAATCTAAAAAGTGCACTATATACTCTGTTTCCTGTGCTCCCTAATGTACTAGTAATAATTTTATCTAAGTTGAGTTATAGTTAGGTTTCCGAAGTTTGATTTGGGTTTGATTTGAGTTTGATAAAACCCCAAATTAAACTAAACTCAAACTATAAATTTTATAAAGTTTGCGATCAAACCCAAATTCAAATAAAAAATAATCAAATTCAAACCAAACCCAAATACTATATTAAGTTTGATTTGAGTTTGATTTGAAGTTTGCAAAATAGTTTGAGTTTGAATAATATAAATATATTTTTATATTTTAAACAAGTTACTTAATTGATAATTAGCCTGTCAACTAAAGAGTGATCATAGGCGAAATGTGGCATACTTCCATTTAAGCCTTTTTTCTTACTAAGTTAATAATACATGTTCACTAATTAAAAGTTGTAGAGCTCATCAAGACGTATCTAATGGTGGTTAGATCATCCAAATCGGGCTAGTGGATAGTTAGATATAATCGAAAAACAATTAGCTAACTATATAAAACTCAGTGATGCAAATATATATAAAAATCACTTTAGGTAAAATGTGGCGTCTTCTTTCTAAAACTTTTTTCCTACTATGTTAAAGATACATGCCCACTAATTGAAAGTTGTAAAGCTCATTGAGACGCATCTAATAGTGGTTAGATCATCTATCCAAATTAGCCCAATGGATGATGAGATATTGTCGTAAAATGATTGGCTAACTATGTAAAATTTCTATTTGTTTACATAGAGATTTTATATAGTCAGCCAATTGTTTTTCAATGATATCTCATCATCCATTAGGCTGATTTGGATAATCTAACCACTGTTAAATGTGTCTCGATAAGCTATACAACTTTCAATTAGTGGGCATGTATTATTAACTTAGAAGCACACCACATTTCACCTATAGTGATTTTCATATGTAATCTGTATTATATTACACTATAATCACTTTTTAGTTGACAGGCGAATTATCAATTAAAATATAAAAATATATTTATATTATTCAAACTCAAACTAGTTTGCAAACTTCAAACTCAAATTTAAACCAAACTCAAATTTAACTAAAAAGTTTGCTTCAAATCAAACTCAAATATTTTTTTTTAATTATAGTCTGGGTTTGGGTTTGATTTAAAATCAAATCAAACTCAAATCTGACCTAAAGTTTGATTTGATCTGGGTTTGTAGGAATCCTAGTTACAGTTAAAGTTAGAGTTAAAATTAATACAAAATTGTAAGAGGATCAATTTTGTTAGAAGTCAAAAGGTATTATCCTAGTAAAATTTTGAGATATAAAATAGGGGCACAAAGTGCATAGTGCACTTTTAGTAAAGTTCTTTTATTTTATTAATAAAATAATCAAAAAAAATTTATTTTTATTAATCTGATAATCTAATAATAATATTAAATTAAAACAATTAAATTAATTTGTACAAAAAATATTTTAATTAAAGCTATTTGAGGTACAAATCTTTTTGCACCAGACTATACTAAATGATACAACAAAAAAATTAATACTATAAAAGGACTTATGTTTTGGAAGTAGGTACTAGGAGAAGATAACTATAAGGAACTTAATGCTGGAGTAAATTCACTTCCAAGCTAACTGGATTAGAAGTTTGAGATGTACCAGAGAAGGATCGATAGAAAACTGATAGTGGGTACCAGGTTGGAATAAACCTTACAAGAGCAGAAGTAGGTAATGGTAGTAGTTGCAGGGTATTCTCTGACTGCAAGTTGTTTGTCTTAGTGAATGCATAAGTTACCGAAGTGTAGACAATACCTGTATGGAACAGAAAATGCTTTACCAGTGAGGATAAAGTAGTCCTAAGGGAATATTTGTTAATAGCATTCAGGACTGACCTCGACTGACTAATATATTAGAGGGCTGTACTAGTGAAACAAGTAGAATTAGCAAAAAGAATGGGTCAGAGGGTTTAAATAGACAACCCTTAGTTGGGTTGCAGGTATAGTAGCTAGTATAGAACCTTTGGGCAGACTACTTAAATTAAAAAACCAAAGTTGTATATGTGGCTAGTTGCATTTTCATCTTTGTAACAAATGTTGGGGTGCCCAAAGAGGCCCCCTTGATTTACAGACTTATATAAAAGACTTTTCATCCAAAGCGGGAACTTTGATATAAAAAATATCAATACTATAAAAGGAAATAATTGTTTATTATATGATTTAAGAATTACTAAGCAAATTTTGGCAATTTTCTAGTTTGAATAAATGTTATATATAGTCAGCCTCCATAAATATAACCTTTATAAATGCAATACCTCCCTAAATGCACATTTTTTCTTTTCATAAGATGTTATTAGTGCTAAATGCACATTCTATATTCTGTAAATGCACATTTTCTCAAATAATATTTTATATCACACTAACTTTCTAAATGCATGTAGCCAATCAAATTTTAGTGTTCAAGATAGGTTATACAGTTTTTGGTAGAAGTTATACAAACTTGATAATCTAAGCAATTTAATTGGCGTTTTCTAAATACAAACCTCCCTAAATGCATGTTGTAGACTTGTCTCTACAAGTTGCATTTATAAAGATTTGACTGTATTTGTTGTAATATATATTTAAATTCTAAATTTTAAAAATTGTTTAACTATTTTTGAAATTTTAAATATTAAAATTTTTTATTGAAATTTGCAAATAGATAATAATTTATTTCTAATAGTGTAAAATTTTATTAGCAATAAGTACTCATATTGTATAATAATTTAATTTTGTTTTATAGTTTTCAAAACTGAATTAGTTTAGGCAGTTTCTGAAAGCTAGTTATATAAGCATCCTAAAAATAGTACAAAAAGGATAGGAAATATATTACATAACCCAAATTTGTGCTATTTCCTTATGTTGAATTGGACATCCATACTGTAGTTATAAAATCTACCATATAATTAAAGCTCTTAGAAGTCATACTGTTTAATTTAAATACAGTAATACATTAAATTTTTTTTACTATTTAATTTTTCTTCAAATATTTTAGCAAGCAAATTTGCCTGCTAAACTAAATGGTTTAAAGAATAATCAATTGCCTGTTATAACAGACTAAAAACTCTTCTTAGTTAACTTTTGAATCATTTTGCAGTTTACTGAATAATTCTATAGTTTATAGAGCAATATATATACTATACAAATTTTTTATTGCAACCTCTGTAAATTTATTCCTGTAGCTGTAAATTGCATTTTTGTATTGTATATTATTATACAAACATGTAAAACATATTTTGTAATATTTTGGTTGTCTATCCAATCAGATTTTAAGTTTGCTATACTGGATTAGGATTACACAAAGTTAATATTAGATGAAAGAGTAATTCTAAAGATTGAATTGCTTATGCATTAATTGTTTTATTTTTATTTTAAAAGCATTAACAATCCACAAAATAATAAGGTTTTAACCTCTTCAAAAATTAATTTATTACAATATTAATTATATTATATAGTTAATGGATGCATATAGCAACCAATAATAGTTTTATTTAGCAGGCAAAAGATTTGAAGAATCACAGAGTAACATTTTTACATGACAATTAATAAAGTATCTAGCTTTGAATTTAATGTACTAACCTGGACCATGAAGGGCTCAGATTATAAGCACATTAAATTCAAAGTCAGATGTGCTGTTCTTAAATGTAAAACATCCAGAAACAGGTTCTTTTTCTTTATAACAAATAAATTATTTAAGCTTAAGGGTAGGGTGAACATAGATCAATTTTCATATGATTTATATGGTATAGCAAAATTTTATATTGAAAACAAAAATATGCTTTTAATAAACTTTTTAGAAATATAGCCTATGTTTCTCAGAATTTTTTGGCATATATTTTGAAGTTTCATATTTATTATAGTAAAATTTTAAACCTTATATTATTTAAAAAAATTTGCCTTCTTATATTGGTAAAAAAAACTTAGGTGACCATAAATTTCCTTAGGTCACATGAAAATTATTAATTCTGATTGGTTGAATCTATGTTGTTTACAATCCTGATTGGTTGATCACCTGATTTCATATGATTACAACATGATCACTATTAAAAATGATCTATATTTATCTACCCTTAATCGAGTCCATTTGGCATATAAATAGTACTTATACGACCTACATTTATAATTAAAAAGAAAACCAAATAAAATATTCTATTTCAGAAAATTTTAATTTTAAGATGTATTTTATACTGTTCCTGGTTTTAGCATGACTGCATCATGCAGCTACCCTAATATTGTATATCATTAATAACAAATAGATCTATCACTAAGATATTAATTTGAGATTTGTGGTGTGAACAAACTGAAACAATAGTTCTGATTCTTTTAATGTTACTTGAAGTTCATAATCTCGACCAAGTATGTGGATTCTTGCTTAAAAAGTTTCAAAGCAAAAAGATTCGGTTGCATTGCATGTACTATATAAAATAGAATGAAAGGTTATTTTTGTGGGAGTGATCTTTCTCGACTTTATTTTTTTTCTTGTTAAAGCTACAAATTAATAAAGTATTTGTATAGCTAAGCAGTTGTATCTAGTCTTGTGGGTGCGGTTTCCTTTTAAGAAGCCCCTGAAAATGGCGATTAAAAAAAGCCTACCATTGCAATTTACTATTAAAAATAGGCCTATCATATGGATGTCGATCACTCAAATTTCATATTAAAAATTTTACCCAGTGAACTGCGTGACAAATCGTATGACTGATAATTTGAAAGTAGCATCGGTGATTAATATCCAAGCTGATTGGTGCTCCTGTCGAGCCGAGAATACAAGATTTTCATCCAATTATATTCCATGAAAAATTTTCTTATTGTTAACTTTTTAGTGTTAATTTTGATGTTAATGAAATACTCTTCTATGTAGATATAAAAAATGGATATAGTATTCATTATTAACATTAAAATTAATAACATTAAAAGTTAACAACAAGAAAATTTTTTTCATAGAATATGATAGGATGAAGATCTTGTATAAAATCCCTTGGCTCGATCGGGAGCATCGATTGGCTCGGATATTACATCACCGACAAATTTTTTGCGCCATGACTATCCTACACATGATTACATCTACTGATATCTAAAATCAGTCAAAAATTATAACCCAAACTTTACAATCCAACGCAAGGATTCACTTGAGACACGACATATGTATTGAGTCTTAAATTTATGGCATTCGCAAACAAAATAAAATAAAATAAAAATAAAATAAAAATTAAGAGAATAATAAGTTACAGTCACTACTGTATGATATGTTCTAAAAAGTTGGCAAAATTGTACCAGAAATCATGAAGCGGGTAGAACAAAGCATTAGCTGGTAGTTTCAGTATGCTTGTTTGCTGTTAAATAGGAAACGATAATATTAGAAACTACTATGCAGAGTAGGAATCGATAATTCTATGTAAGGTGTTGAAGAAAAGAATTTTGTTTACCAGTTTCTTCCATATCAACTAGAATTGGATGTGTTTATTATCAATGTTCCCCTTTCTTTAATTTATCAATACTTGTTATACTTTTGAACAAGGTGAATTGATATTTCAAACTAATGATATCACCTTCAATTCTAATTTCTAATAACCTTACTCTAAATTTAACCAAGAATGTTGTCCTTAATTGAAGCAAATCTTTTTAATTAACAGACCCTTTTTTTCAACTATTTGATTATTAAGTTTGATTTCGAATCTTTATATCCAATAATGCATATCCTTTTTATAACCGCTTGATATTTACGCTACGTATCAATTCAAGTTACATACATAAGAACTTCATGGGTAAACTTCGTGATAATATATTCAATACGACACATACGACACAATTAGACATTTTCTTATTTTCAAATGTAATCGTATGGGCGAAAATTTTTGATGGGGAAGTTGTGATTGTTAAAATAAGTGACATACGTAATGATTTATAAATATTTTATAAATATTATGCGGCTTCATGATCATTTTCATAACAGATAAGCTAAGAAAAGTAATTGACCAATTAAATACAATGATTATCGTTTCATAAACGGTTTCATAAACGATTCATAAGCGGGTTATTAGCTAGGACAGTCAATTAGCCATCATTTGTTTATAATTCTATTTTGTCGAAATAATTAGATCATGCAATATCAAAAAAATGATGACCTATGCGAATGTGACACGAACATTCATAATTGGTTACATGACACGAATTTCCATTGAAATTGAGAGATCTTGTAGTACCATTAATGACAAATATGGAAAGAGGGCAGGCAACAATGTCAAAATATTTGGGCGCAATGTTACATTTAGATTGATTGTAGTGGCTGATGCCGAAAATTTATGAAAATTTTAAATTTTTTGGGGTAAATTTTTTTCGAATTTAGATCGATTTATTAACAAAAGAGTATAGGCAGGTTTTAGTGGGTTTTATAGATCTAAACAAAGACCCTAAATTTCAATTATTTTCAATTTCAGCTTCAGCCTCATATTTGTTTATTAGATAAGGTTTAAAGATTCGCGCTTTAGCTTTAGTTTTTTTTTCAGTCAGCCAAACGTCTTTAGAAAAAAAAATCAATGGATGTTGACTATTTTACAGACACTATACAACTTTTCATATTTGCAATTACTTTTGTAAATTTTATAATAGGTGACCATTCCATATTTAGTTTTCGTGAAAATTTAATAAAGATGATTAACTAAAAACATATTTAAATTAGATATTAGCTGGATGCGCGGAGCTACAGAGTATTCTACAAAGTAAATATTTTTTTTTTTTTATCAATCATTTACATTTATAATCAATATTAAGAAATTTACTAACATAATTATATGGTTTTTTTTCAAGTGTTATTCTTGTTGGAATCGCTGAATATTGTATGTTAAATTCTTGTATAATGATCTTAATTACTGGTATAAAAATATTCGTTCCCGTACATATATCTATAAATAATTAGAACAATGTCAATATAACTAACATTTTATTAAATGTAGGAATTTGTGGGTCAATGCTTAAAAAGTCTTTTTGTTCCTGTGTACCTGATAGACGCTTTGACCTTATGATTTCCCTGCAAGTATATTGTAAAAAAAAACTTCGTTTTTTTTTTTATTTGAAATAATCATTTAATATTTTTATACCTTTTTTATAGGATTTCAGCGGTTTTGTTGATCCCATACGGTAATAGTTTTATAATATTGAGTCATGTAACGATTAATGCTATTCAAAAATTGTTAATTAAAATATTCTAGTATAAATAATCCGTACTGTAATGCACTGCTTTTATATCTCCAGACAAATTGTAAGAAAAAATCATATAAAATCATACAGGATCAGATTTAATTATATATGGATAGGGCATACTTTATTATTTTCTACCCTCAATTAGATGTACTCACTCTTAATTAGGCAGGCATCCACGGTTTATAGAGATTTATAATATAATTGTCTTTTTTTTTTCGGATATTAAAAACAGTGCATTACATAATTTTCTGGGTAATGTAAATTACTCAAAGATACTAATTTTTTAATTTGCTTATTTTTTTTTAGCATCTTGTAAAACTTATGTGGCTTCATTCGGATATGGTATTTATTACATGCAATATCTAAATTTTTTTAATTCAAGCTATAACATTATGCAAATTTCCGCAAGTTCTGGTAGTGATAACTATTACACATCCATGATTCTTTCTTGGACAAATATAGTATTGGAAGTTATTCTAGTAATTGTTTTTGGTTTGCAAACTGATATTTCAAGAACGTAAAAATTTAAAAATTTAATTTATTAAAAAGTTGATTTTCTTAATGGTGGAATTTCTTAATTTTAATTGTTTAAATTTCTTGTATTAAAAATTTTTAGAACTTTTTGCTATATAATTTTATAAATTATGATAACGTGTTTTTATGAAACAACGCGCAGGGGTGTAATTTCAAAGTTTGGCTTAATTCTGTCCGTTATTCTAAATAACATTCATGAACATATTACGCAAAAATTCGGCATTATTATATATATTGTATGTATATATTATTTGGTAAAGGTCTTCCCGTAATTTAGCAAATGAACGTGTGCTGCTCCGTGCAGCCAATCATTTGTCAAATTACTATATTCGCCATTTGCCCAATAATGGCAATTTATGATCGTAGTTCGTGGGGAGTTATGCGGCTGAGTTTTAATTTGGATAAACATGTTTACATCTAACATATGAAAAAAAATAAGAAATAATCTCGTGATCATAGGAGTTGCCGGATAATAAAGGAAATAGGGGTATTATGGCGAAGTTAACAATATTTTGATCGTATCACATAAACTATATTGGCTGGAGTCGAATAAGTTTGTATTATTTGATTCATCCCATTAAGCTGAATAGATTGGTACCAAATAATTCGATTCCGATCACTAGATCTAAAGATATTCGAATTTTAAAGTTTCATTAAAAAAATAAATGAAATTTTTTTTCATTAGAAGGCATTGTGGCGAATCGTTGATATTTCATGACCCCTTGGTCAGAATCCAACAATTTTTGTATCACTCGACCCTTCTTGAAGGGTAGAAAAATCTAATGATAAAAAATCTTTGGATTCTGATTATGGGGTCACGAGATAATACCCGTTTGCTATAGTATTCTATATACCGGTATCTAAATGGTTAATCATGATCTCGTGACAGTTATCCAAATTGGGTGATTCTTATACCAATCAACTCCTCTCGTCGAGAGGAATCGATTGATATAAAAATCAGTCTATCTGGACCACTGAGTCACATAGCCGAATATGTTAACGAATATAAAAAAGTGCATTAACTTAAATATCTCGTGACTTTGCGGCATGAACCGAATAAAATCTATACCATTCGATTCTCTCGATGAGAGGATTCGAATGGTATAAATTTATAGCGCTTTGCAAAATCATGTGACCCGGTGATTTTTTTAATGATGTCTGATAATCACTGAGATTCCAAATTGTCTGTTACTTTATATTTTCGATTGGTTACGTATATTTCTTTGAAATCGGTTTATTTCTTAAAATCTCAAAAAACTATAAATCTCCGATTTTCACACTACATTGTGATCTGCAATTCAATTCCGATCACAGGATCACGGGATATTACGATTCGCCACAATACTTAATTCGCTATAATACCATTATGTCTTTAAAAGGTAATAACAAGGAATAAATTTTTGATTATGATTGTTTGAAGGATAGCAACCTTATCACAGGCGTAAATAAGTATGCGCACCAACGTAATTTATATATTTTGTCTATATTTGTCTGTAAAAAGTGGTGTGATTTTCTAAGCAATACATACCAAAAAGGATAAAAATCGTAGGTAATAGAAATAGAAATTTTGGGATTCGTAAAAATTTTTTGTTTATAAAAATAATTTAATAATTTTTTGCATAAATCTTGTAATTTCAAAAATTGGATTTTATTTAATTTCTTTGATGAACATCAATTTGTGTTATAGATTTAAAGTCACTCAACTGCCCCTTTAAGTGCATCACACGATCATTTTAAAATAGGATTTCATCCTATTTGTTGAGCTTATTTATGCAATAAACTTTATTAAATTACGCATATCATTTATATTACCCATTGTAATTTTTGACCATTTTAAATAATTTCCGTTAAATAAATTTATTCCCGTTATTTTTAATCCATTCATCGAGGTACCATTTATCAATAGAACTATTTAGGCTATTATACTTTAACTATACAATAATAATGATTATTCATATTATTAACTTTAATAACAATGAACGATAATTTTATTTTGATTCAAATCCACTTTAATTTATAGAAATTAAAGTATTAATACTTGTAAACTGTCTTCATTATTGTAAAATGGGAGTTGAAAATGAAAATCTTTTTAATCAGATATCTTGAAATTCATCTAGACTGCTTGATCATTGTTACCTTTGATGAGTAGGTTCGGTGAAATATTCTTTTAAATAAAATGTGAAATTTGTTGCCATGTACAAAAACATGTTAATACAATGCACTATAAACTGATCAACTTTAAAAAATAGACTACGTAGAGAACCCAATATATAACAGAGGCCCAACATACAGAGCAGATCTCAAACTTCTGCACAGCTATGAAAACCAAGCATATAGCAACTATTTCTCAGATACCAACTCATTATATTCTTCTAAAAAACTCCGTTACAACAAATTCCTTAAAAAATATAATCTCCATTATTGCCACCTTTACAAATCTGTAAATTCTTTATACAATACTTATAGTCTAGTACAAAAAGATTTATACCTCAAATAGCTCTGATTAAATTTTTTTGTACCAATTAATTTTTAATTTTTTTAATTTAATATAATAATTAGATTATCAGATTAATAAAAATAAAATTATTTTGATTATTTTATTGATAAAATAAAAAAATTTATTAAAAAGTACCTTTTTTTAAAAATATTTACTACATATAGTAATTTATATATGTGTATATATAGTAAAAAAAATTAAATGGTCAAGCTTAAAGTTTAATTTCATCACAGCTAGTAATTCAATTTTGCTCAAATTTTAACCACATCTTTATTATATGTACATCAATGCACTTGCATAGTACAAGATCATATTGGTTGCAAAATTAGCTAAAATATCTTTTTTTAAAATTTTTTTTTTGTTTTCAAATATAGCGAATTGTACATGCTTAATTATTAAAATAAACCAATGTTAAACCAATAAAAATTATATAATAAGTTAGATTAAACCCTATTTTATTTGTTATTAAAAATTTTAATAATTAATCAAAAATATAAAAACTTTCAGGTTTACTAAAATGCACCTATGGTGTTGAACACCATGTTACACAAAACTATTAGAATAGCCAATCAAAATTTAAGATCAGGTGTAATATAAAATTTTGTTTTTTTTTGTTTATTTTTTAAAAAAACATTCATAACTTAAAATTTTGCTTATGAACTGCCTTTGGGGCTCTAATAAAAAAAATTCCTTGCTAAATTTTGGTATAAACTATGCTCCTGCCCTATCCCAGGTCTCACCCTAACCTTAAGGTAATAAAAATTTATTTTTGTTTTTAAGAGTTTATTTTTTGTTTTTGTTACACAAATTGCAAATCTAATTTACCTATAGTGTTCAACACCATAGGTGCATTTTATAATTACCGAACTTTTACTTAGCACCAAAATTATGAAATTTTTTGAGGTACAAATTTTTCTGCACTGGACCATATTTAGAATCTCATTTTTACTACTATTCAAAATCTCTATTAATATTATAACTCTTGAAGCACATGTATATTTCAATACCCAAGATAAAACTATTTCAAACCACACTATATTTACTTCTAACCAATATCCTATATACTATCAGTCACTAATCAAATCCTCTCTATTATCCACTGAATCAAATAGCATTTTACCAATACCAACTACAGGCTTTTTTTCCAATATCCAAGACATTCTACAAATTAATCTATATCTAATTATTGTTATATACAATATTAGGGTTTAATACTGCTTTCAAAAGGCAAATCTGACAAAATTACTGTATAAACCATAATATTTCAATTGTATGCATTACTGAAACTAATATTTTATCAAAAACAAAACTTTCTTTTTGCTACTACTGGCAAATTCTAAGGGCTTAGTAGAAGGTACTGCAATTATGATTTGCAATAATCTTAAACCTCATATATATAGTATTCATATATATTAAGGTAGGTCTATCACTTTGAACTTGTTGTTTAAGGATAATATAAAGCCCTATATTATATTAGTTTACTTTCATCTACTGATCTATACAAAAGAAATCAAACTCAAACCCAGGTTATTAACTGGATCTTACAAACTCAACAATCTAACTTATACTCTATAATCTTGGAAAATTTTAATATACATAATGATACAACTAGCTCAGCATTAAAATATAAACTTATTAATTTTTTATATTGTTCAAATATGTTTGATATTGGAGCTCATACTTGGTCAAATATAATTAATTATACAAAATAGACTATATTTGGACTGATTCATTAAATATATTATAATATTAATGATAGTCAAACTAGTACACTTAGTAATCATCTTATTCTTTTTACAATCTGGACATTCTAATACCTATAGCAAACTTCCATGTCTTTATACTAGTATTAGCCACAGAATTTTTAATTATAAAATAATGAACTTAGATTAATAAACAGAATATTCTGATCTATTGTCTCAACTATTTATTAAAAATCGTGTTTTACTTTCGACCAATACACAGAAAATTATTGATACAACCTGGCACAAAATACAATAATGCACTATACAAGCTGCAATTCAAAAGATATCTAATAAATAACTTGTAAACAAAGCTACAATTATAAATATATACTACACTGTACTATACTTCATACTGGTTTTAAAAACTAGAATACCTTATAAAACTCTTAAAAAGCAACTTTACTATTTACTTACCTCACATCAATTTATACATTTTATTTATAAACTCAAAAGCAAAGTCAATTTTAATTTTCTCATATTACTTGACTATAATTAATTTCTAATATGGCTAGTACATGCACAAAGTATTTGGAAACAAATATATTATACATATCACTTGAAATACTCTCTTTTTCTCTATTAACAAATCAATCAAGCTTCTAAAAAAAATGCGAGTCTCTTGTTACTAAACCTACACAAGCTATAAATAGTATACTTGATTGCTACCAACCTCCTGTTCATTTTACAAATATTAAACTCCAAACTCAACTTATTACTGATCCTACTCTAATTAAACAACATATTCAATTACATTTTAATAATTGAACTGCATATAGATCTATCAATCCAAATTTATTTGATAATGTTTTGAATTAACAATACCATCCACTTTTACATATTAAGTCTGAATAGTATATATCACTAGCTTTTTCTATAACAAAAGAAAAGTTTCCCAAACAATCTTTCAACTTCCTAATGGCAAAACCTGTAATTCTATAGGTATTAGCTATGAAATAATCAAATATTTAAACTCAACTGGTATTACTATTCTTATATTAGTTTTTAACTGATGCCTTATACAAAACTCAATTCCCAAACAAATAGAAAAAGAAAAAATTCTTTCCTATTTCAAAAAACAATAATTTTGATAGTAATCTCAATCTTACATAACCAATAAGCCTTATTGAACATACTAGAAAAATCTATACCAATATTATTACCAATAGACTAAATCAAGTTTTTTTACAATATCCTATCCTTTCACTATACAACTATGTTGCTCTTCCTGGAAATGGTACTACTATTCCTATTCATATCCTCAACAATTTTATAGAAAATGCACTGAAAATGCCAACTGCAATCACAAAGAAATTTGGCTTCTATCACAAAATATAAGTAAAGCTCTGTAAACTCTATTCTTCTAAAACATGCCCTTACACATTTACTTTTGTCTACTAATATTACTTAAAACTCTTTTAAATATTTATCTGATCAACAGAACAATGTTATTACCAACTTGGGACTTACACAACCCTATAAAGTTCAAAGGTATTGATCAAGAAGAAACAATAACATCTCTTCTTTGGCAAATTTACTATAATCCTCTTATTTCATATATATACTCAAATTCATCTGGCTATACAATTGAAACTTCCTGGCTTACTAATCTTGAAAATTTTACAACTGACAATTTACAAACCAAATGTTCAGTTCTAGTATACATGGATAATATTTTATGGATAGCATTATTCTAAACAAAGCTCTCTAAGATACTTACTATTGCAGAATTCTTCTATTCTATAGCAAAATCCAAGTTAATTCAACTAAATTAATACTTTCAACCAATATTAAACAACAAAACTAACCCAATTATATATAACAACAATCCTTTTCCTTTTCAACAACCAAATCAGCTTTTTAAGTATTTTGAGTATTGGTTTACTTTAGACAATAAACAATTCCAATAGACCAAACTCATTATTGCTAAATCAAGTTAGCTTATACAAATTGCTCGTATAAAACAAATTACAGACACCCAAGTATGCTATATTAATAATATCATTGTTATTTTTACAATAGAATACTGGATACAAAATATTGTATTGAGTCAATCAACATATAACAAAATCTTAATACAGCATATAGGATTAATCAAGCATAAAGCCAAACTTAACTAAACATCCTTACTAGTACTTTACTTCATCCTCAAATTTACAATATTAGGATATCCAAATTAAATACCCATCAGCAAATTTTATATAGATATATATTGATTACTAACTAGATAAGATATATAATATCACTACTAATTTTTATTAATAATAATAGTAATCAATATATATCTAATATAGATATTAATTGATATATCTCTAATATAATATCAATTAATAATTATTATATTCATATAATTATGCTTTTTGCAAATTTTTAAATGTTTTACAGGTTTTCACAAGTTTTTGCAAGTTTTTACAATTTAATATAAAATTTAATTTTATTTATTTATTATTATTATATAATATTTTAAATTAAATATACAATATTTACAAGTTTTCACAATTTAATATAAAGTTTATTGTTTTATTTATTATTATTATATATTATTATAAAAAAAATAACAAAAAACAATAAAACCAAAAGCAAAAAAAAAACAAAAAAATGAAACAAAAAAATAGTAATATTTTAAACTACTTTCACATTTTATTGCATCTAATCCATAAAAATACTAGCCAACAGCTTATTTTCCTCACCTTGCAGTTAGCTATTATTTTCTTTTTTTGGTTTAACTATTATAGTCACTTATATTTGCTTATATTTGCTTATATTCGCTACTTCTTGCAAAGTGCCAGAAAAATTAGAATTGGTGTTCTTGTAAAGTGCCAGAAAAGTCAGGTAGTTTTCTTGCAAAGTTCTGAAGGAAGTAAGAAATAAATAAAATTAACAAAATTAAAAAAATAATAAAAAAATAATTAATAAAAAAAGAAACAAACAAAAAACAAAAATGTAAGCATACTAAATAAAAAAATTAATGAAGCCCCAAATCGCTATTTTTTTGAAGAGTTCATGTTCTTGCAATTTAGAAATCATTGAAGGTTTTCGCAAAGTGCCTAAATAAATAAAAAAAATAAAAATTAAAGAAATACTGATAAGTAAAAAGAAAACAAACAAAAAATTGAAAATATAAACAAACTGAATAAAAAAATGAACCCAAATCTCTATTTTTCTGAATCAGAGTTTGTAACAGAAATTGCTGAAATCAAGTTGTATGATTTTTGCAAAGTGCCAGAAAAGTCTGGGTTTGCTTGTCAAAGTGTTAAAAAAGCCTAAATTATTTTTTTTACAAAGTGCCAGAATAAAATAATTTAATAAAAAATTTTAAAAATAAAACAAAAAAAAACAAAAACAAAAAAACATGAAATGAGAAAATAAATAAAGTGAACCTTGCAAAAATTTGTAAAAACTTCATTTTTAAAAATTTAGAAATTGCTAAAAAATCAGTTGTATGTTCTTGCAAAGTGTCAGAATGCTGAGTTGGCTTGTACAAAGTGCTAAATGTTATTGGATTTCTTGCAAAGTACTAGAGAAGTTAGAGTTGGTGTTTTTGTAAAGTGTAAAAATAAACTAAAAAAAATTAAAAAATAAAAAATAAAAAAACAGAATAAAACTAAAAAAAATAGAACGAATCCAAAAAAAACAAAAGGAAAACAAAAAAAACAATATAAAATTGATAAAAGATCTAAAAACAAAGTTCTAATCTAATCTTGTAGTATAATTATCGAAACATTTTGAAAAGATTAGTCAAATGCACTTTTGATATGATCCAAACTACAGTTCTACTGATCTAGCTTAATTTTCCAGTCCTAAAATATTTCAAAAGAATTTGAAATATTAAAAAAAAAAAAGAAAGAGAGAAAAAAAGAAAGAAAAAAAGAGAAAAAGAAAGAGAAAGAGGAAGAAAAGTAAAAGGAAGAGGGTAAAAATAGTATAAAATAGCTTTTTTTAAGGTTTTTTCTTTTTTTTTAAGCTAATTTTTTTAGTTTGGTTTAACTAGCATTTTATTTTTTTTATTTTATTTTTTTTTAAAAGTGAGTTAGAATTTTCATAATGGGTCAAAACACTAGTCTAGAATATATAATCATTAAAGATTATATATCATTTTAGATAATTACATTATAATTGATTTATAGATATATAACAATTTATATATAAAATGATATATATCAATTATAGATATATATCGATTTTTAACAGTTAATCAATATATATTATTATTTTTTACTTGATATAAAATGATTAACTGTTATATATTGATTAATATCTTATATAAAATTTGCTAATGCTATCTATCTAATTTTATTAAAAGATTAAGTCAATTAAGTATTACTACTCTTATTAGAGTTTAACAACTTCAAAATAATCTTTGGTCACCTATTAGTATTCTTTTATATTCTAATTCTACAATTGATAGCTCTAATAAATTAACTTCAATCTTTAAAATTATTCAGCTCTTCAAACATCTTAACTGGTCAATTAGCTCTAACACAGATCAAAATTTTTTAATAATAGGATAATATTAAGGCAATATATATATAAAACCAAATATTATTAAATCAGATATAAGATTGTTTACTAACAATATAATCATAATATATTAGTCTAATATCATGGACACTTCATGGACCAATAGATTGATAATTATATTAAATTTTAAAATTAATCCAAATAAAAAAAGATGTATATATATTAATATAATCAACAATAATTAGTCTAATAATATATTTCTGATTATATATATGATTGGATAATATAAATATGATATTATTAATAAATTTGTATGATCCAAATTTTGACTGATAATTGATAATATATACCAATTATTGTATAAATTTATTTATTTCATAATAATATTTATCTGATTTTATTAATTTATCTTTTTGAACTTAAAATAGGCTGATATTTGGTCGATTATTGGTATTTTCTATTTTCACTAACTGATATATTTCTGATTATATACATTTTTAGATAATATAAATATAGTATTATTAATTTATCTTTTTGAACTTAAAATAGACCAATATTTGGTTGATTATTGAAATTTTCTATTTTCACAGACTAATATATTTCAGATTATATATATTTTTAGATAATATTAATTAAATATTATTAATTAACTCATATGATCTAAATTTTAGGCCAATATTTGGTTGATTATTGAAATTTTCTATTTTCATGAACTTATATATTTCTGATTATATACATTATTAAATAATATAAATACAATTATTAATTAACTCACGAATCTAAATTTTAGGCTGATATTTGGTTAATTAGTATAATTTTCTATTTTCATAAACTAATTTATTTCTGATTATATACATTGTTAGATAATATTAATATGATATTATTAATTAACTTATGTGTCTAAATTTTAGGCTGATATTTGGTTGATTATTGTAATTTTCTATTTTCACAGACTGATATATTTCTGATTATATACATTGTTATATGATATAAATATGATATTATTAATTAACTCATAAGATCTAAATATTAGGCTATTATTGGTTGATTATTGTAATTTTCTATTTTTACAGACTGATATATTTCTAATTCATGTGATCTCCAATATTTGGTTGATTATTGAAATTTTCTATTTTTATGAACTGATATATTTCTGATTATATACTTTGTTAAATAATATTAATATGATATTCATAAGATCTAAATTTTAGGCTGATATTTGGTTGATTATCGAACTGATATATTTCTGATTATATATATTGTTAGATGATATAATTATGATATTATTAATTAACTCATGTGATCTAAATTTTAGATTGATATTTGGTTAATTAGTATAATTTCTATTTTTACAGACTGATATATTTCTGATTATATATATTTTTAGATAATTATAAATATATTATTATTAATTAACTCACATAATCTAAATTTTAGGCTGATATTTGATAATATATACTGCATAAATTTATTTATTTTGTGATGATATTTATCTGATTTTATTAATTTATCTTTTTGAACTTAAAATAGGCCGATATTTGGTTAATTATTGTAATTTTCTATTTTTACAGACTGAAATATTTCTGATTATATACATTTTTAGATGATATAAATATAGTATTATTAATTAACTCATGTGAAGGCCAATATTTTGTTGATTGATTTAGTTTCTGATTAAAAGATAGATATGGATATTATGGCGCAGTTTCGTATTTTAGCTAATAATATATGATATATCAATCAGAATTAAATAATTTTAGTACCATTCGATTCGTCTTATTAAGGCAAATCAAATGGTACCAAAATTGTTCAATCCTAATTACTAGATCATAAAATATCATCAATTACAATATACAAATTAAAAAGATAAATTATAACAAATACTAATTATGGTGCACACCGAATTATTGTAATTTTCTATTTTTACAGACTGAAATATTTCTGATTATATACATTTTTAGATGATATAAATATAGTATTATTAATTAACTCATGTGAAGGCCAATATTTTGTTGATTGATTTAGTTTCTGATTAAAAGATGGATATGGATATTATGGCGCAGTTTCGTATTTTAGCTAATAATATATGATATATCAATCAGAATTAAATAATTTTAGTACCATTCGATTCGTCTTATTAAGGCAAATCAAATGGTACCAAAATTGTTCAATCCTAATTACTAGATCATAAAATATCATTAATTACAATATACAAATTAAAAAGATAAATTATAACAAATACTAATTATGGTGCACATACTATTTTTCATAATCTATTGAGATCTATTGATCAGAATTGAACTATTTTGTTACCATTCAATTTGTCTCATTTAGATGAATCGAATGGTACCAAAATCATATAATTTTGACCAATACCTTTTGATATATCATAATTTATTCAAAATAAGCTACACAAAGCAATTTTAAAATTAATATGAAATCATAAATAACTTCTGATATACCAGTCCGATTTTTATAATTTTATCACCAAAATGACCATCTTTAAGAGGTGATTCAAACAAGCTCAAAATTGCTAAAATCTGATCACGGGATCACGTGATCACTAAGTTTTTTGATGAAAATTAGATTAAACTAACCTATTTTATCAAAATAATAATAAACACATGATCCCATGATCGGATTCAATGATTTTGGGCTTGTTGGAATCACCTCTTCAAAGTAGTCATTTTGGTAGTAAAATTACAAAAATCAGACTGGTCTATCAGAAGTTATTTATAATTTTATGTTAATTTAAAATTTTGCTTTGCACAGCTTATTTTGGTTAAATTATGATATATCGAGAAGTATCACATGATTTTGGTACCATTCGATTCATCTCAATGAAACAAATCAAATAGTGCCAAAATTAAATAATTATGATTAATACAGTACCGGATAGCAAAAACTAACTATTTTTTAGGGCACCAAATTTGAGAATTTTATAACAATTATAATTGGCTAATTTTTGTATTACAAAATTTTGATTGGTTAAAAATATAAAAATGATTTATTTATATAATAAGCGCCAAATTTTGGATTTTTAAGGGTAGAGTTAAATTGTATCGTTGATCATATGCAAAATGTGACTAAATTTTTGGTACCACATGATCATTATTGTTGTGTTCTTGGAATATTCTAGAACATTACTGCATAAAATTTTCGATAATATATATTATGTGAGTTTACACCAGTAGTACACCCGTACATGCAAGTATTTTTGTTAAACACACATATATATATTTTTTATGACGATACATATAAATTATAACAATTTTACAAAAAAATATTTTTATCTAGAATAAACTGTAGCAATACGTATATCAAATATGTTCTAGAATACGAATAAGATCACGAAATGATCAGCATACTGCATAATGTTTCACCCGAAATTTTGTGTGGCACCTGAAAATTTGTAATCGACTTTTAATGGTTTTCTTACTAGCTATTTATAACTTTTTATATAATTTTTATAATCACATTATCCAATATTTATATATTGTAGCTTATTTTTTTTAATATATATATAAACATTATAAGCAAAATGACGTCTTATTATATTTTATCTTATATAAAAAAAATTTAGCAATGATCTACATTAATTTGCCCTATCACGTTAACTCTACCCTTAATAATAAATATTAACCAATCAAATCATGAGCACGTGATTAGTATCAATCTGATTGGTCAATTGTCCTGCGCCAAATTTCTGCTTTACTATTAAAGTTGCTGAACTTTAAACCCTTATAACTTCTTTAAAAAGCAAGATATCAAAAATCTGTCTTACAGATTTGTAGTTTAGGTTACAAATAAAAAATTTGTAAGAGGGATTTTTAAAATAATTACTTGTTGTGAAGTTATTAGACTTTAAACAATGCTGAAAAAATGGATGCTTTTCGCTGTCCGTTACTGTAGTTCACAAATGTTGCTGTACACTGCAATATTTCTATTGCATAATACCTTTATCTACTTTAAATATTACTTTAATCGTAATATCTTGTGATCTACTAATCAGAATTTAACGATTTTGGTACCAATCAATTTGTCTCACTGAGATGAATTGATTGGTACTAAAATCACATGATTCCAGTCAGAAATTGGTAGTGCGCCATAATACTTTAAAGAGTTACTAATAAAAAAAAAGATAAAAACTTTATTAAGCCTGTTTGATCCATAATCTGGTATAGATTATATATAGTATAAATTATAAAAAAAACTTAAAAAAAAAAAACTGTTTACTCAGAATTTGTAAACACAGGATCATTATTGCTCCGTCTGTAATGTCCTTCGGACAATTAAAAATAGTTATAAGTACAATATTATATAATTTATAAACATAATATAGTTTAAGTTAAGAGTTATATTTATGTTTATTTAGTAATACTTATCACTATTATTATTTTAGTATTTGTTAGTAATTTCTGCTTTTGATATTGTTGCTTTTGGCATTATTACTTTTTGGTATTATCATTATGGTACTGCTCTTTTGTTATGATTTTATCATATTTTGTATAAATTTATTTTTAGAGTATTTATAGTTTTGTTATTAGTTTAACACTTTCTAGTAAGTTGATGTTTTTTATTCCTTTTTAGTTTAGATTTTTTTATTAGTCTCAATGATTTTTTGAGCTTTTGGTATTATCACTCTTTTGGTGTGAATTTGTTATATTCGTTTTGTATAACTTAATATTTGAGTTCATTATGGGTTTGTTGTTGATATTAAGCTTTTTTAATGTTTGTTGGCTTTATTTTTTTTTTAATAACTTTATGATTATTCCATTAGCAAATTTTGTTTTTTGGGGGATTTTATCTTTCATAGATGCTCATTTGCTCAGGTTTTACCTTTTTTCATTTCTTATTTTTGCTCATATATTGTAAATAATAATAAATAAATAATAAATATTAATTAATAACTAATTAATAAATAAGATTTTAAAGTTTATTTTTTATAATTGTTTGAAATTTTTATTATAAAACTGGCTTCGTGGGCAGCATACAATATTAAGAAACTTAGAATTTTTTTACTCGATCGTATTTGATCTTAACCAATCATATTTGGGACTTGCTTCAACCCGGGGGTATCTTAAACCAATAACCTCATTTCTAAATCTTTACAGTTGGCACGTAATTTGAATCACTTGCAGAAATAAGTAAATCCAATCAAGAGTCATCTAAAGCGAAGCGGAATTACGTGATCTTCGGCAAAGCAAAACAAGAAAGAAAATCAAAGTCTGAAAAATACAAAAAACGGCAATCTAAAACCTACCTTGGGTAGGTTAATTAAAAATGTCGGGAGAAATTTTACTTACACATAATTACCTAAAAAACCTACCTAACCCAATCTAAGATGACTCTAACCGTAAAGTTAATTCGATAAAATATATATTATAAGAACCTGCTCCGCTTTAGGCGTCCCTTAAAATAAGTGACAATAAATAGCAACTTCAATTCAAAATGGTTAGAGCTAAACAACAAGTGATTATAGCGAAGTTTGACTGTATATATCAAGAATATATATGTATAAAAATCTTTAACGATGACAAAGAAGTGAGTGAGCGTAAACATAATATAAGCTATGCAACAATAAGAAACTTCGAATTCACTTTAATTACTAAATTATTTTAAATCATTAATTTTTTGAGCTACTTACATACAGATATATGGAACTGATAAAAGTCGTAGAAAGTTAAATAATGTCGAAAAAGCATTTCAATAAATTTTTTCAATTACTTCAAAGACCTGTAATCCTTCAATATCGTAACTATTTTTATAAATTGAATGACTATAATTTAAAAGACTATGATAAAAATGTTGTCTATAGGAAATTTTTCTATTGATGCCATGAAACTTGAAGTCAAAAATGTTTAATGGCGTAATATAATGAGATTTTAAATCAAAATCACGAGTTCCGAGAGCCGAAATAAATTCAATTTTTTTACCAATAATTCTAAACATAAAACTACTTTCTGCTTTCAATTTAAGAGAAGGTGGATATAAAATTTTATAATGTTTTGTTTGAAATGGATTATATCCCCCAATTATTAAATCCAGTTCAGGGATGCGAAATACTGTAATTGTTGGACATAAGCAAAGAGATTCATATTGATATGGTTCAAGCAAAACCAAGTCATATGGATCTTTAGTAGGATATGATCTAATATAATTTTTTAAATATATTTGTTTTTTGATTTCTTTAACATGATTGTGTCTTAATAATTTTGAATAAACAATATTTCTACGAGGAAGTATTTCAATGCCCTTAGGTTTCCATACTTTAACAAGATGATATTGTAAAACTTGTTCATAAACATCACCGAGAATTTTTTCATATGGTCTAACATGTTTATGAAACTTATCCGAGTTCAATGTAAAAAATCTCACCAAGGGAATAAAGTTTTTTAATGTTGATCTCATAGATTCAATATTCTCTTCTGACCATTTAGAAGGATCAGTAGAAAGAGTAGGATTTTGCTTTGCACATCCCCATTGAATGATGCGATCCCAAATTTGAGCTTCATCCTTTACACTAAAGTCATCACGCTTAAGTATAGGAAGAAGTTCAGATTCTTCTAATTCAATGAAATCTTGAGATTCCAATAATACTTCAGGTTCATATTGAATAATATCATCTATGTGTGCATTTAATTTTTTAAATCTATCATGTTGTAAACCAATTTTATAGACATAAACAAAATTTTCTCGAATCCATTGAAAACCCACTCGTAATAAGTATTCTTGTATGTCATCCATCACATAATCAATGGCAATGTTTAGTTCATCAAAAGCAATAAGAAGTTCAATGAGAATGTCTGGCCGAGAATTTTCAAACTGAATTATTCCTGTATAAATATACCTATAATTAAAATTAAAATTAAAATTCACATTATATATAAAATTTAAAATTTAAAAGTAAATAAAAAGTTTACCGAATAATAATTTCAAAAATTTCAGGTGAAATATTTGGTTTTTCAAAATTAATTATACCATTTGTTTTTTTAACCCACTCTCTAGTAAATGCAGATTTAAAATACGATGAACGTGCTATAAAAATTTGTGAATGTCCTCTGAATATTTTGATATTAGGCTCTTCACCTACTTTAATTTCTAAATCATAGTTATTGTCTTCTTCAAAAAATTTAATAAAATCTTGAATTAAAGTTTCTCCATAAAGCTTTTTGGACGTTTTGGACATTATAAAACTATAAATTTTGATAAATATTTGCAAATATATATTCGTTTAAGTTTATAAACTTTTCATTCGTCTCTATTATAAAATTTTTATAAATAATTAAATTTAGATAACATAAAGTTAAAGTTAATCGTGTAAAATGATAGAGATCGAAAACTTTCACTTAAGAGCAAAGCCAATAAAGTCTTTTTAATTAATTTAATCCGGATGAGAAACAATTTATCCTAATAATTACAGAATTATGTAATACTGTACGTAAATGGTTAAATTTACCGAAATTTGCATCAATGATTATTTTGGACTATTTATTTAGTTGTCCGACTTTGTCATTTCCATTAATGACTTTAATTATTCTTTGGCGTGCATTAGCATCTGATCTTCGGTATTCGAATTTAAGTTTAATAAGGGGTTGCACAGAACTATGAAGTACCGTTCTTTTGGGCTCACAAAAAAAGTTCTTTTCAGATAAATCATTAGAGTAATGGATTTGGACGAATAATTTCTAATAAATTACGTAGTCAGACTTTCTTTGATAATTTATTCTAGTTACTATTTTTAGTCATTGTCGCAGCAAAATGTTATACAATATCACCTTATCGATATTATTGTTTTGTTTTCCCGAAATGGAATCTGCCTGATTCAAAATCAGGTTATTACAATCGGGTTCTCTATTAATATTATTCAGAATTTGATTAGGTTATCCTGCTTGAGAATATGCAATTATTATGCGACCCTTATAATCTTATCAATTCGTAAACTAGGTAAAAATTTTTCGGTCACGTGATCATCGGGCCAATCGGAACAAAACTTAAAATACCTAAGACAAGTTGATATAATCTTAAAATTATATTTTTTTAAAAAAATTATTAAGTTTATATATAAAAATTTGTTTATTAATTTGTATTTGGTGTACAAATGTTTTTGTACCTGACCATATACATATATATTCTATCTTCTAAAATCTCAAGAATTTTATATTAAGGGTTTGAATTAAAAAACATTGTCATTCTTTAATAAAATGTTTTAGCAAAATTGCTAACAAATTTTAATCTTTAACTATAATTTACCGTATAGTTCTGCATATAGTTCCCTGTGTACTTTTTAAGAAAGTCAGCCTAGATTGAATAATATCCTCCAGACATTGGGAGATTACAAATAAATATTACTGATCTATATATTCCTTGCTATTAGGCATTTCCAATCTAATGAAAAGATCACACTATTAATTATAAACATTGGCCACAAATCATTTGTTAAAAAAAGGAGATACTACTCTAGGGGTACTATATGTAGCGCTGTATCGTATTAAATAATTTTGAATTATATTATTTTTAAAATAACTTATAGTTAATTTCTTGAACAAACTTATAAATAAAAATATGTTCAAATAATATATAGAAAGCAATTTTTTTTATTTACTATATAATCATTTAAATAAACTACATGTTATAAAAAAAAAATTTAAATTCCTTTGAAAAAAATTGTGTTTTTAGTACTAAATACTTTCTGTTTTGTTTTCACTATTAGGCATTTTAATTTGAAATATAAATTATTCAACTTAAATACTGTAATAATGGCATATTTTGATTAAGTAAACTGTATTCAACTCACTTTATATGAATGTAAATCTGAGATCATATCTTTGTTTCTCATTATGAGGTTTTAAATGATCTATGACTATTTAATTTATGAATGATCTGAAACTTTTATCAACAATGTGAATGAGTAATTATTATTGTGAGATCAAATTCACTAGCATTTTAGCCTTTTATTTGTTGTTTGTAAATCTTTGAAACTTCTTGTTAAATGCTTGAGAAAAGTTAATCAGATATTACCCAATAAGTTATTAGTAGAGGAAAGGAAATATTATTCAATTTTTTTGGTAATATTTAATGTTAATCATGCTATAAAAAGTTTATTTCTTTTTCACTATTATTTGCCTTGTAGTTACTGTAAGACTGACTTTGTTTCTCCAGTTCTGCTAACTGCAAAGTGACTTGACAGTTATAAAGGCTATAATGGCTCTATTTAATAACTCACTGGGCACTAAAAAGTAGTAATAGACACCATAGCTGCAATAGACTTTGGTGTTCTTAAGCACCTTAGTCAATCTTTGGAACTACTTCGGAAATAAATTTTAATTTGTAAAAAAGTATCTAGCGAACTGATTATGTTGATATTCCAATGAATAAAACACGTAGTGAAAGTATAATAAATCAAAAAGATAAATTTTATTAGTAGAAGACATTTAGCAGATCAAAGTTTTCTTTTTTCTTTAGAATGAAATATAATGCGATAATGAACATAGTACAATAATAGAGCATGATAGTTCAGAGGGCGTTAGTAACACAGTATATTACATATTTATATATATACACAGTATTAACTTTTTCTTTAGAATAGAACATAGCACAACAATAAATATACAATAGTAAAAGCATAATAGTTTGGAATATAGCAAGAAAGTTAATAGCACAGTAGTTTTTTTTATATACAGTACTAACATTTTTTTTAGAACAAAGCATAGCATAATAACGAATGTAGCATAATAGTAGAAGCATGATAATTTGGAAAATTAGTAGCATGGTAATATGTATTTTTATATAGAGGTCTTTCTGATCAAAATTTGTTTTCAGATATTTATATATTCAATATTTTTAATATTCAAATATCATTGAAAAAAATTAAATGAATATTTGAATATTTACTAAATATTTATTGAATATTTGTATATAGAGATCTTAACTAGTCCATTCAAATATTCATTTGTTTAATTATTTTACTATTTGAATACATTAGAAAATCCCAAATAAATATTTGATCTACATATAATATTACTAATATATAGCATAGTTATGATTGGTTAATCTATCACAGCAACCAAAAATAATTGAAAGTGCACCTTCCAATTTATAAACTGTCAAAGTAATTTACTAATTTGGTAATCTGCAAAGTAATTCAGAAGTTAGATGAGAGGTATATTTGAACATTTAAATTTAGCCTATTGGTCAATAAATCAGTTTATTATGAAAGCTGAAAGCTTATTCTTTACAAACCCAACTAACAAAAAAAAGACTAAAATGTAGCCTAATACACAAAAATATGAAGTTGAGAATTATATAGTTTGAGTCATGAGAGGAGTTAAAGTAAAGTAGTAGTACTGTAACTGTATAACGATTATTCAATAAAATTAAAATATTAGAGTGAGCATTAAAAGTTGTTTCTAATTATTAGAATAGTTTAAATATTTATTGTATTTTTTTGATTTTCTTTTTTTGATTCATAAAGTAGCATGATAAATAAAAGTTTTTGTTTATTTTAATAAAATTATGGTAATTGCTTCTGCTAGTATTAATTTAATATAATTATCTTTATAAGTTATATACTTAGTTTTTTTTATTTGTTTTTAGGTCTAAATTTTTGATTATTTTTGATCCACCAATAAAATTTTATAATATCACTGGATGATCTACAATCACCTGCTATTCTCATATATAAATTTGTAGCTTAGCATTTACAATTTTCGATTATTTTCAATCAACCAATAAACTTTTAAATTATTATATAATAATCTACAATCACCCATTATGCTCATATATAAATTCGAATATTTACTGAATATTCACTAAATATTCAGTAAATATTTTTGTGGCTTAGCTTTTAATAGAACGAAAAAACTCTTCATTCGTATTGTTATAATAAGATTTTTTAGAATACTAATACTAAAAAAAAGCATAAAAGTTTGTTCTTTTAGCTGCTTTATAAAACATATTTAAATACTATCCTTTTATTTATGGTTAGATCGCACTTCTCTATCATTACAGTTGTATATATATACTATACATATAGATCTAAATATATATTTGAGGCTTAACTCAGTTAAAGGAGTCAAAAATACTCAAGATAAGTTAACAAAAACAATTATCTGCTTTTATGTAATTATTTTACTAGGCTAATGTATAGCATTGTAGAACCGGAGCCAAAATATTTAAAATTTTAAATACTGCATATATACTGCATAGTATTATATAACCCATCATATGATGTTCATCATATTACACAAATGTGTTAATATGCATATGTTGGTAAGGGAGCTAACATTTATTATGTAATATTTTAGAGGGTGGGGTTGGCCCTGTATTATAACAATTTCTTACATTACACAAAGATATATAGCAAATTATAAATTGGCCAATTATATTGGATCTTATATAGGGGGAAGGGGTAGCTCTTATAGTAAATAGATTTACGTAATAAATGTCAGCGCCCTAATATTAAAGTACAAATATAGACATGTGTGCAGACAGACAAAAATTTTCAAATTTTATTTCTGATAAGATTTACATCATATATATGCAAGTATATCAAAACCGTAAGATTTTTACAATTGAAGCACATCAGGAAGGTAATTTTTGTATCACTTTGCATAGACACTAAATGACCGTCACTACGCTCCAGCCAATTACTTGGTAAATATTAACATTATTTTATTAAATTGCATCAAAAATATGTTTTGCCAAAGATACTGGTACAAAATATTTTTTAAAGCAAATATGCATTTGTGGCCAACTCAACTTTATTTATTTATTTTTTTTAATTCAGCAATCCTGCCCTCTGTGTCTGTAGACTTTATTATATGACTGCGTTTATGTATACATTATATTCTACTCTGACAGAAAGCACTCCCAATTTCATTCAAGTGCAACCCGCTTAGCAAAATTTTGCCTCAATTTGGATTCTCAACTTAATGAGAATATGTTCCATCCTATCACTAGCTGGTATATGCTAATATATCAAGATTGCCTTCTTTTTAGACTTTTCTCTTCTAACCTTTCTAGCAGAAAGAACCTACTACAAGAAAAACTAAAACAAGTGAAGAGAAAATATATAAAGGAGAAAAGAAAATAGGGGAATACCAACTACTACCTAAACAACAAACCAAGTTCAAAAAAAAATAAAAATAAAAATAAAAATAAAAATGAAAAGAAAGAAGAAAAAGCAAAAAGAAAGAAATATATGATAGTATTAATAAAGCCTGTGCAAAACTATAAAAATATATAGTATTGTATAAGGAAATTCCTTATACCATATACTATATATACATTATAAGAAAGAAAATAAAAGAAAAATCTATATGCCTAAAAGGATGTTCTAGAAAGAAATTTCATTACGTCATCCCTCCCGACCTTTGACACGTCCTTGTTGTTTATCAACGTATACAGAAACAGACCTCACTTATAATGTCGATTCCAATTCAGAAGGCAGATTCCTAATTTGGGGGATGGCTAAAGCCATGTACCCACGTGATTTTTTGAAAATTTGGTTAAAATTCGTATCAGAGACTATTTAGCATTAGGGTCAGGGTTAGGGTTAGAACCAATATAAGTAAAATTATCTTCCCAACATTTTTTATTAATGGCCCAAGATAGGTTTATAATGCCGTTTTTATGTTCTTGCGTTTTTTTTGTTTTTTGACTTCTTTGGGCTGATCTGTGTAAACAAAATTTCACGACTGCGTTTGGCTAATTTACACGAAAATGTCACGTGGGTACATGGCTTTAGATGACCCCCAATTTGGAAGGAGTAAACATTGCTGATCTTTTGGAGAGGTAAACCGAAATGCCTACTTTTTGAAATTTCGAAAAGACCAAAGAGACACCGAGGAAAGTACCAAACTTGAAGAAGTTTGAAAGAGAACGCTGTATAGAATAACATATCTAACCAAGCCTCCACTTCAATTTTCATATCCATAGAACTTAACAAAGCTCCAGAGTTTCTCTACTACATCTTTGCTCAATAGTACCAAAGCCTGCCAAGGTGTCTTGCTTAAAAGTCTGCATATCGTTTTCATCTCTATTTCAGGCGCAGAACATCCAGTAAATGGACTTTGTACCCAACAGTAGCTTGGTAAAGTTTTGTTGTATATAGATGTGTTAACTATAGAGTTTTCGTAGGTCGGTTTCTTGAAAAATTTGGTACAAGAGATTGTCAGAAAGAGTTATATATGTTAAGTAAACTTTATTTATTTAATTTTAAGTATAATTTATTTATTTAATATAGAATTTATTTAATATAAAATTTATTTAATACTGTATATAATTTATATAACATATAATTTAAAAAATATAATTCTACTTGTAAATATAATTCTATTCAAAAAATGCTCATTGGCTTATAGAAACTTAATGTACAAAAAAAATCTACTTAATAATAAAGTTGTAGAGACACATAATTTTATAATTAATTATTTATCTTTTTTACAAGTTCATCATTATTCTATTTTAAAAACAATATATATTCAAATATCTTGGGCTGTAATATCGTTCTTCTGATAGTTATCATATTATCTGCATCACTGAAAAGTCGCTTACTTGAAGTTGAGGTTGTGGGTGTTGCATGATATTTATTGCCTTGCAAGCATGTTAAGAACAGAAAAAGAGGTTCTTTAGAAATTCTACAATTTAAAAGAATCTGACTTATAATGGATTTCAGGTAAGAAAAGTAATAGCCAAGTTTATCATTTAACTTTTCAGAAGCATCTTATATAAAATTGATTTAAAAAATAACTTTTGATAAATCTGATGTGACCTTCTTGGTTGTCTTGATTTTTATAAGTATTAGAGATTTATCAGATGGTGCCAAAGATTGATAAAAAAGATTTAATATTATTATACTTATTGCAAAAAACAGTTTTAGCCTGGCATTTTTGAGATAGTGCTACAAATTTTAACTTTTTATATTTTGGATCAAGAAGACAAGCAAAAAGTGCATTACTATCAGATAAGTTTCAATAATATAAAAGTGCATTGTATAATGTATTTTAATTTTATGTTTCATATTTTTATTATCAGTATCAGTAGATATATTTATTCTGATCTTTTTTTTTAGGGCCTTCTCCTTCTTTAGCATTAATAAATCCAATGTTATCATCAAATTCTAGGTTATCTGTTTTCAAATTCTACTTTTTTACTTAGTTCTTTATTAGAATAGCTTATAAAATTGCTTAGATTTCTTATTAATGCCAAAATAGATAGGACTATATAAGAAATTGTAATATATTTGGAACTACCAAGCTCCTCTATAGTTTCAAAAAATTGTTCTAAAATATTAACAAGATCTCTTATTAAATCCTATTCATCAGTTAATTAAATTTCTTTTAATCTTTTTGCATCTCTTCGGGTTTCTGGAACACCGGAGACAGTTAATATTGTTATGATGATATCAATTGCATCTTTAATTAGCAAAGGATATTCCCAAGCTAAGAAAGATGAATTCCAATAGGTAGGCACATCCATTTTTATATGAAGATAAGAGGAGGTTTTTTTAATTATTTATTATAGTATTATAAAAAGATAATTTTAGTTATTTGTACAAAAAATTGATTAAAAAAACTACATTACATTTTTATCTAAATCTTTAATATTTTCTGAGCTTCCTCAAGCTGTTATTTTGCTTTGGTGCTATAAAAAGTTAAATAACCATTTAGCCCTTCTACAAGTACTTTAGCTAGCATTAGATTTTTTCTGATGATAAGTTGCAAAGTATGAGCTATACAAAGAATTTTTACAATATTAGTCATTTTGTTAATTGCTGCTTTCATATTACTTCTATTGTTACTTGTGATTGAGTGTACTTTTCTGGTAAAACCCTATTCAGCAATTGTATTTTCCAAAGTTTCTCGAATTGCATAAGCAGTATGTGGATATTTGATATAAGTTAAAAAAAGTAATATTTCATGAATTTTGAATTTAGGGTCAATTCATAAACAGGAATAACAAGATATCCTTGCCTGTTATGATCTGTTTACAGATATTTAGTAAGTGAACAAGCTATGATAACAGTTTGTAATTGTTTAAACATATTTTGGGTACACTAATTATAAAATTTATAAATTATTTGTTTTATACTTTTTTAATTGGGAATACTAAACATTAGATCTAATGCCTTCACAAACTCACAAAAAAATTGACATAATACAAAACTAATTAGTTGGGCACCACAGACAATAAATTTAATAAGACACATAACAAGTTTATTATTTTTTGATTTGCTATAGTGGTATGTATTTTTTACAAAAAAGTTCATTTTAGTTTGTATATGCTATATAAATAATAAAAATAAAAAATAAATATTAAATTTTTTTATTTAAAATTAATTATTAATTTAATTATTAATTACTTTATCATTGTTATCATTTTGTTCAGATAATCTAGGTCCATTTGGTATAATACCATGTGTACTTAAAAGATAGAATATCAATTTGATGCTAAGCTATTTGAACTTCAATTGAGAATTATAACTTTTACCTAAATCATTTAATATGTTACAAATGCTATATATAACTTCAATACTAATTTTTTGATTATTAAGTTTTGGACAGTTTCTAATATTTTTTTCAGTAAAATACTTCAGGTTTTATAATTTATTGCACCTGCAATACATTGCACTCCTTCTATTAATTAAAAATTTTGCCTATGAAACCACCTTTGGAGTTCTAATAAAAAATACTCCTCATGAAATATTGGTATAAACTATACCCCTGCTTCATCCCAGGCCTTAATTCTAACTCTAACATTAATTAAATTTTATTTTTTGCTTCAATAAAAATTTCTTTTGTTTGTTATACAAAATCAATGATCCAATAGAGGGTGCAATATATTGCACTATGCAATAAATTATAAATTCCAAATACTTCTATACCAAGTTTTGTTTTTTGAGCTACCCTTTTTATTTAATTTAGTTTTTTTTAATAGTAGCACATTAGGAGTTTCAGTATCACTTTTTGTACATATACTTCTAGTTTTTGATGCTAGGCTATTTGATCTTGTATAAGCAATTGTTTCATCAAATTGATGAGCTAAAAAAGAGGATTGCGAATCATTTATTATCTTCTTCTTTTATATATTACTAATAGTTATTCTTGGTTTAATCAAAGAAATTTATAAGATATCAAGATAAAATGTGATATAGGTTATATTTAAAGTTAAGAGTTAAGAACTAAATTTTGTTATTGATTTCAAATTCTTTGGCTTTTTATACATATATTTTTATTCTCAGTAATAGCTAATTTATTCCAATAACTTATGCATATACATATGTTTACAGGTTAAAATCAGTATATGCATAAATAAGAAATAAATATAGATATCATATTATTTATATGCATAATCAATATAAATATTTTTCCTTAAGCATTTGTATTACATTTATACAGATAAATTATATATAGTATTCTTTATTTGTACTTTACACTACTTTCTAATTTTTTATTTTACTACTACAGTGCGGGACACCTAAAGACTTCACAAACTTTTAAAGCTAATAATATTCAATATAAAAACAATATCACAAAAAATAGGCACCCTATTTTGTAATTTAGCTAATTTACTACAACTTAGCAGCCTTAACTTTTCAAAAATCATTGTATATTGTTTCAATTAATGAGTTTAAAAGTATAGTATTTTTATATGATGTGTAAAAATTTAGCCAAAAATGGGACAAGTCACATGTTTTAGCCTTCTTCTATTGGCTAATTTTAAAATTAATTTTTAAATTAATTTTAAAATATTTTTTAAAATTAATTATTAGCCAATCAAAATGCAAAGATTCACAAAGACATCAAATTTTACTATGAAATTTTTGAAAATAGGACAAATTTCATAATCCCTGTCTTTAGATATCTCGCACTATATCAGAATTGTTTTTTCTCTAGTACCCCAAAAAATTCAATGATAACAAAATATATTAGGGCTTATAACTCTGAATTATGTAACTTTTCCAATGTTGCTATAAAAAGGTCACTTAAAAAATTTTGATGCCATTGATTATCTATATAATTAACATTGCGAGAACAGCTAATTTCTTTTTACTATTGCTATGGGATTTGTTAAATAATAAAAATTTATAATTCAATTCTAATTTTTGCTATCTATTTAAATAAAACTAATAGTAGTTTTTAGTTAAAATAAAAACTCTAATTTGAAATAATTACAGAATTAGTTTTTACTCCTACAGATATGAATAATCTAGATAAACATTTTGGTGTATTTTATCAATAATCTGCTTATAAAAATAATTTTGAAATTTTGTTATTCTTTTATAATATATTATCAGAAATTTGCTAAGGCTAATAGAAAATTTGTACAATTGGTATCTGTTTTAAATACAGAATTAATGCAATAGTGATTTAACAATCCAAAGATTAACTTCAAGAGGCATTACTTTATATTGCCTATAATTAGGAAAAAATGCATAATTAGTAATTTCTAATTGTTCTAAACTTTATAATAACATATCTTTAGGCAATTAATTTAAGTTTATATGCATAATATTTTTTTAAAAAAAAAAGTGAACTTTGAACAGTTTTGTAATTGTTATGTTATCAACCTGATATTAGTATTAAGCAAGTCAGATATTTAATCTAGGTCATAGCTTAGGTCAAATAATAGTGATTTGATAGGTCAGATATTCAATCTGGGCCATGATCTGAGTTAGATAATAGTGATCTGATGGGTCAGATATTTAATCTGGGACATAATCTGCATCAGATAATAGCGACCCAGCAGGTAATAAATACAAAAATACAAAATTGAAAAAATGCAAAAATTGGAAAAAATAGTACAAAATGGTTTTTTTAATTTTTTTTATATTTTATACAATATATATTTGTAATATATAGCAGATTATGTATCAAATGAGCTTAATGATTTTTTATTTATTTTATTTTTTTTTATTAGTATACTGAATTTCCATTAGAATTTAGTTTAAAAAGATAAATTTTATATTCCAAACTTTTTTATACTGAACAAAATCTCTTGGAATGGCCTGTTCAGATAAGAGAAAGGTGAATGTATATTTTTAGTATTAAATTTATTATATGTATATTAAATATTAATTGAAATTCAATAAATTATTTAATAAATAACATTCAGTAAATATTTGAATATACTTTTTATTAATCAGATTCTTTATATTTATTCAGTAAATATTTAATGAATATATGGCAGCATCTATAAATAACATTATGTACCCCTCATAGTAGTGCTTGACCCCCTTTACTATATAAAAATTTTTTCAAAATCCATATGTTTAAATAAAATTTTACAAAAACTTGAATATATTGTAACACAGTATTCAAATTAGATGTTTAGGTACCATTCGACGATTCGTTTCAGTGAGACGAATTCAATGATACCAAAATCATGTTATTTGGATTACTGGATCGAAAAATATTCACAAAAAACTATTGGATATATTGTAATTTTATAAGAAAAGATATAACCAATAGTATTTGGCCAATAACCTTTGACCAGTGATCCAAATAAAATGAAATTAGTACCATTTGACTCCTCTTACTGAGACTAATCGAATGGTACCAAAATTATTAAATTTGGACTACTGGATCAGTTTTTAGCCAATTGTTCTAAAAAAATTATGTTATATTTTTTTGACCCCCCTACTTATTGGGAAAAATGTTATCTTTTATTCAACCCTTATATAATGTTAATTATGGATGCCCCCTATTTAGTAAAATTTTTAAATATTCAAATATTTATTTGGAGAAAAAATTATATATTCAAAAATATTCAAATATTCAGTGAATATTTGAATATAACATTTATTGTATCAGACCTCTAGTTTCTTTTTTCTTTAGAACAGTGCAATAATGAACATATAATAGTAGAAATATGATAGTTTGGGATGTAGAAAGATAGTTAGTAACACAGAAGTATTTTTTTAATACAGTACTAACATTTTACAAATAATGAACATATGATAGTAGAGGCATAATAGTTTGGGATGTAGCAAGATAGTTAGTAGCACAGTAGTCTTTTTTTAATATAATACTAATGTTTTGAGTAATACAGTAGCTAATGTAGAATAATTGTTCAGGATGTAGCAAGCTAGTTAGTAGACCAATAGTTAGTATGGACATGCATGATAGTTTGAGATATTAGTAATATGATAGTATTTTTCTTTTTTTTTGATACAGTACTAACAATTCATGTGATTATGAACGTAGCATGTTAGTAATAGCATGATAGTTCAGGATGTAACAAGATAGTTAGTAGTATATAATAGTATGAGACATGCAAATAGTATGGGGCATAGCATAATAATTAGTATAGGATTTGGCATAATAGTTGGAACATAATGAAAAAGGTGTCAGTGGCACTTCCAAAACACTTGTAATTGATATAAAAAAACACTCATAATTCTTTAATTTTAAATTTAAGTAAATTTTTAAAAGTAGAATAGTATAATTTTTGTATATAAAATTTTTGATTGAATATTAGAACTTTTATTTGGCCAAAAAAAGACTGGCTAAATAAATCAAAAGAAATATAATAAATGCTTAACTATACTTATAAATCCAAATGACTGATAGAACCCAATTTTAAATTTATGGGTAATGCATATTTTTAAAAATTCTTTATATAGATATGATCAATGAACTCCACATAGTTAAGCCAATTGAAAATAACCTGAGGATGCAAGTTTGTTTTATTGAAAGTTGTTATGAGATAATTTGCAATATTCACTAAGTAACAGAGCATTCTGGTCAAGAAAAAACTTGTTAAAAGATTATTATTGTTGTTTGTTCTATTGAAAGTTGTTATAAGATAATTTGTAATTTGCAACAAGCAATGAAGCATGCTGGTCAAGAAAAAACTTGTTAAAAGGTTATTATTATTATTTTTATTAAATTTGTTTTCTAATGATAGCAAAACTTTAATTAAAAAAGTTCATATACGATATCATTATTCCATGTTTTACTAATTGTAGGTTCCAGTATTTTTGCTATTATTTTTGGGCACAACTTAATTCAAACTTAGTAGAAAATAGCCACTGGGCTAGTGATGGGCAACACGTGGGATCCGCGTGTGATCCCGCGTGGGATCTCGCACAGGATGCACGGGATTCAAAAACCCCCGCGCGGGATTTTTAATATAAGATTTTCTGGCCTGTGTTAGCATATCATCTGGCCCGCATTAACAAATAATTCGGCCTGCTTTAATATAAGTGGGCCAATTCCTAATTAGTATTTGATGTATTTACATAAAAATATTAAATCTTTTATTTATTTTCATTCCACATATATATGTGCGTACATAGATAATGCGCAAATTGTACGTTGAAATAAATTTTTTAAATTTTCATGATTAATAAAGTGGCAATCTAGACTTTTAATTTCTTGCACGAATAATACACGTATATTATACCAAGAATATTGTGTACCATATGGGAGAAAATATCCAATTTCAGTGATTATTTAATATGAATGATAAGGTTAAATAAAATTCGAGCCAATCAGTTATGTAATTCAGAAATTATAAGCTGATTATGAATTTCTTATGAGTCGCTTATGAATTTTTGTATGTATATAACCTGGTTATAAGTTTTTGTACGTATGTACGATACCTGATCACTAGGGATGTTAAGTGGTTCGTTCAGTCTGGTTCTGGTTCAGTCCCAAGAAGTTCAATGAAAAAACAAACTGAACTGAAGTTCATGAACTTGAGTTGAACTTTAACGGTTAAATTTGAGTTTGAGCTTGAGTTCATAAACTCTAAGCATAAACTTCAGGTTAGCTTTAAGTTCAAGCTCGAGTTTATGGACTAAGTTTATTTAATTTTAAATATAAATAAACATGCTTAAAATAATTTTTTTTACACTTTCTTAATTATATCAAAATTTGCAGTATAGAATAAATAGAGGATAAATATGTATTAAAAGCCCTGGATATAATACTGTGTTTATGTAATAAGAACACATGCACATCAAAAATAAAAAGAAAAAAAATTAGAAATAGTAGTAGATAAATAAATAAAAATTATATATAAATAAATAAACAGAACTCGAGATTCGAGTTATATAATAGTTTATTATTAATTTTAATTTTAAATTTGATAGATAATAGATGAACTAGTTGTTTTTTTATATGAATAGGTATCTTACAATATAATCATGAGACCTTGTGAATAAGTATATGAGCAAACATGCATAATTTTTATGTTATTGATATACATAGAAAATAAGAATGAGTAGGTTGAACTACTAGTTCATAAACCGGGTTTCTAAACTAGTTATATAAATTAAGTTTATAAACTAGATTTATAAACCAAGTTATGGACTAAGGTTATAAAACTAGTTCGGAAACTACTAGTTAATTTTTCTCTGAACGAACTACTAAAAAAACTAGTTTGAACCGAGTTTGAACCGGGTTTGAACCCAGTTCACATGAACCACTTAACATCCCTACTGATTACTTATAAATTTTAGCTCATTTATACCTGATTATGCACCTGATTACTTATAAATTTTTATACGCTTATGATTGATCGCTATGTTACCATTATAATTTTTAAATATATATTTATATAATAATATTTTAAAAATTGATAAAATTAAGGCAAATCTGAATTGATGAATTTAATAATTATAAGATCCAAATGTATTAAAAGTAGGTAAAATCTATATAAGCATTTTTATTTGTAATAAATGTAGTTAGATTTATAAGAAATGATTATTATTTTAACGAGAAATACATTCTTAGTGATGATATATATATATAATATTTCTAATCGTGAAAAATTCCGAAACTCTACTCGATCCTACGAATCCCACAAATCCCACGCTATCCCACGCAGGATCCCGCATCCTGCATGGGATTTTTGAAAAAATTAGGATTTGCCCATCACTACACTGGGCTATCAATTAATAAATAAGAGAATAATACTTTTATTTACCTTTATGGTGGAAATAATAATCAATTATTTTCTAGATTTTTTCTTTTTGGAGCTAAAAAAATCCAGGAAATATTTTATTATTCCCCACCATTCTGGTGAATAAATAGTACCTATATCCTGCAAAAAGTAATTAATAATGAATGACACTATCTATTTGATGCAAAGTTAGCATTACCAGCTATCCTTTATAAAGATTTCATTCATTCCTTCAGCGAATTATATATATGTAATATTACGTAAGATATTATGGCCCATAATATTACAAAAATCTTACAATTGCTACGGTTTATTACATAATATATTACGTTATATTACGGTTATTATTTCGAAATATTTCGAAATATTTCGAAATATACCAAATAAAAAAAATGCAAATTATCTCCCCCCTACAGAGGTCACATACTCATACAGATCAATAAACTAATGCGTGCAGGAGGTAATATTTTGATATTTTCGCATTGTTTCGCAATATTTTGGATCTTTTTGCATTCTTTCGCAATATTTGGCAAATTTTTGCAAATTTTTAAAATTTTCTAAAAATAAATAAACGATATACATATTCACATAATCATGCTTATTTACAGGTTTTTGCTTTATTTTGCAAGGTTTCGCAATTTATTATAAAATTTTACATTTTTTTTATTTATTATTATTTTTTTATTTATTATTATTATATATTATACATATTATATTATATATTATATTTTAATTATTATACATTTTTTACAGTATTGTTTTTACATTATTATATATTATTTTAACTACTTTCGCACTTCTTCGCATCTATTCTATCACTATATACAAAAAACTAGCCCTACACACTTATTTTCGCTCACTCACAGTTAGCTATTATCTTTGCTTCTTTGTTTTTTATTGTCTTCGCTTTGACTACTTCTTTTGTTTTGGCTATAAACTTCGTTTTGTACTCTTTTTCTAAAAACTTCAAAATAAAAAACATTTCTTAGAAGTGTTGGTGTTCTTGCAAATTGCTGAGGAAAGTCGCAAAGGTTCGAAGGAGTTAGAAATAAATAAACTAAAATAAAAATTAAAAAAATAAGTAAAAAAAAGCAAAAAAACAAAAAGTATAAGCAAACTAATAAAAAAAATAAACGAAGCCCCAAATCTTCGTAAGAGTTCGCGTTCTTGCAATTCTGAAATTGTAAAAGCTTAATTAATGTTCTTGCAAAATGCCAACAAAGTCGCGAAGTTCCGAAAAAGTCTGGGTTGTTTTTCTTGCAGAAGTAAGGGTCTGTTCTCGCAAAGTGCTGAAATAAAATAAATTAATAAAAAAATTTTAAAATAAAACAAAAAAAACAAAAACAAAAATATGAAACGAAAAAATAAATGACGTGAAACCTTGCGAAAACTTGCAAAAACTTGTAAAACCTTGCGAAAACTTGCAAAAACTTGCGCCTAACTAAATCATTTCTCTAAAGATGCATTCTTGGTGTTCTTGAAAGTGTCGGAAGTCTGAATAGACATGTGCAAGGTTTTGAAAAGTGTTTGTTTTTCTTGTAAAGTGCCGAAATAAAAATAAAATAAAATTAAAAAATAAATAAATAAAAAAAATGAAAAAACAAACGAAAACAAAAATGAAACGAAAAGGAACGAAAACGAATGAAAATAAATAAGCAAAAATAGAAGATTTAATTATAAACAAAAGATCTAATCTGATCTTGTAGTACAGAATTTGAACATCATCGAACTATTTCGAACTATTTCGAAAAATTAGTCTAATGCGCGATCCAGGTTACAGATCTACTGATCCTGATCCAGCTTGGTTTCCTAGTCCTAAAATATTTTGAAAGGGATCGAAATATTTCGTAACCTATTTCGAAATATTTTGAAATTACTTTAGTAATATTTCGAAAATTTGATATTTCGAAATATTTCGAAATATATTACGTAATATTTTGCTTATATTACGGTTCATAAGATCTTACATAAGATTACGCTATTATAAATTT
>QKWP01000154.1:14871-146486 GCA_003550325.1 Gigaspora rosea | reverse complement strand
CTTTTTTTTTTTGACATAGCTAAATTTTGTTATAAATTTTTTTTTATGCTAATAGTATAATTCGAATTATTCTTTGTACGTTTAATTTTTGTCGTTCGCTTGAGTATAGAACTTTTCGATTGTGAAATAATATGGGGTGATTTCAATAGAAACAGCCCATTTTTACATATATTTTATTTTGAGATAATTGAGTTTAATCGTTTGTTTTGATTTTCGGACTGATCCGGGATTAATCAAATTTCACGATTTTTATTGGTTAAAGATAAACAGGTTACTATCGGGTAATCTCGTGATATGTTGGCTCTACGCAGCCTCGTGTAATTTTTCTTTTAAATTATCTTGATTTTTTATTATGCAAATCGACTTTCATTTATAATTGAAAAATGTCAATCATGCCAAAATTTATATGAATCTAATAAAAACTCAATTTTCAAAAAATTGTAAAAATGGGCTGTTTCTATTGAAATCACCCCATATAGATTGTTGCAAAATTTATGAATGACTTAGATCAATATAAACGATCTAAATAGTGAAATGACGCAGAACACATATACCCATGCATGGTAATGAAAGGTAATGCTGTAGTATCATCCCAATGAATTTGCGGCATATGTCGCAGCTATAATTAGTATTGTAACTTTAATTAACGTTTGCATTAACATTGATAAAAAGCGCAATTTCGATTTTTAAGCTATAAATTATGTAATAATTACGTCATAAAAATCGTAAAAATATTTTAAATCTGGTTTCGTTTTATTAAAATCCTTTGCTAGCGAAACGCTTAAGGAAAGTTTTATACTGCACGGAAAGTTTAAAAATAATATTAGATTCATGAAAGACATTTAACGTTAATATTAACCAAGGAATAAACAATTACAAAGTCATGAAAATATGTAATAAATATGTATGCAATCAAATAATAAAAATAAATACATGCGCAGAGATTGTTAATTGCAGTACTTTTATTCTAAAATTAAAAATTTTTGATATTTTACGCGACAAGGAAATTTAATAAATTCTTCACGTAATGCAAAGTCCGCACAAAGTCAATTTAAAATATTTCATCCTAACAAAAGTTCTTTGCGCAATGCATCTAAAAATCCTCACGATTTTAAAAAATTTGTTTCTTAAAGAATGCTTTGACACCAATTAAATGTTTTGCATAAATAGATAAATTAATACGCACTGAGTTATTTTCATTTTGTTGTAAATAGCAAATATTATGATTTATTTGTTAAAACGCTTAATTCGCTTTTTATTTAGTTTCTTTTATTTGCAGTCCAAGCATAAGGATATTGAATTATCAAACTTAATTATTAAAGTACTAATAAGGTAAATAGTGTATTCTATGCACTTATCGCTAGCACTAATGATTTAAAAAAATGCAATAGTTACACTAAAGAAATATGATTAAGGAAAATTAAACGGTTTATAAAAAGATTATTTACGTGACTATATATTAAGCGATAATAGAGGAACTTAATGATATTATATAAATATTATGCATGTAATAACACAAGCTTATAGTGTCGTAGAATATCCTTAATAGTAAAAAATAAAATAATTCTGAGAAATTATATGGAAATTAAAAATTTATCGTTTATAATTCTAAAGTTTTTAACAGCAGGGATCATTTTCCATCGTCAAATTTTAAATGAGCGTCGCAATCACCATCACCATAACATAGTTCACCATCTTTACAATCATTTAATTGGCACCAGGTCTACAGCGTTTCTTGAAGTTACTAGATCGAGCTACCGATGAAATATAGAAAAATTAATAGTCATAAATACATGCTTCAAATATTTTACCTTCAAAAAGAGTTTAGAGTAGATATGGGAAAAATGCGCATGTTATAATAAAATGCGCATGAATGCGCATTAATGCGCATGATATATAAAATGCGCATGATACCGCATGATAAAAAAATTTTTTTAATTTTTATCTTTATTATTGATAATATATCTAAATAAAGATACTACATATTGAAACTAAAATCAAATTTGCTTATATATATAAATTTTTACAAATTAGCTAATTGTAAACTTCATCGTAGCTTATCTTATATAATTTGACACCTGACCCGTGGCTCTGCCACGGGAGCTTTGTATAAAACTTTAGAAACTTAGTTAAAATCTGTAAATTCGCATTATATAATATTCATAAATATGTTGAGTTAGTGTGCATTGAATTGTCACAAAAAAATTCTGTCACTGAACACACTATTCTATTAACTACAGTATATGGTTAAGATTAAGTTATTTTGCATTAAAATTATGTTATTATAAAATTCTGTCACATAATTCACTCTATTTCAGTATGGTTGAGCCAGTTTTTATTATAATTATTGTGATTTTTATCATGAGTATTTATAAAAATTCTATTACAAAATTTGTTCGCTATACCAGTAATTGCAATATATAGTGGGTTAGTTTGAATTAGTATAAGCTAACTATAAAAAGTTTGTTACAAAGCTCATTACTCCAATAACAGATAGTATGCAGCTTAGTTTTATTGGTGAATGCCAATTTTAAAATAAATGTTGCAAAGAGAAAACCTTATGCATTGATCACCTTTTGAACATAATCGTAATTTTATTGGTTGGTAGATCGAGAAAATTAGTTGATTATCAGAGCAAAAATTCCGCCAAAAATTCTAGAAATCAATCATCTAAATATTTGGTTGAATGCTAACTTTTTTTGATATTCGCTAATATATTCACTATTTTTTTATTAATATATTCACTATTTTTTTTATTAATATATTCACTATTTTTTTTATTAATAATATATTCACTATTTTATTATTATTATATTCACTATTTTTTTTATTAATATACTCACTATTTTTTTATTAATATATTTTATTAATATTTTCACTATTTTTTTATTAATATATTTTATTAATATATTCACTATTTTTTTATTAATATTTTCACTATTTTTTTATTAATATTCACTATTTTTTTATTAATCATATGTTTTATCTATAGTAGAGCATTTGTCGTGTTCTTGCACTTGTTCTTGCACTTGCACTTATTCTTGAACTTGAGACCATTATACAAACCGTTTTTCAAATTTGTAAACTTTTTTAGCCCAAAATAGTTTGTAAATATTAGGCAATCAAACAACAAAAGTAAATTTGGAAAATTCACGTTCACGATATTGTGTCGTTTAAGGTCGTTAATAAGGGCATTAAAAAATGATATAATAATTACTCGAATGTTATAATGATTACTCGCCATGATAATAGTCATAATCTTACGTATTTCTGTTAGTTTTCCTACATTTAAGTCACATTTTTCGGATACGACCAATCAAATATATAGATAGATTAGAATGTTAATTATACTTATTTTATATTTAATTTTCTATATAAAATTTTGATGGGATAAAATGCGCATGATTCGGAACTATGCGCATTAATGCACATTCATGCGCATGATTGAGGAATCATGCGCACGCATGAAACCCATCTCTAGTTTAGAGTCAATATGATTTCTGAAAAGTAAAATTTTTTTAATTAATATGATTTTAAGATTTGTCATTTATTTGTTTTTATAGATAAAAATTTTGTTCGTTTTCATTTTTATAATGACTTACTCTTTTTCAAATGTGATAAATATTGACGGAACTAAATTTTCATGATTTCTTGGAATTCTCTTTTTCACATGTGATAAATATTGACGGAATTAAATTTTCAAGATGTCTCGGAATTATCTTTCGGAGAAACCAAAACAACCAATGAACCCCGAAATTTGGTCAGAAAATTTAACATAGATGGAATTCTAGTCGTAATACTTATACATGTTACAGTTGATTTCAGTTCAGCACCAGGTTTAGATAAATTACTAGGGTGATAAACTAACTAAGTAATCAAAATTATGTAAGTTAACTATATAATTTAATATATTGCAGAGTTTATGAAGGAAAACAATCGTTACGCTATTGATACATATCGATATAACGGTAATATAAATATATTAATAAAAATTTCAAAACGATTCAACTCACTAAAAAGACAATGAATTGCTTGGAAATTTTCACAAAATGTCTATAGAGTGTCAAAAAACAAAGTTAAGTTCGAATATTTTATGTTAGTATGTAAATTTTAGGTGTTCAACTAATAGAATATATAAATTTATTAAAAAAAATTCGTACAATAAGTACAAACAAAAATTTACTAGAGATTTTGTAAAAAATCGAGCTTAAATTTTTAGAGATTGTTCTTATGAAGAGATTTCGCTCAAAAGAAATTAGAAAAAGTAGCGCAATATTCAGAGGAATCTTTTAGAATTTTGCACTTTTCTTTATAATTAATTGAAAAAAATGATATTTTAGTCAATCATTTTTAATTTCACTGATAAAATCTGATCATATTAAAATTATTAATACACCTGACATAATTTTGATTACTTAATCCGTTTATCACCCTAATAAATTACGGTTTGTGAAATATGATCAAATCTTGCCATGATTAAATCTTTATTATAAAATTCTTTTATTTTAGTTATAATATAGGAATTTACGCCCTTACACTAATTCTGGTAATCCATACCACAGATATTCTGAATCATGGTTTTGTGTAATCTGATGCCGAATTGAAATTTCTCGATAACATCTTTCGTACTTTTAATATAATCGTAAGACAATTTTTCTAATACTAATGATGACAAGATCATCAAAATAGGCACAATTGATCGTGAAAAATTGTTATTTTGTCTTCACAATCATATGAATTTTTTTCTGCAGATCATGCAATGCAATCATGAAGACAAATATAACAGAACAACGAGCTAGTAAAATTCGCTGGTAGATCGGGTTAGGGTGAAATACATTTGATTACGGTATGTTTTTTATTATATCAAAGCGTTACTTTCATCCTGTAAAAAATATTTTGTGAAAATCTCCATGAATCTACAACATGAACAGCAAAATCAAAATCTAGACAAGCCGACTACAGTAATCTCCATAATCAACGCCCTTAAAATCGTGAAAATGTGAAGTTGCCAAATTAACGCTCTTAAACAGTGCTTTGTATAATAGTCTCAAGTTAAGAACAAGTGCAAGAATAAGTGCAAGTGCGATAACAAAAACAAAAACAAGAAAAATTGCTCCGCATTAGATAAAAAGAAAAACATGAGATTACAGGATTAATAAAAATAGTAAATATTTTAGCAAATATTAAGAAAAATTACATTCCAAAAGATTTAAATGATTGATTTCTAGATGTAAGGAAATTTTTGGCCGGAATTTTTGACGCCCTGATTATCTGACAATTATAATTTTCTCAGCGATTCTTGTAGTTCTTAGTTTTATGTCCATCTAACAACCAATAAATCATAGTTATACTGCATTCAAAATGTGGTCAATGTGCTAAAACTAATTATAACATTATAAGCAAAGTTATTATGCTTTAACGTTTCAGATTGGTTATACAACTGTGATCAAAATGTTAAGACTAAGATATCGATTAGCGAGAATGTCATCATTAACAATTGTTTAATCACGTTAGTACTAAATCAGCCTTAACCACATATAGTATTGTATACCGATTTGTAACAAAATTTTTTACAGTAAATCATGAATCAACCAGGTTAAACATATCTGTATTGTATGAATGATCAGAATTATATATTACGGGAATACGGGTATTTACACCCCATTTGGTTATCTATATAATTCCCTTACCCTAACTGCTAAAATCCATACCGAAATTATAGCAGCTATATTTCTAACCCTAATGCTATAATATATAACACTGAATCAATATGTCCGCATAATTTCTGTATTTATGTCGATTCTGATTGACATGTGTTATTCGTGAATCGTGAAATGACATGTCATATTTAGAAACAGCTTCCATTTACCAATTAATAAAAAAATAAGCGAAAAAAATTTAGAAAGAATAACAACTACAACAACAACAATAATAATAATTAATAATTAATAACAAGACTACTAATAATAATACCAATAATATAACAATAATAATAATAATAATAATAATAATAATAATAAAACAAAAAATTAAAAATTAAAAAAATAAATAAATAAATAAATAAAAAGCGAATAAAAAATGAATTACTATATGCTCGCCTAAATATTAAATGCTAAAAGTTTCATACATTAAAAGAATAAATTCGAAAATTTTCGTATATTTTAATTAATAATGTTTGCGTTCCCGCGTAGAACACATCCGCATTTGTTTTTCGGCAACGGCAGGGTGTCTTGTCTAAACCGAATCTAATAAGAAGATAATTACACAATTTTTTTGTTTTTTTTTTTTTTAAAAAAAACCTTTTTCCAGGTTTTTTCATGACCGTCATGCTAAACCTGGTGGATAGCACAGATTATTCTTAAAATTTTCGACAAAATAATCTTGCATTCCCAAGTTATTCTTATCTTGTTTAGACATATGTAATTCTTCTGTTACTCCAGTACAAAAAAATTTGAAGCTCTCGGTCGGGGAATTGAACCCCGGTCTCCCGCGTGACAGGCGGGGATACTAACCACTATACTAACCGAGATTTGATCTTGAAATTTTTTTAATTTAATTTTATTTATAAATTTATTTATGGTAAAAATAGCCACCCAATGTTTGAATTTAACGATAATCACGCTAGGGTTATTATCGCGAGGATAACCTGATTTGTGGCTTATATGAAATTGAGGCTTATATGAAAGAGGTAATAGCATATATGCAATGGAGATTATAGATATGCATGTGATAGAGATTATGCATGCGGCTGAGATTATAAGGAGTAAATGATCCGCTTGTGAACGGAGTCACAAGGCGGTACATTATTGCGAGTCACTGGACATTCCATGTGACAAATGGTCACAGGACTTGTTCATGACGGAAATGGCATTTGAGTAACCTGATGATCTATTGTCTGCTTTGTCGTTTGAACTTTCTGCTCAGTAGGTCCAGCTATCCCTCCCACCACTCCCAAAAAAGAAAGAAAAAATCGATTCTCGAAAAAGTCTGCTCACGTGACCTCCTGCGGCTTGTTCGGCGACCCTATCCCATAGTGCACTATGTAGATTTTGATCTTTAAATGAGCATTTGAGAGGACGCGACCTTAGGTATAAGAACGACTGTTATGTGCGAAGAAGGGGCACATGACGAGCAATAATAAGGCCGTTTGGAAGTTAATTTTTTGGTTAACATAACCCCCAGCTGAAGTCTCCCCCGAAAACGAATGGCCAATCAAAACGCTGGATGATTATCACCAGTCACCTGATTTATATCAACCTATCAAATTACCCATCTTTGTTCATTTTTATATGTTCGTTTCATATGTTCGTTTCATTTTACCCCTCCCCCCTCCCGAGAGCTCTGGAAAAGTGATGTTAACCAGAGAATCAACTTCGAACGGCCTAATGGTGAATTTCAGTGCTTTCTTACTTCGCTTGTCTTGTCACTTGTTCTCTTCCCGATTATAATCCGACTCCCGCCCTCTCTCATTCATTGCGCCTAGCGTGCTTGTTGTCATGTGTAACGAGTTGAAGGCGCCGCACCATAGCGTGGGCTCGAACTCGCTAGTTTCATGTGTAGGGTTGAATGCACCGCTATATAAAATTGATATCATGTGTAATGAGTGCTCGAACTCGCTATTTTAAAAAATTGGTGCTAAAAAAAAAGAAAAGATTGATATAATGTGTAATAAGTTGAAGGCGCCGCACCACAGCGTGGGCTCGAACTCGCTAATATAAAAATTGATATTGCAAAAAAAAAAAAAAAAAGTAGAATGCGCCACACTAGCTTTGGCGATCCTGAGTATTCACATGCACATAAAGTTGTTATGAGCACAATATGCAATAGCAGAAGAGGAAGTGATGAAGTGGAGCACTATTCCCATCATGTATCTTCATAATGTCTAATAAAGAAAGTGTTTAATATGAAATCCGAGCGAGAATAATCGGGTTACACTAAAGATCGGAATTTTTTAGTAAATTTAGACATTCATTAATAATTATTATCGGAAACTCATATGATCATGAAGTTATATTTTGTTATTTTTTCATGTGCTACGATGTAAACATGTTTATTCGAATTAAAGCTCAGCCGATAACTCCCTATGAATCACGATCATAAATTGCCGGATAATGTATAATTATTATCGCTATTGATAAATGCGCAATTTTTATTGTCGTTATTAATAAATTATGTAATGCATAATAATTATCAATAGTTTATTACATTGCTGTGGTCATGATCTGCATCAGAATTGACCTGGGTCATTTCACGATCGATTAAATCGTGAAATAACACCTGTCAATTCAGAATTCATCAGAAATGATGTGGAACATCATATAAACATCAAGTATTGTACTGAATTTTTTTTACAGTACAATCGCCATTCCTTGATTAACTAACCGAAACATTCTATATAATAAATGTGTCACATTTTTTTAGATGCACAGATTCATTTTTCAAAAACTTCAATACCAATCGATTCATGCTCCTTATGACTATGAAGTTATAGACTCTTTTTTACATTATAAGTTATATGTTTCTCTAGAAACATTTTAATTGCATTTTTTTTTGGATGGCTGAGAAAATTTTTAAATTAATTGATATGCTTGGTGTTGGTTTAGGATGTTCTCAAACAACCCCCTCAATGTGATTTGATGTGTTTGAGATGATGCTGAATTATTACAATTGATCGAAATAATGATTGCGATCGTTACTGAGCAGACTATTTATTATCATTATGTTTTCAGCAAATTGTATCAAAAAAAAAGGCGCCTATCCAATAAACAAATATAAGGCCACGCAAGTAAAATTTTCGAAGACTCTTAAATCTTTTTTTTTTTGCCCGATTCTTTTAATACAACCATAATAATGTTTATTTCAATGATATTTAATGAATATAGTTCGAAACAATCGATATGGATTATCATAAATTACTGTAGTTGGCATTAAAATCGGAAGATGTTTAAGGGATATCGGAACATCTCGGGATTGTTTATTGATAATACCGGCAATCTGATGAATTGGATAACTAAAAATAAAAACTAGCTCTCAGAGCCCGGGCGTTGCCCCGGGAATGGGGTTTCTGATTTTTTGACTCTTAGGTCTAAGTACCCGGAAGTGAGATTTCAAATTTTATTCCGGGTATTGCCTGGGTTTAAAATTTAAATAAAGGCCAGCTCGGGTTTAAATGAACCCGAATTGGTTTAAATGAACCCGGTTTGGGTTCAAATGAGCCGATTAGATTCAAATGAACCCAATTGAATTCAAATGACCCTGAATTGGTTCACTTGAACCCAAATTAATCGTTCTTTTTTTATTTATTTTTTATATTGTTTTAATTTTTATTTATATAATTATTTTTTTTATTGATTAAAAATATTCGTATTCAAGTCATCCATTCTCATTTTAGCAAAATCTTGCTTTGTGCAAGTTTGTAAAACTTAGACCGTTTTAGCTGATTTTTAAGTAAAATCATCCTCTTTCGCTTAACTGCTACCGAAAATTAAAAAAGCCACAACGCAGTATAAGCCTAGTTAATTAAAAGTATTCAATTTTTTTGCCTGATCCTTTTTACCAGATATAGTTATGCTGTGTAATTGATGCTGTGCCCATAATTTTATTATATGTTCATATGTCAAAATTTTTATAATAGATTTTATATAATAGATTGCCAAATGTCTTATATGTGATCTTGTGATGCGAGACTGATAGAACATCAAAATTTTTACATTATATATTTCTAGTCTAGCTATCTAAAAGTTGAATCTTTCTTTGATGCTTTGATCATGGTTCTTTGATACTTTTGATTTTGTTGAAAAGTATAGTTAGAACCATATCAAATAAAGCTCTTATTTCACCTTTTAGCTTTTCTTTATTGACATCAAAATTTAGATTTAAACATAGAGGTGCACTCATTACCCAATGTTATTGTTGGAAGTTACTACTGTGAAAAACCATTTTTCACCAGTGGTAACACTATTCCAAATTTTTGTGCTTCTTTTTTTGTTATACTATATAATATGTAGAAAATAAATATTAATCCAAAATTAATTATACTCAAATAATAAATATTTACATTGCAAGTACTCTGGGTTTGTACCAAATTTTGGCATAGGCCATGTTGTACATTTCCAGATTTAACCTCAGTAATACAGAATATTCTTGTCATGCATAATAATAAAGTTAAAGCAACCTTTACTATTAGTATCTGACAAAGAATACTATGTGCAAAATATTTTTTGATAAATCAAATGCTAGTAAGATACCAAGAAAAACAGCTACCACATATCTGGACCTTTCCATCTTGTTGGCTTTATTACCATGACATTGCACCTTCAAACTTCATTATATCACCCCTTACAGCATTACCATGATTTGCGTTATTTTCATCATAGTTTTTGCATTGTACCAAAAAGGTATAACCTTTATATTAATTGGTACTAAATTAGGTTTGTAATAATCTAAAGCATGTTGCAATGTTGATGTTTCAAGAAGAGATGAATATACTTTTTTAATATGTGTCTAAAGATTTGTGGTAGCACCTTTAATAACAGAATATAAGTTTTTATAATTGATATTAAAAAAAATATTAAAATATGAATCTACAATATAATATAATAGCTGCTAAGAAAAATTAGGCTTAAAGTTTTTAAGTCTAAGATTCCATAGATTGGTTTTTTTTGATTAAGATTCCTAATAACTGATGTCACACTGCTGTAGCATCTGAAGAAACTATGAATTAGATATTAAAGCAGTATGATATCAATTATTAGTGATCTTTGGGTGCTACCCTGGCAAACTCATTATTATATAAAAGTTATATAAACCTTAATTTGTTGAACAGCAAAATTAAAATGTTCATTGTATAGTATTAAATTGGTCATAGGAGCTATAAAAAATATAGTAATTGAAGTTTATAAACCATGATTAAATTAAATAATTAGTATAATTTACTCGTTTATTACTTACAAAGATCTAATTTCATCAAATTGCCAATTGATTTTGCATTTATTCCAAAAACTTTATTAATTTGGGATAATTTTTTGTAGCATAAAAAATGCTTCTTCTAAAAAAAAAAAGTTCACTAAAAGAGCACAGTTCAGATAATGACAATGGTAAAGAATTCATTGATAATAAAATCAAACTTGTATAAAGAGACAATGAGTATAATGTAATAATAAGTAAAAGTGCAAAAAATAATTAGTAATAAAAAAAAGTAAACCAAAGACTTATACATACAAAGAAATTCTAGTTGAAACATGTAGCAATTGGATTTATATACAAAGATTTATGTGTTCAAGAATCAGACTAATGATTTGGATGCAAGGAAATTCTGATAAAAAATAAAGATTATTACAGCAAAAATAAAAGAAAGTTGCAACAAAACAAAAGATAAATGATTACTTACTTTAAATAGTGGTCAATAGAAAGTTATAGAGTAAAGAAGAAGAATGTGACCAAAGTTAAAATAATAGTAAAAGTGAAAATAACTAAATATAATTAGGTGAAGCTGTGCCCTATAATGATCATAGTGACAAATGTGAAGAATGTGTTCTGTTGTTAACTTTCATTAAAACATTTGCTAAGTCTTTTTCATAATTGCCTAATAAAGACACTATAGAACCTAAAAAATAAAATTGAATAGAGTTAAATGGTGTGAAGAGCTCCTCCTACTGGTTTTTTTCTTTTTTTAATAGATTATTATTACTATTTTAAATTTCATTGTCTATATTTAGTAATTAGTAAATAGAGTCCCAAATAGTAGAGAGAACCTCTAGTTTTTGTACACACTGCACTATATATGCATTCCAATTTTTGTATATGTGACCTATTATTTTTTTACTATATACAACTTCTGGTTTTTGTATATTGCAATTTCAGGTTTTGAACTTAGTCTCATACTTATAAAAACATATACAATTACTGGACTTTGACTCAGCATTTGAACATAATATAACAAAGTTAGCAATATTGTAAAAATTAGCTGTATATTTTCAATAACAGGCAAAAATTATATAAGATCTACCTTTACTCTTGCATCCATAAAATATAATCATTGCTCTAAATAGAAATAGTTACATCATTTTTATTGGTTTTCAAAATTAATTATTCCATCCTTTTTTTTATTCATTCATGACTAATTGTAGATTTAAAATACTATGATTGTGCAATAAATATTTGTGAATGTTCTCAAAATATTTTGATGAGATAAAATTTTCATGTAAAAGTTTTTGGTAATTAACAAATGCTAGCTTGACAGGTAGCACTTATACACTATCTAACTTATTTAAAGTTGAAAGTAAATATATATACATATATAAAATGTTTATTGCTATACTCAATTTAACTTTAAAAAAGAATTGTGCTATTATTGATTAATATTTTATTCACTTCAAAAATACAATAGCACAAATTTGTAGCAATAAACATATTATTATCTAGGGATTGAACTGTTTAACTATTTAAAAATTGCTCTATAGTTCTGGGCAGGATTATGTTGGTTGTGAACCAGAATTATTTTAATGCTAGCAATTTAAACAGTTAAACAGTTAAATGAATAAACAATTAAGAAAAATTATAGACAGTTCCAATTCCTATTATTATCACACTTGCTAAAATTGCTTAGTGCCTATTTGCTGCCTTGTAAGCATTAGATTAATAAATTATTTTTTATCTCACTAAGTGCTATAAAGTAAATGAAATTAAAATAAATAGTAAATATTCATAACTTGAATGCCTAATTTAATTACTTAGAATTACAGTATTAAAAATTCTTTATACTCACATATGAAGCCATTTGAAGTTAAAACTTTTTTGGCATTATTTTTTTTTTGTATTTACACAAATATATAAAATAAAAATATAATGTACTGAAAAAATCCTTGATTTAATTGAAACATTCCAATTAATGTGCTGACCATTATATTGATTAATTTGTCACTTCTATTTGTTTAATTTGAGAAGAATTCAGGTAGGTATCATTAAATGCTGAAATGAAAATACACTTTAAATGGCTTCATTATGAATAAAGTTAATTAAAAGTAAAAATTGGTAATAACTTATTTAGATCCTTGACTTAATGAATGTTATTTATACTCACAGACTGAAATGAAATTAAACTGCAAATATTCATAATTTAACTAAGTTTATGAACTCAGTTCCTGGTATATTATTTAGAAAACCATAACAACGAACTGTCACAAATTCGACATTGTGACATTAGAGATTCGAATTCCTGATTAGTTTACTCCCACCACCTTTGTATATAGAGCTTCTTTCCTTTATTTCGTATGGATAGCTTTCATTTCTATTTTATATAATTCATTAAATGTTAGTCAAAATCTGTGTAAACTTTTGGTTGACATATAATCACCCCTTTTGTAAAATCTTCATAGCACATTAACGTGTTGGCACGTATGCGTGTTAAGGGGATAGCACATCAACGTGTTAGGCTTAGCAGCACCATTGTTGAATAGCATGTAGCATGTTAAACAGCACGTTAACTTGCCAAATAATACGTTAATGTGTCGTATATTATATAAATGTATATAAATGAATGAATTTGGCTTCAATAAAGAGAGAAATGTAGAGAAGTCCCTTCGATTTTATTTAAGGAAAATAAAGGAAGTAAGCTAGTGTAGTGCTGAAGAGACCTTTATTTGAGTAAATCAAAAACTTATCCCCTAGTATTATGAAGGAGTGACGATTACGAATCAAAAGATGCAAAAGATTCGTAAGATACAAAAGAATTTAAATGATAGAAAGATTCTTTTGAATTGTTTTTCAGTCTGTAATTAACAGTATAAGAGCCTCAAACTCACCCCAATAAAGGACAACTCAGTGAAGAGTTAACAACTCAGTTAGAGTTCAACGTTTAACCTTTGAAATTATTTAGAAGCGTTAGCTCAAGTAATTATACCGAAAGATCCTTGAATTAATAAACTGTTGTTATTATAGTAAACTGATAACATCACAAATTACAAACCATCTTTCGTTTTTTTCTATTTCGATTTTTTTTTTTTTTTTTTTAGCCAGCGACTTTTACTCTTTGTTTGTGACTAATAGTTTAAATAGGTTAAAATTCGTATATTACTAAAAAAAGTAAAAAAAGATAAAAAATATAAAGATATATAATCAAAAAGAATTACGAAAATTCTGAATCAGCCCGAAGTTGAAATCTGGAGATGAAATAGTATAAAGATATATAATCAGCCCGAATTTGAATCTGGAGATAAAATAGTATAGAAGTATAAATAAGAACCGGGAATAAATATTTATTTAAGGCTCAGGTTCATGTGATTTTAAGATATATTCAAGCCACCTTAATTAAAATGCTCGAATTTTTTGGCAATTTCTCATTGGTACTTACGTTTATATTTATTTAATGCTTATAGAATAAAACCTGTTTTAAATGTAAACCTGTTTTAAATGTAAACCTGTTTTAAATGTAAACCTGTTTTAAATGTAACAACGTAACTTTTGATGGTGGCTGGCACGGATACGTGCCATTTCACCGACAGCTCACTTAGCCGACATCACACCAAGTGACAATTTACTAAAAATACACACCTGCAACTAATAAAACGCTAACCCTAACCCTATGTGATGTCGGCTAAGTGAACTTTCGGTGAAATGATTGTCGGTGAAGTGACCAGCACCGGGTTGGGCACACGATACTCCTTTAATAGATAGTATAAAATGATTTCTGATAAATATTTACAAGAAAATGTGTATTCTTTTATCTTTACAAACACTATATGTTTAAAATTGTAATAATTTCGCCGATGATGATATTATTTACAGTATATTGTAGGGTCAGGCTAAGGTTAGAGCCAGGGTATTCATATACGTAAAGTTTAACATAGGCTTGTAAAATCATTTTATAAATAATCCTTTATTTAATGGTTAAGGTTAAATCAATGCGAGCATTGTCCTTTTTTCGTGTTGGTAAGTCCATTTTTAGGAAAATAACTTTGGCTTGAAGAATTATTTATTTTATAAACCGTACATACTGTAATATCATGACTTCCTAGTTACATATTATCATTATTTCTAAATATTTTCTCTAATTTTTTTTTTACATAATTGTTATAATAAGTAAATGAATCGAATAAACGTAACTCTCGTTATACCGGCACTCTTCAGCAATAAGAAAATTGTCGATATATCCAGATATTGGATTAACAAGCATCTCTACTTATACCGACATCATAATGATTATATATAAATATGTCGATTTAGCAAGTGTCTAACTCATAACACTGCAACAAATTAATAAATGTTAGTATTTAATGAATTTAAAAGAAATAATTGTCTTGGAAATTATGCAAATTGTAACAGATATAACACATCTTGACCACTTGGTGTCAGAGAAGACAGTGCAATTATAGATAAGTGTGAATAAGGATATCAATAAATGTATCAAAGAACTTCAATTTAAAGCTACTAAATATGATAATGTAATCGAGTGACCTTAGTTTTTTTATTGACGATAATAATTTAATGTATGTAAATGCTAAACTGCAAATGATACATATTACATGGCTATATGAAGTTACAACGTGAGAAAGCCTAGATATCGATACGCATTTACATCTTTGCTATATTTGTTATTTAGTTAAATGCAACTTTTGCAAACGAACGTCATTTAAATTGCCATTTAACTATACACTTAGCTGCACTTTTTGATATAGTAACAAGGTTGTCATTATATCCAGCGAAAAAAACTACGTTAAATAATTTTTAAAACATTAAAATTGTCGGTATATCTCTTGTCATTGTCGTATCACCAGCAAAATTTTAAAATAGTAGCTTTTTTTTAAAAAAAAAAAAAAAGTGCGATAAAACAATTATCGGGTAAACCAACTGTTGGTATAACCAGAGTTACGTGTATATACAAAATTCTTTTGATCAGTAAATTAGTGTGTTTAAATTTACTTTCCAGATTATGCTTACAAAATCGTAATATGTAATAATTGACATTAAACATCATCTAAAAAGAAAAAAGACTCGCCAATATTGCGCTTAAAAGGCTACCGTCTTATAGCTCATTTTTTTCGCATCTAAGGCTACGCAAAGTTGATTTTTTCCGTTTAGCATTACATGGGATCTGAAAATATGGGTCGGTCGGTCGGTCAGATTTTTTTTTAATTTACTGTAAACTAATAAAATAATTTTCACGTCAAAGGTTTTGCAAGGTTAGTTTCTCATTTCGCACAACAATGAATCAAAAAATTGTGTCAGCAGTCATATTTTTTTCCGTCAGTCCTATCAAATAATTACGGGAAATTAAGGTCCCCATCGGGTGACACCGAAATGAGAATTGCAGAAAAAATAAATGTCGAAAATCGAACAATTGGCATAATTGGGGATCTAAAAAAAAAAAAAAAAAATTAAAAAATTGAAAAAAATGAGTCGGCGGGTAATGTGTGTGGCCTTAAATAAGGCAATTTTTTAGTTGATTATTAGGTTAATGTCAATATTTTCAATATTTAGGCTCAGGAGGATGGGGTAAACAAACACAGAATATTTGATCAAATCTCATTGGTCAACATTAATCACATGATTAACTACCCTATGAAAATTGGTCCGGAGAGTGCCCGGAGATGTCCGTAATGGCACGTGTACTGTGCTCGTAATTTAGGTTCATTTATTTTCTACATCAGAACTTTTTCAAATTATAAATTACAAGTGTTTTGGGGCACCACTGGCGCCCTTTTCGTTATGTTCCATCCATCTATTATGCTAAATCCCATACTAATTATTATGCTATGCCCCATACTATTTTGCATGCCCCATACTATTTACTGTGTTACTAACTATCTTGCTATGTCCCGAACTATCATACTTTTACTATCATGCTACATTTGTTATCGCATGAAATGTTAGTACTGTATCAAAAAAAAAGAAAAAAAATACTATTGTGTTTCTAATGTCTCAAACTATCATGCATGCCATACTAACTACTGTGCTACTAACTATCTTGCTACTCCTCGAACTATCATGCTTCTACTATCATGCTACATTGTAAAACGTTAGTACTGTATTAAAAAAAATAATAATAATAAAATACTACTATGCTACTAATATTTTGCTATGTCCTGAACTATTATGCCTCTACTATCGTATGTTTATTATCATGCTATTTCCATTTGTTCTAAAGGAAAAAAAAGAAACATTAGTACTGTATATTAAAAAAAATATTACTATGTTACTAATGTCCTGAACTATCATGCTTCTACTAACGTGCTATGTTCTGTTTTAAAGAAAAAAGAAATATTAGTACTGTATAAAAAAAAACCAAAAAAATACTACCATGCACTAACTATTTTGTTATGTCCCAAAGCATTATATTCCTACTATCACATGTATCAAGCTACGTTAGTTATTGCGCGAAATGTTAGTACTGTAATAAAAAAAATGCTACTGTGTTACTAACTATTTTGCTACATTCCGAACTATTATATTTCTACTATTGTATGTTCGTTATCACACTACGTTCTAAAAAAAGAAAAATTAGTACTATATATATATAATATATATATATTACTGTGCTATTAACGTCCTGAAGTATTATACTTCTACTATCATACTACGTTCACGCTATGTTTCGTTTTAAAGAAAAAAAAAATGCTAGTACTGAATATATAAAAAAAACTAATATACTACTAACTATCTTGCTACATCCCCAACTATCATGCGTTTATTATTTACGGTTATTGTTGTGCTATGTTCTATTCTAAAAAAAATATTAGTACTGTGTGTGTATATATATATAAAATATAAAATAAAATATTACTGTGTTACTAATGCCCTGAACTATCATGCTTTTATTATTGTGCTAAGTTTGTTAACATATTACATTTTGTTTAAAGAAAAAAATGTTAATATATATATAAAAAAATACTACTGTGCTACTATCTTGCTATGTCCCAAACTAACATGCTTGCTACGTTTGTTATTGCGCGAAAAGTTAGTATTGTATTAAAAAAAGAAAAAAAAATAAAAAATAAAAAATACTACTGTGCTACTAACTATCTTGCTAGTCCTGAACTATCATGCTTCTACTATCGTTCATTCATTATTCGTATCTCAGTTAATCTAATTTCAAAAATACAAAGTGCGCATAAGAACAGAAGCAATTTTCTAAATCTGAAAGATGCAAAGTGTACTTAAAGAACAAAAGTCAATTTTTAAAAAATAATCAAAATAACTGATTATTAATTAATTCATAGTAATAGACAAATTATGAATCTATTACAACATTATGCATTAACATGCAAATGATCAAATGTCGCAATAATTACAGATCTAAAAAGTAATTGATCATTATTTTTAACATATCAATATGTAAAACAATTGTCAAATTGTTTTTTTCACACTCTGATCACGTTTTCTAGTTACGACCAATCAAAAATGTTAAGCACATAAACTCAAAATTAAAATAATATATATATATAATTATATAAAAACTATATAATATAGATATAAGGGCTAACATTTATTCAGTATAATAATTGCATGTAATTGTGACCATTTATGCCATTATTTTTTGCACATACAAAATAATTGGTAAAAATGTACCAAACAATTGCAATACTCTGATTCACATGAACGGAATAATTGGTAAAAATGTAACAGACACACGTGATAAGATGACAATTTTATTATAAAAGGAAATATTGCTGAATATTGCCAAATGAAGTTAATTGATGTGCATATTATGCTTTCGTATAATCATGGACACCGTAATGTATATGTACACCACAGAATGGCATGTGTTTAAAATAATATATATCAGCACATTGAGGAGCAAAACTTACGTTTTTGATACTCCTGCACTTACTTTTTTGATACACACAAAATTTTATTACTTTTTTGTTTAAATATAGCAATTTTAAAAAAGTCATGTGACCATCACGAGTAAAATCGACCAATAGAATTGCAGTTAAAATTCTGATAAAAAGCTTAATTCATAATCCATATACCAAACAGTGAAAATCTATAGTAATATATAGAGAAAATCAATTATTGTTTATCAAATTTCTGGAATCTGGTACTGTCAGAGCAATAATGAATTTTTTTACTAAGCTAACCTAACTTCTCTATTAAACAAAAGTTGTAGAGCACATTCTTGAGATTTAATAGTGGTAAAATCATTAAAATTGGACTAGTAGATCACAAGATATTATTAAAACGCGTTTTGTGAACATATAGAATTTCTACATAAACAATAATATTGTTTACATAGAAACTTTATATGGTTGCAAAAAGTTTTTTAATGATATCTTGTAATTTATTAGGCCAATTTTAATAATTTTACCAATATTAGAATTGCAAGAATGTGCTTTACAACTTTTGTTTAGTAGAGAAGTAAGATTAGCTTAGTAAAAAAATTAGTTATTACTCTGACAGTGCCAGATTCCAGAAATTTGATAAACAATGATTGATTTCCCTAATTTTACTATATATAGGAACGTCTAAAACAAAGCAGATTCTTATAATATATATTTTAGCGAATTAGCTTTAGGGTTAGTATTATTATAAATTAAAGTCAGGTAGGTTTTAGGTAGCTATATATGCAAAATTGCCTGCCCGACATTTTTAATTAATCTACCAAGATAGGTTTAGACTACTGTTTTTTGTATTTTTCAGGTTTTTCACTTTTTGCTTCACCAAAGATTATCAAATTTCTATAATTTGATTGGTCATATGTCATGTGATTTTACTTCACTTTAGATGACCCCTATATATGGTAATGTATGTAGCCCCTGTTTGGTATGCGAATCATAAATTAAAATTTTTTAATCAGAAATAATTTTTATTATATCATTATTATTTAAATTTCTATTAAGGGTTTTAAAGAAGAAAATTACCATTCCAATAGTAGTAAACCTGTCAAAATTAGTTTAGTATATTATGATATGAGCAAAAAATTTTTGTGATTTTTTAAAGTTTTTTTAAAAAGCTTTAAAAATGTGAAAGTTTTTTTTAAAGTTTTTTTACTTGATATACGTATCCGATTTTCTTAAAACTGTTATAATTGTAATTTTCTTTTCTACAGTCTTTACTATAATCCAAGGTTGATATAATAAAAAATTATTATAAAAAAAACTTTTTTTTTTGTAATCTTACCTGCAATTCTATTGGCCGATTTAAGTGTAGTAGTCATATGACTTTTTAAAATTGTTGTATCTAGTGATGTGCAATTTATATGATATCTGAAAAATTTTAGAATACAGTACGTACAGTATGTACTGAACAATATTCATTTATGTTCATAATAATATATTTATAAATAAGAAACAAAGCAATATACTAATAAACTACATAAATTTTTGCAAACACATAATAATATGTGCTAAAAGTAATAATAACTAATGAATGATGAAACTTTTGTTATTAACAAATAACGAAACATTTCATTAGACAACTTCGAATTAACAAAATAATAATAACAAAACTTATGACAAAATGATAAAACTTATAATGAATTAAAATTTAATATATGATATAAGATATGGTGAAGTTAATTTTCAGTTTATTAATATATATCTATCCATTTCGTTTTTTTGATCTACCATATATTTCTGAAAATAAGCTACTCTGAAAATAAGCTACCTCCTTGGTTTTGACCAAAAAACCTAAAAACTTGTTTAACCTAAAAATAAGCTACCTCGCTTTTTTCGATCCAAACAAATAATAAAATTTTTTGTTCTGAAAATAAGCTACCTCTACAAATAATAGCTACTTTATTAATAAATAAACAAGTTTCTAGCAACTTATTATTATCTTGAGAAATAATATATATTACTAAAAATTTGTTTTTTTTACTATCACGATATCATGCAATGTATTGCATATATGTGTATGTATATCTTTTTCTCACGCTAACTCGTGACTATCTTTTTGATTCCCTTAATGATCTGTACTAAAAATAATTTAAGGAGGTAAAAAAATTAAATAAATAAATTAAAAATAAAAATAAAAAGCAAAAACAAAATAAAGAACATAAATAAATTGGAAAAGAAATAAATTATTATAAATAAATAAGATAAAAAAAATTAATTAAAATATAAATAAAACAACTAAATTAAAAATAAAGAAAAATATTAAGAAAGAAGAAATTCGAAAAAATAAAAAATAAAATTAAATAATAAAAAAATAATAAAAAATAAACAAAAAAATTTAAAAAAAATAAATCGAAATAAAATAATATAAAATAAAATAAATAAAATAGGGAATATGTTTTCTATGCACACAAGTGGATATGCACCTCTATATGTATGATATAAATAAGATCATCAAGATAAGATTTTTTTGTTTAATTTTTTTGTTTATTTTTGTTTTTACCTAATTTTGGTACTATTTTTTTTCTTTTTTAGCTGCCATCGTTTGTCATGTCGTCTTGGTGTTATTGCAAGTGTTATCGTACCAGTAGGTGTTATCGTAGGTGCCGTCGTAGGTGTCATGTTAGATTTTCTTCTCGGTTATGTTTCTTCAGAAAGTGATCTTGCACGGTGTTCTTCTTATAAGTTTCTATAGAGCTATAGAGGACATTCTTGGTGGGTGGTTTTGTACATTTACGTTTCTCCAGTGAGTGGTCTTGCACTTTTTTCTAGAGTTGTATAGTATGGTGTAATCCTGATAAGTTCTCTGGTTCGTGTTAAGTGGTTTATTGGTTTTTTGTTTGTCCTTTTTTTTAATGCTTTTCTTCTGATTTTGCTATTGGAGACGCCGTCGTTACTAGAATTGCTGTTTTCGGATAAGTTTTTCGTCTTGTGTCAGTTTTCTTTTTTTTTATATTTACTGATGCTTCTCTCTCTTCTGGGTGTGATTTTGCTGTTGGAGCCGTCATTACTGGAGTTATTGGAGTTGCTGTTTTTGCGTAAATTTTTTTTCTTGGGGTTGTTTTTTTTATTTTCTTATATATTTACTGATGCTTCTCTTTCTTTCAGCTGATTTTGCTGTTGGAGCCGTCATTACTGGAGTTATTGGAGCTGCCGTTATCAGGTAAGAAAGTCATTGACACCATCATTTAGAATCACTGTTTTCAGTAAGCTTTTCATTTTTGGGCCGTTGCTTGTTTTTTTTGTTGTTTTTCTTCTTATTCAGGTACTAACTTTCTCTTTTTTCAGTTGCGATTTTACCAGCATTACTGAAGCCATTGGAGTCACCGTTTTTGAGTATGTTTTCATTTTGGGACCATTAATTTGTTTTTTTTTATAACTTATATATTTACTGTTGCTTTTCTTCTTTACGTTGCATTTTCGCGTTGGAGCCATAGTTACTGGAGTTATTGGATGCTTTTTCTTCTTTTAGGTACAATTTCGTCATTGGAGCCGTCATTAGGGTTCGGCTTCAGATTAGGGTTTGTTTTCTAGTTGCTATTTCGTTGTAGGAGCCATCATTACTGGAGCTTTTCTTCTTTTAGGTATGATTTTGCCATTGGAGCCGTTGTTAGGGTTCAGGTTCAGGTTAGGGTTTGGATTTGGGTTAGGGTTAGGTTTAGGGTTCGGATATTTGTTACTTTGTTTTTTTTAGTCATAGTACAATTTATCGTTTGTTTTTTTTTTGTTTTTTTTTTTTTTTTTTTTTTTTTTTAATAAAAATTTATTTTATGTTGTATCTTTTTTTTTTTTTTAATAAAAAAAATCTTAAAAATTCTTAAAAATTTTTAAATAATTTGCAATTGACGTTGATTGGCCAGGTATGAGTGATTGATCATGTGTTCATGTAATCAGGTTTGATTGGTCAAAAACGGGGTACACAGCAATGTGGGTGCGTGGAATTTCCAAACCCAATAAAATAAATAAAAATATATTAAAAAATTAAATTAAAAAAAGTAAAAAAAAAAGAAGATAAAAAAAAATAAACGAAAAAAATAAAAAAATTTAAAAAAATATATAAAAATAAAATCGAAAAATAATAATTTAAAAAAATTTAAAAAAAATAAACTGCAAAAAATAAATAAAATAAAATAAATAAAATAAATAAAAATAAATCAAAAAAATAAATTAAAAAAGGTTTAAAAAAAAAAGTTAAAAAAAAGTTAAAATAAAAAGTAAAAAAAAATGTAAAAAGAAATACAAAAAAAAAATAAAAAAAAGTTAAAATAAAAGGTTAAAAAAAATATTAAAAGAAACACAAAAAAAAAAAAAATAAAAAAAGCAAATAAAGTAAAAAAAAATGCAATACGCTCTTTAGTTCATACATTAACTAATTCATATACAATATAATATGTATATTACACTACTATAGTTTGTAAATCAAAATTTTTAATGAACACGATATATATATGTATGTATGTTATACATACATATGAACATACTGGTGATTTACAAGTATAGAGCTCTAGCATGAACTGTACATACGTACACATGTATTTATTTCCAAATTAATAGGGTTTGTGTATAAACTAGCTACCCCTATCGATTGGGCATAAATCTTTAAAACCTGTATATCCTGAAAGTAAGCTACCCCTAGTTTTTTTTTGCTTAAAATTGTCCAAAAAAAGATAGTTTATTTTTGGAAATATATTGTATTAATCTGAAATTACCAGAAAATTTGTGTTAGTCACCTCAAATATGTTTGATAGGAAGCTATCATTAATAAAATAATTATTGGATTCAATGTAATGTAAAACTAAAAGTTAATTTATATGAGTTTAATTTTTGTAAACTTTTTATAATAAACTGACAATTTAAAAGAACAGTAGAAAAAAAGTTGTTGTTAATTAAAAAATTACTGTTTTATATGAAATGATAAATTTTTACTATAATGAAATAACAGTAATTTTGAATTTATAATTCAAGAATATTTAGAAGTTGCTAAAAAAAGCTTTCAACTGAGGGCCAACTACATTTTTATAATTTATTAATTAAATTAATCTTGTTGAGAGTTTCATCAATCATTAGTAATTTTGTCAATCATTATTAGTTTATCAATCACCAAAGTTTCACCAAACAAAGTAATTGATTAAACCATTTTACTATTGCAAAAATTATTTCATTAGCATTATCAATTTTGGCCAAATATTCTAGAAATAAAATGAATTTTTATTTGAAGAATGCATATATAAATTGCTATTGATATGAATTTCAAAATATTTGTAGAATAATGTAATTCCAATATATAGTTAGGGAACCACTATTTACACCATAGTTTTTGCTATTTGCACCATGGATTTTGTGATGATAGTTATGCAATATGCAAAACAAGGAAGTCTCCGAAAAATATTAGATAGTAAATATAATGAATTAGATTGGAATTCTAAAATTGCTATCTTATATTACATAATAAGAGGGCTTAGTTCAATTCATAAATCCGGATTAGTGCATAAAGATTTTCATTCCGGTAATATAGTTAATCAAGATATGTTCAGGTCTTTTATTACTGATTTCGGCTTATGTAGGCCAGTGTCACAAGACTCAAATTCTAAAGAATTATTTGGTGTGCTTCCTTATGTTGCTCCGGAATTGTTAAGAGCATCAACCTATGGTGATAATATAGTATATACTCAAAAATCAGATATTTATTCTTTCGGAATAATTATGTCAGAAGTTTTTACTGGATATCCTCCATATCATGATATTAATCATGGTGCTAGTCTAGCATCAAGAATAATTAAAGGCCAAAGACCTGAAATCAAATGTGAAGTTCCTCATCTACTTTTGGATTTAATGAAGAAATGTTTGGATGCTGTACCTGATAAAAGACCAACTGCTGACGAATTGCATGCTGAGCTATACCAATTATTTTATGAGCTGAAAAATGCCGAATCCGAAATAAAAAAACAAGTTCAAGAAATTGAAAACTCGAGCAAGAACACCTCAATGAATAATCAAATCAAATCAGCAAGAATCAATTATCAGACACATCCACAGACTAGTTTCATAAGTAAGCCTTTACAGCTTCCAAAACTTCCTAAACCATGGTATGTTTAATATTTAAAAATTTCCGAACCTGTGAATATAAGGCGATACAAATAAAATTATTTGGTTTTCATAACATGAAATTTTTAAATGGACCCGGCCGGCCGGCTTTTTTTTTTTTAACTTCATATATAAAATTTTATAAATTATAAAAAACTTTTTTTTTAAATTCCACCCGGTTATTAAAACATATAAAAAAAATTTTTTTATAAGTTTCCAAATTTCGAACCGGCCGGGTTATGAAAACTAATTTTACATGCCCTAATAAATGCAGATAAATGATACCGATGATTATTTTCTTAAATTTATTTCAACCATATTTATAATATGTTTATGTGTATTTTTTAGAATGTCGGCACATTAATTATGTTGAAATTCCTGATAGTAGGTTATTTATTCGATTAACTTATAATTAAACAAATTTATTGCTAATCTTTTGTATTGATATTTAGATTATTAAATTAAGCAGAAGAAAATTATTTGATTTGGAGTAGATTATTTATTATTGCTATGTTATTACAATTTTCTAATTAATTATATATATATCATATATAAAACAATTTCGTCGACAAAGTTGCCAGATTAGGTTAGAGTTGGCTTGGTTATGTTAGAGTTGGCTAGATTTAGATTGGTGAATTGGTTGTTGGCAAGTTCTCTAGAACAATTCTGTATTTAACTCTTTTACATTTTACTTATACTTATTTTTTTTTCGGTTATTATAAATGGTAATCCAAACGGAAATTCGAGTTTGGCCAGTATCCATTATTGCGTCACATTCGAAGCTATGATTAGGGTTGTGTTACAAAAGCTACAATCTTGCAATAAATTTATTTTTATGCAAGTTTCAGTAAATCTGATTTCATGTGATATCTATTATACTGTTTATTATATTATACATGAAAAACTTTTTGGCAGAAACATTAAATTACGCAAATTCTGATGTAGACTGAAATAACCTAAAAGATTAGTATTTTAAAGTATACTAGTGTGATGGGTGGCCGAATGTAACACAAATTAATTAGAATTTTTTTAAATTATATACTGATTATAGAACTTAGCATCTATTATGTACATGCAATATGTAGTTAAATTTGACTAAGGCCGTTTAAAGTTGAATATCAGGTTAACGTTCGGTTAGCTAGTGTTCAAAAGGGCCAGGTTGTGTCGGTCACGGGTCAGACCTGCATGGGTCAGTACCGTAATTTACCGTGTAAGGTACCCGGGTACGATTTAATTTCACGTTGTAAAAAAATTTAGGGGTACGTTGTAAGGAGTGCATATTAGCCCATAAGTAAAAAAAATTTTATTGGTAAATCGGCCTTTGATTTGTACCCGGGTCTCTTACAAAACACCACAATAAATAGCGTTGAAATATACTCGATACAAATCAAGGGGAGGTACCGATCAAAGAGGGTATCTTCCACATTACATATCAAATCACGTGATTTTGCATTACCGAACTTTACGTGACTCTAACGTACATACGGAACTATGTAAATTGAATTTTTCTTAATTCTTGTACAAATTTTCTCGACAACTAACTAAAAGAATTCGATAGAATTTATTTAAAATCAATTCTATGAATTAGTAGAATTAATTTAAAAAAATTTAATTCAATTCTGTTGAGTAGTTGGCGTGAAAATTTCGTTCAAAGTTTAGGAAAATTTCCTGATTTCTAAAAGCCGCGACAGAAATTTTCTAAACTTTAAATGAAATTTTTTTGCCTAATTTTTTTATATCAATTTTATAAAATAAAATATTCATTTTAAAAACTTTTTATCGAATTTTATTGGGTTGTTGTAGAGAAATTTTCGTTCAAAGCTTGAGAAATTTCTGCCATCTCCGAAGAAAGTAGCTGCGGTAGAAAATTTCCTAATATTTAAATGAAATTTTCTCGACAACCAGTGTTATAAATTCGAAAATCGACAAGGAAAAAATTTTATACACGCTTATATATACAGGGAGCCCCGATATACGCGCAAATTTAAATCTATGTGCGCTGCGCCTATTGCGCGGATCCAATTTACATCACTGTCGACAACTATTCAATAGAATTCGATGGAAATTTTTTTAAATGAATTATACTACAGTATTTATAGAATTAATTTAAAAATTTCCATCGAATTCTATCAGATAATTGTCGAGAAATTTTTGTTTAAACTTTAGAAATTTTTACTACGGCTATTTTCTTAGGATGCGTAGAAACTTTGAACGAAAATTTCTCATCAACTACTCAATAGAATTCGATGAAACTTTTTTTAATTTAATTTTACTAATTCCTAATGTTGTTTTTAAAAAATTACAAATTATATCAAATGTTGCAAAGGAAATTTTGTTCAAATATTAAAAAAAACAACTTCGATAGCTTTACATCGTTGAGTGTCACGTGATATTCGTACGTGCACAATCACGTGATTTGGTACGTGCCGTAACTAGGGATACCGCGGATCTGCGATAGCATAATATGCGCATAATTCAGATTTTACCGCAGAAGCATATGTGACTGCTATATTCGCATATCAAGATGAATTTCGCATAATTAATAAAGCATAATCTGCGCATAAAATGGCCGGAATTAAAGATCGAGTAATATCGGGTTTATCAATTTCCCCACCAGCTCCTATTGGACGCAGCATTTGATTGTACGAAACATAATTTCATAAATTATCAGATTTGAAATTTCAAATAACGGTAGAATGTTAAGTAATAAATCATATCGTTAAAGTAGTAAAAATTTAATAAGAACATATATTAGGACACAAAGTTAGTTTTTCGTTTTGCATAACATGGTGTTCCAAAATTTCAGTTGGCTGGTCGGATTTTTTTTTAATCTACTGTAAATTAATATGCTATGTTCACACCCAGAAAATTTTAGATTTTTTTTTTCGGTTCTATTGGGTAATTCCAGAAAATTAAGGTCACCATCGGGTGACACCGGAGAAAAAACTTAAATAGCAAAAATGGAATAATTGGCATGATTGAAATTTTAAAAAAAGGTCGGCGGGTTATGCAAAACGAAAAATTAACTTTGCGTGGCCTTATACTAAAATTTTGCTGGGAATTTTTTTGTTTTGCGCAAAAGACAGTTTTGTAAACACGACTCTTTTCGTAATTTTATATTACACAGATTTTGTGGCTTTATTGGTAAGTTACTGGGGGTTCAGTACTTACAATAATGATAACGATAAAAATTTATAATGATAAATCCGCATATTTCTATCTGATCCGCATAATCTGTAGCATAATTTAAAAAAATTTATCGCATAATTCGCATAATTCGAAGTGTAAAGCATGCAGAATTTGGGGTTTATCGCAGCAGAAAATCAGGATCCCTAGCCGTAACTACCCAACATAGCGGGCTTTATTTTGATTGGTCAATTTTTGTAGATCAACCCGTGATATAGTAATAATTTTATTGGTTAATCGAAGTTAATCAAAACTAATCGAAATTCTAAATTACCACGAAGAAAAAAAAACTGATATGTATAAAATAACTATCTATAATAAAATTAATACCAATAGAAGTCTTTATAATGAAATCTCAATAATTTTAAATCTAAAACTATAATCTGGTTATGACAAAATTCCAACAAACCAAAACTTTATTAAAGAAATAAGTTCTAACAAATTACAATCAATAAAATAAAAAAAAAAAAAATCCAAAAACAAACCAAAAATGAAAAGTACAAGAAATAAACATTTGATCTTATTCTAGAATACTAATAGCTAAAAAAAAAAATTAGTCCAACTTTTAGTGCCATTCCAATATCAAACTAATCTTTATTTTATTTAATAATTGTTATGCAGTTATAGTACCGCTACTTTGCCTTAACTTTTCTCACAAAATCTATAAACCTTATGACTTTCAACTTCATATTCTTAACCTATATTATAGTCGGGTTTATATTAGTTGTGACTTTGATAAATAAGTTTTCATAAAATACATAAAAAACAGCTTAAATTGCCAAGTTTAATTGATTTATTGGACCTATAAATTAAACTTGAATGTTCAAACATACCTCTCATCTAACTTCCAAATTACTTCGTGGATTACCAAATTACTTTGACAGTTTATAGACCAGAAGGTACTCTTTTGCTTTTTTTTGGTATCGAGTTTGGCCAATTTGTCTTCGTGGCAAAACATAATGCCACTATGTGGAATATATTGTGTAACATACAGTGTTGATCATCCAATCAAGTAAAGCCCGCTATGTTAACTACCCCAGTAGGGCAGTTTGTCCCGCCGATTTTTCAGGGACGCGGACAGTCCGGGACGGGATGTCCAGGACATGTTCGCAATAATGTCCCAACATGATATATGTCCGCCGTCCGTGTCCGTGTCCCATGACAACACTGCAGTAGGGTGTCCAGAATTATAATCCGGTAAATGCAAAATTATGCATTTGGTAAATTACAAATTATGTGAATTATGCAGATCTCAGGATTAGGGTTAAAAATTTTGTTGCCCAAGTATCAAGATCTGCTATTATGCAAGACAAATGTTTATAACCTAAAATTTAGTTTATGAACTATTTTTACATGTTATTATACAAATAATATTTTCGAACTCCAACCTAATTGCAAGATTATATCCCTAATCTAAAAGCACAAAATTTTACTAGAAATTTTTGGTGTTCTAATTTTGCCCATGTCAAAAATTATACATATGTACATATATTACGTAACTTACTCTGTACAACCAATAGCATGTTGGCATATATTCATTATACCAATGTATAAAATTTCTAGTATAACAAATAATTGTTACTATATTCGGATCTTTTAATTTTAAAGTATAATATATGATAGTTTAGCCAGCATTATTTACATGATCCTACTTGGAATTAGCCAATGTTAAAGTATAATATAGACTGACTTGATTTTATATTCTGTGTAACTTATTCTGTGTAATATCATTGGTCAATAGAAATTTCTTTATACGAGAGAATGGATAAATTATACGAAATTATGCGAATTTCTTTAAATTAGCAAAATCGAATAGTTTATTTACTATAAGATGAATGAAGCGTATATTATCCCGGATCATAATCCTGAACACTCTATACCCCAGTAGCAAAACCTACATTTTTGATACTCCTGTACTTACTTTTTGATACTAGGGCTGTTAATCGGTCCGGTCCGGACCGACGGTCCTTCGGTCCGTCCAGGGACCGGGCCGGTCCAGTCCTTTTTAGGACGGACCGAAAGGACCGTCGGTCCTAATAGTAAATATCAAATAAACTAAATATTATCTTGATAATACGCATTTTGAAACAACTATAAAATGTTGTTTTTGGTTAAAATTCAATTACAAACCCCTTAGTTTGTTAAATAAGATAAAACCACGTTTAATGTATAATGAGAACGGGCTGTTGTTAATGTTAATAAAATAGAGAAATTTATTAATGACAGCAATGGCATGATCAGTTGATTTACAATTTGCACTGTATTTGTGCGAAATAACACCTATGGGCATTATTTTGGAACACAAGTTTGAAACAAGCTAATGATTAATTTAGCCGAGAATTTTTAATGATAAAAATTATAATTTGCATTCGACTAAAATTAACTATTAGCTTGCCTCAAACTCATGATCCAAAATACAAATATAGTATATTGTTCAAATCTGAAATAAGTGTAATCTGCTCAATCCGCATGTAAGTAATGAATGTACCATTATTGTCAAATTATAGATTATCAGTTTTTTCAATATCGGTACACATTGATTAGGAGTTATGGGTCCGAAGCATACAAACATCTTATAATATCAAATGAGGATGGACCCACGAAGTCATGGGATGAAATTTTTTCTGCTACGAACATTGAAGAGCCTGCCAAACGTAAAGCAGCTATATGGCTGCATATCACCTGTCTATATGAGATCTGGTGTTGGTACTAGAGTTGTTGGTGAAACTAGTTAGTTTCACCAGGACGCATCGGTGCACCATTGAAAATTTGAGTTTTTTATAATTATCGGTGCACCAGTTTCGGTGCACCAGTTTCAGTGCACCAGTCTCAGTGCACCATGGTGTACCATTGAAGATTAGTTTCACCTGCAACTCTAGTTGGTATGCCCAGGTCAAATGGGGACAGAAATGGATACCAGAATCGATACTATCTGATATAGTCCAGATGAGAATTAGTAAGGAGTTAAAGGTTCTGAAAGCTTTACAAAAGGAGGGGCATAACAGTTTAAAGAAGGTAACGAAGTATCTTTATCTGAACTTTTTCAGATAGATTTTAGAACAGGTAAGAAGGACTTGACCTGGAATAAAAATGTAAATAGTTCGATAGTCTATTTTTATTATAATATAATTTTGTATTAGGTGTCAGTTAGTAAATTATTAATAAAGTATGCCTATATGGCGTCCTCTTCGGAGGTTTGTTAAAAAAAAAAAAATTGGAGTTATGTATAATGTGGATCATCAGGATTTAAAGATTACAACGTCAAAAATCGCATACTAAATTTGGCTAATTTATTTTGAAAATCAAATTTGCATACTTTCTATTAAGCATATTACGGATAATTAATTATCGTTGAAAAAAATTATTTTTGTATTGTGATGTTAAGATAGTAATACTAGTAAATTTAAAAAATTTCATCATACTGAATGGCATAATTCTAATAGCATTCAAACTACGATTGGAAATAACCCGAGACTAGTAGTATACTTTATTTTTTATATTTTTTTTATTAAATATATTAAGTTTATAAATTTTTTTTTATTAAATATATTAAGTTTATAAATTTTTAAGTGTTTGACAGACATGTAAATGCTAACAATAAAATTTATTAATAAATATTTTTTTTTATACAAGTAACATCTAATCGTTTTGTTGATTTACTTTAATTTTTTCATATATTAAGACAATTCTTGTCTTGAATCAGTACAAGATTGAACATTTGGCATGCCCAATTATGATTATATTATTCAATCAAATTATCAAATCTTAAGTGGTTAAAAGTGACAAAATATCTTTTTAACTGATTTTAACTATAATGTTCATATTTACGAAGTTAATTAAATAAGTTATTTTGCTATATTAATATACTATATTATTTTCTAATCCATAATTTATATATAACTAAAATTTTCAAACGTATTAATATCATATAAGCAAATATTATTAATTTGAAAAGATTATTGTAATTCTTTATACTGACAAACAATTTCACCGTTGTAGCAAAAAAGTATTATATTGATCATCAGTCTGTCCGGTCTAGCTCTATTCGGTCCTATTTCAGTCCTGGACCGCGTCCGGTCCGGTTTTTTAAAAGACCGGGCAGTCTTTTAACCGGGATGGACCAGACGGACTGATTAACTGCCCTAATGGCTAAATGCTATAGTAAAATTGGTGATAAAAAAAGTGCTTTGAAACTGAATAAAGAAATTGAAAATGACAAAATAAAAAATTCAGAGGAAAATAAAAAATTTTATGAAGAAGTAAATCATCTTAAGATAAATAAGGTCAGAAATAATGATTATTTTGAGAACAAGTTGCAGAATGCGAAGATGAATGTTAGCTATGATTGCAAAGAAAAAAAATTAATAAACGCAAGAATATTCGTAAAAATAATAAGTGTAAAATTGAGCAATTTAAAAATGTGATAGATGTTAAATTTTTAAATAATGTCTATATTGAAAAGAAAAATGTAATTTGAAATTTAATTTAATTTCAAAATTAAAATTAAATGTTCGTTAATTGTAGTTTTTGAATTTTGAAAGATAATTCTTAAAAAATTTAATTTTATCTGTGAAGTATTTTTTGTGATTTTTGGAAAGAGCATTTGCTAATAACATTATATTTTCAAAATCCTAACAATCATCAAAACATCCAATGAAGTTAAAGTGCTAGTTTTGTGAAGAGTATCTGCCAATTCTTGCACTTCTTTGGAACCAAATTGATTATATGAAAGATTCAAATATGTTAAAGCATTGTTTTCACAAAGAGCATTTGCTAATCCATTTATTCCCTCAAAACCGATTTGATTTGATGAAAGATCCAAAGAAGCTAAAGTGTTGTTTTTGCATAGAGAATTTGCTAACTCAGAACAAAGTTCACAATTTCTAAGATTTAGAGAAATCAAAAAAAAAGTTACTGTAAAGAGCATTTAATATTGCTTTTCCACCTTCAGAACCAAGTTTATTTAATGAAAGATCCAAAGAAGTTCAAGAGTTATTTTTGCAAAGAGCAAATGCTATCTCTTTTATGCCATTAAGACTAAGTTGATTATTTCAAAGATCCAAAGATTTTAAGGCTGTATTTTTGCAGAGAACACTTGCTAATACCTTCACACTCTTAAAATCAAGTCGATTAGTTGAAAGAATTAAAGAACTACAAAGAATTAGTTGTATGAAGAGAATTTGTAAATCTTTTACAAATTTCAGAATCAAGAGTATTAAGGTCAATATTTAAAGAAGTCAAAGCGTTGTTTTCAAAAAGAACTTCTAAAACCTTTTTTTTGCTCTTATTATCAAGTAGTATAAATCCACTTAAATCCAATTCTTTAAGATTTTTACATTTTCGTAGAAACATTATAATCAAAGAACTTACAATAGAATTATTAAATCTCACATATTTAAGCCAATCCTTGACTCCATCATCTAGATCAAAAGCAGAAACTTTTTTAATATAAGTTAAGTATTTAAATAATGGGTTTGCATTACTTGGAATTGTAATTTTAAATTGCGTTTTTAATTCTGAAAGAAATAGCTTTCGTTCTTTTGCATTTAATCCTGAAAAAATATCTTTCGTTCATTTGCATTTAAAATTTTCTGATAAGCTTTCCCTTTTTAAAACTAGGTTCCTCCCACGATATTGGCACAGTAATTCTACACCAATGGCGATTTACAAGAAGACATGAAAACTGACTTCCTTGATCTTTTTGAAGGAATGCAAATATGTTTAAAAGACATTCAGTAGGGAAAGAAATCATTTTAATAAACTTTTTTGTGATTCGAAAATTTTTGATTCTTCAACATCGAACTGAGTCCCTATATAATTTGGGATTAATACCATTCGGTCAAAAGACCCATTTCTTTGGTTAGCAATGTTCATTGTGAAAACAACTTTATATATATATGTTTAATTAATCTTAGAAAACGTTCTTGAATAGAATTAATTACTTGTCTAGAATCGTTTAAACGATTACGCGAAAAGTCTATGTTATTAAATTAAGTAAGGATATTAAACATCGGGAAATGGAGTTTAAGTACGGATTAGTATAATACAATATATATTAATAATTTAAATAATAATACATATTATAATTTAAGTAATAATACAATATATACGTATATGTAGTAACGCGTGATAAAATTTTAAACATTCGATATTTGTTGCAACATTACTATAAATAGGTGATAAAAATTATTTTATAAGAGTTACTGTATCTGTAACACATCAATTATTTGTCTTTTAGTTCCTTCATAGAATCCTTCAATTCCTTCATAGAATCTTTTAATTCCTTCATAGAATCTTTTAATTCCTTTATAGAATCTTTTAATTCATTTTCAAAATCTTCACCTTTAAAATCCTTTAATTTCTTTATAAAGTCTTTCAATTCCTTTACAGAATTTTTCATTTCATTTTCAAAATCTTCAACTTTAAAAATTTCCAAGATTTTAGGAGACAAACTTGTTTTATCTTCAAAACTTTTTACATACTTTTTAAGCTCATTAACTGAAGCTCTGTAATATCTAAAAATTTAAATTATATTATATATACTGTAGTATATAATATTTACTGTATAAGTGCTAAATAACGCCCGTGGTGTTATTTTGAAAATCAAGTCCTTCAAAATAGCTAACACAGTCTCGAAAATTAGCGCCTATGAGCATTCCAAATTAACGTGTATCCTAATATATATAGCATATTTTGCTGGACAAGTGATATACAGTCGACTCTTTATAAGTACATTCTCTATAAATGCACTTCACATGCACTTTCTTTTATAAGTGCACATAATTTGATCCTGTCTAATATGTTTATAGTAGATTGATTATACTGGATTCAAAAAGTTATCCCTTATTGCTATTTAGACATAACACATGTGCATATTTTCAAAATCATTCGATTTAAATATGGTTAAACCCCCAAAATTGGTTAGTTTTAAAGTATCATGGTGAAGAAGAAAATTTTTTGGATTCTGAAGCCAGTTTTATAAATTAATAATAAATTAATAAAAATTAGATTGCATTTTGATTTTGATTTACTCAATATAACAATTAGGTTCTGAAATCGAGATTTGAATCTTCGATTTTGGTTTTAAGAGGGTTTATATCTAAATACATAAAACCGATCCAAAACTTAAATTTTCATTCAAAACGACTCTGAGGCAGTATATTTAATTTCTAATAATTTAATTGTTTACAAGAATACACCCGGGATTTCTAAATTGAACGAACTCCTAAATACAAATATAGATCATTTACCAAATTCGAATGAACAATTTGCTGGCTATGAAGAAATTCCAATCCACTTATCAATAGTGATGCCAAATCTATTTTCTTATCCCAAGTGAGCTTAGTTTTCTCCAAATAACTTGCAAGGTTCCCCTGGTCTGCAATTTCCACAAGCAGGTAATATTCGAGAGATTTTGCGCCTTGGTATGTATAAATCAAAGGAAAATTTTGAGTACAAATTAGTATTCAATCATATAAGAAAAAGATTAATCAATATTTAAATTGCAAGGGAGTTTTTCCCATCACATTTTATATGATCGATTATTGTATAGTTTTTTACGAATGTGTATAAAACCACATTTATTATAAAACAACCTATAGATTTTTACTTCTATCATATCTTTTATTAAACGTATTAATATATTTAAAAATTTTTTTCATATTGAGATTGGAATTATGGTCATGAAGTTTGGGAGTTTTTTTGGGTGTAAACCTTTTTTTACTTAGGGCACCATACATCAATTAATTTGCTGGTTTTTAAGATAATTGATGTATAAATCAAATCAGACTTTCAATCGTCAAATTTACAATAATTATAAATGATTTCTATTATTGCAATAATTTATAATACTTACTTTGAGAGATAAATGCTTTGAGAATTTTTTCATGTTCAAATCCCTTTGAAAATGCAGATGTTTTAAATCATCTATTTTGTGCATTTATTTAATATCGTTATTGACAAACTCACCACAGAGAATATGGCTTTCATTTCTTCTTCATCGATAATTATGTCATCAAAATCGGTCGAATTATTCAAAAATACACAAGGACGTGAAAAGACGCCATCTTTACTGCGCTTTTTTTTTGCAACTAAATTTAAATCAAAATTTATTAAGTCGATATCTCTGTTTTCGACCGCCTGTTCCAACCAATCAGACAAGGATATCATGCTATTGTCAATGATGCTAGCTAAGGTTCGTACGTACGCATTTTATAAGAGTTTATGTTCAACGGCATGTAATACAAGTTTCGAAAAAGAAATTTGGCGTTACTCGTACTCTCAAAAATCGGCGCTACCGTAAAAATCTGCCATATGACGTAATATGGGTGTCCTCTTCTCATTACTTCAACCCTATAACAATGCCAATGAATGCATTACTTCAATACAGGAAGAACCTGAAGATATTAACGGACGATGAAGAAAAAAGATATGATGTCTCTAGATACATTATGCCCGACATGAGTCTCTCAAAAGTGCGAAAACTTCTTGAACAATTTGACGATATTTATATGAGCCAAAATATGAAATTCCTTAAAATCAATAGCAACATTCCAATACAAATTATTTCTAATAATGAAGAATGTAAAGTATCCGAAATTCTTGATAATAATTGTATCCATATCCTCAAAGATCCAACAGTGCCAAGTTTTTTCCAGTTTATCAATAAGCATCATCTTTTTCGTGGACGCTACTTTACATCTGATATGAAAGTGAAAATCGCACAAAAAGATGCATTTAAATTAAAACTGCATCATAATTCTTCCAAATTAGAACTTTCGAACAATGAATGTCTGACTGCTTATTTGGAAACATGTAAAGAAGAAGTTAAACGGATATTTATGAATCAATTTATTTCAAAGACAAATATATCTGTTCCTCTGGCGCCTTATTTACTTAAGTTTGGTATTAATTTTGAAAAGTCTTGCAATAAAGAGCGGCAAGAATTAGACTCTTATGAGTTTACAGGTGTTAAATGTACGAAGTGTAGTATAACTATCTCGCCCGATGACGTTGAACCAACTGAAGAATTTAAAGATGCTATCAATATGGCCTTGAATCAGGAAAATGACGACTTAAGATTGCACGAAATTAATAAGTTATCTGAGAAATTTGGATATTTTTGTAAGAATTAAATAAGAATTATTATATTTAGATGTATTTAAATGAAGATGGTAATTTTAAAATTTTAATTTTAGTTTCTTTAGAAACAGAGTTTGGTGGCATTATTCAAAACCAAGTTGATTCTGATAGCCAGACCTCTACTTATTCCAAGAAAAAACATTTTGAATCGAATATTCAAAATGTCTCTCTGTCCTATCATTCTGAAACAAATACACCAAAATCTAGAGATTATACCAATAAAAACTTTGTCATTATTGACGGAGACATACATAAATGTAAGAATGTAAGCATTGAAAACATTGATAAACAAGAAGATTGGTTAAGATCATTAAGCAATTGTGACAAATGGGGACTTATCAATTACTCGAGAATTATATCTATCTATGAATTATTGGATGATAAATTAAGACTGAAATTTCTTAGGATGCTTGGACAAGAGGTACTTCATTTTGACACAATTGAAGTAACTTTCAACGAGAGGAATATTACAAAGCCCGAAATACAAAAAATCATCATTCCCGTTGATATACTTAAAAATATGAGAGAAAAGAAAGATAATTATCAAATATATGCAACAATTTTACATACTAAAGAAGAAGTTTGTGAGTTCATGTGGAATATCCCTTTTCAGAGCATCCATGTTTAGTGATCCAATGTATTAAGAAAGGAGGATCGACAAAGTTTTCATTCTTAGACGAGAAATTCGAATACAAAGTAAAAGTCGCATGGATGGTTATTGGATTTCGCTTAAATTTTAATTTTAAACCTTCTTTATTTAAATTAAGAAGTTTCACCATATCAAATCCAAGTCAAAGATTTTATAATTGTTCTAATCTTAATGATACCAACGAAAATACTGACCAAAGCCTTTCCAAGATATTTAATTTGCATGATGCTAAAACTTATTGTCTCCTTGGAACTTGCGCATTTCGACATCAAGATGGTGTAAATGAGGGATTTGCTACTGGAATAGTTACCGGATGTCACTTTTGCAAAAATGATGACCGAAATTGGAAGCCATGTATTTATGCATTCGATTTGGTAAATAATAGTTTTTTTAAACTAATTAATTGTCCATTATTTATTTAAAGAATAAAAGAGAACAAGTAGATATCTGCAAAAAAAAAAAATCATTAGAAATCTACGGGTGTATCATTACTGAAAATTCTCACGGATTAGTTGGACCCGAGGAAGTAGAATGGGAAAAATGGAAGAATAAAGACAAGCATACAATATATAAAGGCAAAAAATGGGACAAAGTTGCTAGAGATGAAAACAAACTAATATTTGCTAGCCTTCTATATGAAAAAAATGAGAAAGCTAATCATGTTTGTCATTGTTCTCCTGTATTTGTGAATGCTAATCCTAACATCCGATAATGCTTTCATTTAAAAAACAAGACAAGAAAAGCTATATTTCTTATTTTGTTGCAGATTTCGAGAATAATATTAAAAATTCTTTATAATTATTTTTATAATCATAATACATTTTATGATTCACAACTCTTTTAATGAAACCTTAGATCAAAATAAGTATAATAATATTAACGAATTTGAAACCCATATAAGTTTGATATAAAGATATGAACCGTTATTCGTTGGATATTTAATAACGGCTCACATTTTTAGTTTGATATTAATTACTTTCTGGCTTAGGTTGCTTATAAAACAATACTATTCTTAATTCATCACCTAAAACGAAAGCACAATGGTAATCACCACTGCAATAATTGCAGTGATGATCGTAAAAATCATAAAAATTAAATAATAGGTTATTTTTTTTNTGTATCATTACTGAAAATTCTCACGGATTAGTTGGACCCGAGGAAGTAGAATGGGAAAAAAAAAAAAAAAAAAAAAAAAAATTTTTTTTAAAAAAAAAAAAAAAAAAAAAAAAAAAAAAAAAAAAATGAAGAATCAAATTGGTATTTTTTTTGCATTTTCGAGGCCTATATATATCAATTTTATTGTAGTATTTAGCCACCTCAGTAGGAATGTGAAGGTACACCAATTAGATCTTTATGTCAAAAAAAGATTTCAATGACATCGAGCCTTGATTTTCTGATTTTTATGAGAGGCATAATCTCACCTTACCGTAAAAACAAAAGAATGGTCGAATTGACCCTTCTGTAGAACATTGAAACCAACAGATTTGCGATTAAATGGATTTGTAATCGAGAAACTTTGCCCAAATATTTGTTTTATATGACTCATGTATTTTAATTAAATTAGTGATACGAACCAACAACTCAAAGTTGTTGTTTTTACTAATTTTTTTTTTAGAGAAGAAACAACCAAAACCTTGGGATTATCTTTGAAAAGATTACTATTATCGAAGATGTCTTGTATTTTGACTTACAGATAAACGAGGCATGATTCATTAATGAATCACTCAAATAACAAGATCATATTTATAATAAATATGAAAGAGAAATTAAATTTCAAAATCAATTTTAAAAAATTGATAATTCTAAGATCAAATATTATATTTAACGTCAAATTTACAATAAATTTATGGTGAAATCATTAGCTAGGTATTGTAAAAAAAAGGACAATGACAGTGAGACTCTATTGAACAAGTGATTCATATCCAATTCACGAATTTTTATATATAAGTCACGAGAACTAAGAGTTTAGAGTCAAACCAAATTGTAGTAAAGTGATTCTAAATGAATACGTTCAGGATTTTGGAAACAATTGTTTTATTAGAATCCAAATCATATGCAGCATTTAGAAGTCTAGCGAAGAACCGGAAAATCAAGAGACAATTCACTATTATAGTAATAACTTTAAATGCAACAAACTTTAAACAATACCTGACGTTATTTTGAATCGTTTGCAGAGCAAGACTATTCTTGTATTTTTCTATACAACTTGATTTGGTATGAATTCTTAAAACCTTGTTCTTTTAGATAGAGTGCAAAAACAGAGTCATTGGTAGTTAAGCCTGAAATATTTATTGTGTCAATTCAATTATCAGAAATGTATTTAAATTTTAATTTCTATTAACAAAATATAATATAAAAATAAATCGAATTTTAAGGAATTAATTATATGGAGATGTGACTTATAGTTGTTAGACGAAACCATGTGATGCTAATTGTCGCACATCAAAGCTTAATAAAAACTAGGAAATTTTTAGGTATTTGTATTTTATGACAGGTGATAATTAACATAACATGGTTTCGTCTAACAACTATAGATGTGACCCGTTATTCACTGGATCGAAATTTATTAATAAAATCCAGTGAATATTCAATAGATTTATTAATAAATTTCGATTTAAGTGAATAACGGGTCACATCTCTAATTTGGATGATTTTTTTTTGCGTAAATCAAAGTGCAAAAGCAGGAAACTTGCGACGAAAATGAGATACTTTATGACAAAATTAATGATATACTGTAGATATAGCTAATATTCTATAGCTAAAAACATATACAGAAATCGGTACAGCTGCGTTCTGATAATACGAAAGTTAATAGGCTTAATTTAATTTTGTCCAGAATTATACTTAATTTTTTGCCTAATTTATATTTTAATTTTGCTTGGAATTTTGCCTAATTTTTCCTAGGATTTTATGACAAAATTTTAGCGAAGTTATTTTACTGAAAAAAACTTAGTATTAATTTAACATTGCAATTTAGATAGTACTAATGAAAACAATAGCTTTTGTCGGTTGCATTTTTAAAAAATATTTAAAACTTAAGATTTTATAGGTTTATTAAATTCTGATTTGGTTTAATCAAACAATATTTTCCTTTTCGAAAAATTTAATTCAAAATTTTTCGATTAACGACAATAAATGGTTGAAAACGTTTCAATTTCAGTTTCAATATACGCCTTGTTAACTTTACGACTTGATAACACTTTCCATTCCGATTTGAATTGTTTATTCATTCAGGTCTCTCTTTTTCAATATGAAGTTTTCGTAATGATGAACTACAACCTTTGTCATCAATATGTATACTACCAAGTCAAAAAAATTTGTAATAAAAAGTCTCTTTTTATGACTTTCCAATGCCCTTCTACAAACATTGTTATTTTTAATATTACAACTACTAAATTATTACAATAAGGTAAAACAAATGAAATAGAACGAACTACTCTCGTTATTACTACATATGTTTAAGGTGCAAACAATATTTTAATCAATTAAAAAAAAACATGGAGGTTGTAACAATTAAAGAAGAGATATTAATTCTTACTCCATGTTGTTTAAGCTGATATTTAACGATTCGTATATAAATATAAATTTTAGAATTATTAATTCAAGAAAAATCAAATTTAATTAATACAGATACTACAACAATCAATATTAACATATAATTATAAAATGATTTTTTCTTGTTTACATTCTATTCTAATTTGATTTTTTTCCATCGTAATTTGCTTATTTTCAATTTTAATTTGATCATTTTTAATTTTATGTACAAACTTCTCCTGACGTGCAAGTATCTCAATTATCCTCATCTACCTTTTCTTCTATCCTATAAATTTTTTCCCTGACAGAATTATCTTTTAATACTTTAGACAAGTAGTCAGGAATAATGCAAATTTGGCTTTAATAGCGATGATTATAATAAATATTGTCAACTCTTTCAATACTTTAAATTTTTGCCATCATATAGGATTTAAAACAGAGGTAATTTACTTTTGTAATATAAATGATTTTTAAAGCTAATATTCTACTTTTAATTAAAACTAAAAGCACATACTGAAATCGGTACAGTTGTGTTCTGATAATACAAAAGTTAATATGCTTAATTTAATTTTGACTGGGATTATACTTAATTTTTTTGTCTAATTTATATTTTAATTTTGCATGGAATTTTACCTAATTTTGGCTAGGATTATATTTATTATTCAATTAAATTATATTTAATTTAGCCTAAAATTAATTTAATTTTGCCTAAATTATTTATTTAATTTTGCCTGAAAAATTATACTGAATTTTGCTCACCAAGAGTTTTTAATTTTATACTTAATTTATCAGATTTTGCACAGAACATGTTAACTACTTAAGTCCTTTCAAAGAATAACCTTTGATCCATTATTGGAGGTGCACTAGCAGATAGTCTTTGCAAGCGAACAAATTTATGAACTGAGAATTCATGTGTTTAATAATAATGTAAAAAATCAACTAATTCATTTTATTATAATAATTAATACTGTGCTTCTATTAAAATTTCGATATAGCAAAGCTTGATTAAAATCTTGATAGTGAAGCCTAATTAAAATCTTGATATAGCAAAGCCTATTTGAAATTTGATATATGGAGGCCTAATTAAAATCTTGATATGGTGAAGCTTAAATATGTTTACCAAATTAAAATCTCGATATAGCAAAGCCTATTTGAAATTTGATATATAGAGGCCTAATTAAAATCTTGATATTGTGAAGCTTAATTAAAATTTTGATATTGAGAAGGGAATATAGTTGTTAGATGAAACCATGTGATGCTAATTGTCACACATCAAAGCTTAATAAAAACTAGATTAAATTTTTAGGTATTTGTATTCTATGACAGGTAATAATTAATATCACATGGTTTCGTCTAACAACTATAGAAGGGAAGCATTTTGTATCGTCAGTTCGGTCAGTTGTAATTTCAAATTTTGGCTTAGATTAAATTCTGAATAAAATTTTAGAATATGTCATGTATATTCACGTTAATACTCAATCAAAAAGTTTTAATTCAAAAAATATGCTTATTTTGCCAAGAAAATTACTATGAACTACCACTGGTATTCACTACCAGTGATCTACAATGCATAAAACAAAATAAACAAAACAAACAATTTGTATTAAATAAAAATTAAATCTCTTTAATATTAGGGTAAGGGTAAAGGTTAGAGATTAGGTTAGGGCTTTGTATATAGTAAAATTTAGCGAGGAATTTTTTTTTTTGCATAAAAAAAAGTAGTTTTATAGACAAAATTTTAGGTTAGAAGCGATTTTAGCAATTTTTTGAAAAATTTTTGTTTTTGTTACACAAAAATTGATCTACATGTTACACCTGATCCTGAATTTTTATTTGTAAATTGATCACTGGTAGTGAATACCAGTGGTAGTAAATAGCAAACTTCTTTTGCCAAATTGTTAAACTAAAAATTTGCTTTATATTAACAATACAGATAAGAATTAATTATTTTCTTACCTGTGCAACATACAAGTTTGTTGCTACATTCTTTGTGTTAAGAATAAAGTCAATTGTTTTTTTAGTAATATAAAGAAAACTCTAGAGATTTAAAAAAATAATAATAATAAGATTAAATAATAATAATGGAAGATATTGAGTATTTTACGTGTGTCTTTAATTCCTCTGAACTTATTAATGTGAGTAATGATGATCAGCGGAACTCTATTCTTAAGATTTGTATTGAAAAATATAGCCTAAACAAAAAACAAAAAGATGATAAAATATTTCCAATTCTTCTAAAGCTAGCCGATTTGGGGACATACTTAGAAGCTAAATATTATTTAAGTTTCTTGTATATAAACAAACAAGGAATCACAAAAGGAGAAACTGTCCCAAACTTGGAATATGCTAAGCAATTTAATAAATGGTTGTGACAGGCAACAAGAAATGGACATATTAAAGCAGAAGAATTGGTTAACATATTATATTAATTACATGTTTAAAATACATTCTTTAGTTTAATTTTTACTGCGTAAAAAATCGCATCATATAAAATGCTCCAAAAACAGTTTTTTTTTATTTCGGGTGTTATATCTTAAACAAAAATTTTTTGATCTGGTAAATAATTTTTTGATTTTTAAATGCCATATGGAAAGCAATAGAAATTAGACTTAAAAAAAATACATACTTTAGCTTGTATATCAATTAATTTTGATGTTAGTTTAATAATTTAATATTCAAAGGAAAGCTTAAATGGCTTCAAAATTCATTGAAATTATGCGCAGGGATGTTATTTCGAATTTTGACCTAAATTAGATTTAATTCAGACCTATAGACTGATGAATTTGGTTAATTAATTTCACCAGCTTATATTTAGAAACACAATCATGTAGTGATTTTATTATGCATCAAAAGTAATTAAAATTTTTTTGTTTCTGGATTTGGTAAAAATATTTACTGTATGTTAAAATAGTTATGATTTTACTTTTATTCGATAAAATGATTTCTTTCTTAAATGCGTTGCCTCAAAATTTTAATGTTAGTTTAATAATTTAATATTCGTAGGAAAGCTTAAATGACTTCAAAATTCATTGATAATATGTGCAGGGATATTATTTTGAATTTTAAATTAAGTTTAATTCAGATCTTTAGACTGGTGAAATTGGTGAAATTAATTTTACCAGCCTATATTCAGAAACACATTCATGTAGTAGTGTTCTAAACAAAAGTTTTGGAGTGCTTATTGCTGATAGTGTGATTTCCATATTGATTATATATACAGTTTTAGTTCTGGTACCTTTGTGAAATGCTAAATTTATACTCGGCAAAAATACTGGATCCGTTCAGATTATTTTCTGCTAAATACTATCATGTAGTGATTTGATTATGCATCAAAAGTAATTGAAATTTTTTTGTTTCTGAATTTGGTAAAAATATTACGACAGGGTGAAACCCGCATCGCTAAATTATAAAACCCGCATTAATTGGTTATATCATGTAAAACCTGAGATGACCATTTAAAATCTGCATTTATCATTTAAAATAAGGAAACTCCACCTTTTAATGTATATGGATATGTAAATCTGCTTTCCGTTAGGTAATCCGCTTTCTGTTAGGTAAAAATCCACTTTCCTTTATTTAATCATACAAAAAACCACATTTGTGAGATAAAACTTTCACTTTCCTTTTTTATTTATAAAACCCGCTTTTTAATAGGTGAAATTCGTGAACTCATAATGAGCTAGATAACAATGAAAAAAGATCTATCTAAATATACTCTTATAAATCTCTTTTTAAATTTTGACACAAGTATACTTACTCTCATAAATTCACTTTTTCTTATTGTTCTTTAAACGTACATTGTTAAAAGTTCAGTCCCTATGGGGCGCATTTAGAGAGATCTCTCTATACAAGGCACTATACAAGACCCAGGTCTATTTACTTTCACCAATTTTTTTAAAACCTTTATCACACGGCTAAAAGTCAGTACTACACACTTTACAGTATAAAAAGCAGTTTGTCTATTTGAAAAAAAATCACATTTGATTAATAAAGACTCTACGGTTCGCACATAGGCATAATTTATTGGCAGGTCTACTATTTTAGAGATCATTATATATGTGCATTTATGGCAACATTAGAAAGGTATTTTATAATACTTTATTAGTTTTTTATTACTAAAATTCAGAGAAGTTCTTTCCAAAGTGCATTAGCTAATGCTTTTAGATCTTCTAATCCAAGTTTGTTATTCTAATAAGATCTAGAGAAACAAACACAAAGTGCATTGATTAATGCATTACGATTTTTAACCCAAGTTATTTTCAGGTGGTGTTCTTGTAAAGTGCATTGACTAATGCTTTTTATTCTTTGACCCAATTTATATCCAGAGAAGTAAACATTATGCACTTGCAAAGTGCAGCTAATGCTTTCATCCTTCTGATCCAAGTTTGTATTCCAACTAAGATCCAGAGAAGTCAATATGGTGTTCTTTCAAAGTGTATCGGCTAATGCTTTTGTCCTTTTTGCAAAGTGCGTCGGCTAATGTTTTTGCTATTCACACAAAGTGCATTAGCTAATACTTTTGTCCTTATGGTTCAAGTTTGTTATTCCAAAGAAGTCAACATGTTCTTTTATAAGCAACCTAAGTTTTACAATCATTACAGTAAATTTTAGCAGGTTTTCATTAGTGTAATGCTTAGGCGACACTTAAATGCGCATGAAGTATGGTGTCTTACATTCAAAGATGGGCAAGACAATAATTGTATGAAGAAGTTTCAACTTAGAACTAATTCTTATTTATTTGATAGACTAGATGATATCAAAAAAAAATTGAAGAAGGATTTGGTCTATGTATTTTGCAACACTAGTTGGATTGCATTCGAATAGTTGATAAAGATTCTTTTAAACTATCTGGTATTGTTGCCTGCTGTATGTTGTTTGACATTCTAATATCTGCAGCATTAAGATCTATTATTAGATAATTTTTGACTAATTCTTTTCACATTAAGTCTATGAATATGTATATAGAATATTTACTAATTAGTATATTTAAGTCTCATGAATTTTACCATTAGGTAATAATTTTCAATTGTTTTATTCAGTAACCAAAGTTCGCAAATTACCAGTAGGTAATGTAATATCACAATTTGGTTTTCAAAATGCTCCCTGTAGTTAAAATAAATATTAATTAAATAATGTATTTTAAAAGTCGAATTGAATTTTTTATATTTGGAATAATTTATACCAAAATAAACAATTTTATCAAGCTCAACATTTAAAAGTCATTTTGCTTTGTTGTTCAATCATTGCGATTGATTGAATGATTCTTATAACCATTTCCCAAAAATTCGTTGTGCAAAAATGTAAAATTTAATTTTAGTAAATCAAGTAAATATAAACAAATTGGACAATCAAATCTATTCTGTAAATCCATTAAGGATGAAAAAATTATTTATTAACAAGAGAATTTGAATATTAAAAATTCATTACATGATTCACATAAAATCGCGCAATGTAACCTCGCATGAGGTGTGTGAAAATATGCTAAGTTACCTCGTGCGAGGTACATTCTCTATTTATAGTCCGAAGTCTTTTTTTTTGGGTGCAATTAAAATATCTAATACTACAATTTTTCAGTTCGACTTATCAACCTATAGATCCTTTCTTTTATAAGTCATTTCACTGTCAGCTCAAATCATCAATCCGTTGATCATTCTTTATAAGCATTTCTCTGTCGACTTATCTCCCTGTGTATCATTTCTTTATTATCATGTTCCGCTTCATGTCCACTTATTTGCGCAGGTAATACAAACTTCTGAAGAGAAAATAGCCAATTGGAGTGCGCAAATATGTGTAAAAGAAGAAAAAAATGCAAATACTCAAAAATTGATATTTAATCAATCTTGTTATACATATTAAAAATAACAGGAATGGAATTTTACATATAGTAATTATCGATCTAATCTTATAGTTAAAGCTCTACCCCTAAATTTTTATCTCACACACTTCAGTTTATTTACAAAATTTGATTTCTTTTTTTGGTACGCAAATTAAAAATAACAGGATTGGAATTTTACAATAGTAAGCGTTGATCTAATCCTATAGCCTCTAACGTTTTAAGGCTCTAACCCTAAATTTTTATCTCACGCACTTCAGTTTATTTACAAAATTTGATTTTCTTTTTTTGGGGTTTCTTTTATAAGTTATTTCCAACAAGTGTTTAATATAGAAATTTTAATTACCGGCACATGCACCTGTTGTAGAAAAAAATTTCGGGTCAAAAAAAAAATTCTGCATTAGTAGAAAATGTTCATCAAATCATTGGAGCACATAGATGCACGCACCGGTTACTTCAAAAAATTCTGGATCATGCACCTTTGTTGCACCGGCCCAATCTTAAAATACCAGTATATTCAATATAAAAAACGGTAGATCTGGATTTTTATTATGCTATTTTATACACTGTTCCAAACCCATAGATCTTTCATTTAATCGTAGAATGCAAATTTTGATTATTTCAGATTAATGCAACAAAGAATCTGAATACACGTGAAAGAAAAAAAAACCAAAAATACTCAAAAACTGATGTTTAATCGATTTTTTTATGCTAATTAAAAATAATAGGAAAGAAACTTTACATTTAGTAACATCGATCTAATCCTATAGCCTCTAACATTAAGGCTCTGACCCTAAAGTTTTATCTCACACAATTCAGTTTATTTACAAAATTTGATTTCCTTTTTTGGGTTGTATTAACTGGCGAAATGAGTAAAATCTTGGGCTTACCTTACGTACGTACATGTTCTTTTATACTGGTACAACGTATGCTGACTTGATTAATGATCATTCTTTTTCATATCAGATTATCCAGTTAGTCAACTTTAGTCAAAAAGGTGTGGTTTGATTGATTGCTTCGTGATTTGACAGGATTATCAAAGGCTTGGATATAAACCAATCAAAACTTTTTATTTGATAAAAAAAATCAAATTAAATGTGTGTTGCTAATATGTCATATATAGCCTTATTTATTATAAGATAGCTGCGCAGCATTGATGCCGCGCAGGACCAGCCTGATCATGCGTGCCCGTTGGAGAAAATAGGCTATTATGTTTTTTGTTGGACTTAATCTATTTGATCAATGCAAAATATAATTGAAAGTCCTTTAATCGTTAAAGTGAACTTAATTTACTGATTAAATTAATCATATATGCATTTTCTCAAAACGCAATTATTAGGCCACGCAACGTTGATTTTTGCTTTGCATTTCAAAATTTGGGACGAAACAGATTTTTTTTTAATTTACTGCAAATAGAATAATATTCACATTTAAGGTTATATTTTCATTTTCACAACAAGGAATCAAAATATTTATCTGGCAGTCATTTTTCCTGTCAATTCTGCCAGACAGACTATTATGGGATTTAATGTCTCCATCGGGTGACACAGGATAAAAATAGCAAGAAAAAATAGATGTTAAAAATCGAATAATTTGCACAATTGTGATTTTTTTTTTAAAAAAAAAAAGTAGAAAAATTGACAGGTAATGTAAAGTGAAAAATCAACTTTTATTGTCCTAAAGGGAACAAATTAAACTTATAATAACAGTTAATTATATATTCTTTCGAGTCATAAACATTGAAACGAAGAGAATTAAACTTCATACTTATCATAGTAATTTATATTTTCTTGTAACATAATTGTTAAAGTGAACTGAATTAAACTTCATACTTATTTACCTTGCATTGTTATTGCAATTACAGTGCTTAATCTCAAAATAAAAGGCCATTGCATTACCTGAACGGTATGAAGGGCTCCCACTATGAGACTTTTTTTTATTTTGCATACCTTAGAGAATTTTCCGCTTGTTTACATTGTATGTTATATTATTTTCCTGATTATAAGTTTGTAGATAGTGGAATCACCATAGCCCCAAATAGAAAAGCGATGTGTCGCAGCAATTTCAGATTAAAGCACATGGTAACTGTACATTTGAGGGCCATAATCCAGTTCTTGCAACTAGCCTTTCGCTGTCGATATTTGTTTCTTACCTTTTTCAATAGATTTTACACATGCTTATGGGCATAGTAATTCCACCTGCCATAGCCATATTCTGGTTTGTATACCTGGTTTTCTGCACTTATTGTTTGTTTATTTCCCCTTTCGCCAAACAATGCATTTAGCCTAGTTTTGGTACTGGCACATGTAATTTTGGCTTCGGCACAAATGAAAAGCCTGTTTTTGCCCAAATACGGCTCGAGGCGTAGGGAGCCACCTCTGACTTTTGCTCGAAGAAATTGTAGTTATAGTGAGTTAAAACGGATTCAATAGAGTTAGTCAATGTAGTCTAAATTTTATGTATTTATTAAGAGTAAAAAAAGTATATAATACCTCTTTTTCGCTTCAATAAAGATAACTTATGAAGAGTTTAGATTTGAGTTCTAACCTTTGAAATAAGAGTAAAAGTGTTAAGTTTTCCTGTTTTTAAATGATTTTTTTGTAATACAATCGCTTATTGAATTTACTCTATATCCATCGTGTCATTATTCGTAATTCTGTAACACATGTTTTGAACTCAACTTAGTTTGTAACCCAATTAAAAGAAAAAAGATCAAATTAATCGCTTCTTATATAAAAAAAAATTAATCTATTAAACCCTTTTGATTAACTGATATATCAAACAATCAAGCAATCCCATTGTTCAATTAATCACCTATGTCAATCCAATTTGTATTGATCACGTAATATCATCAATCATATTAATGATTGTATTTGAACCTCTCATACCTTGAGCCCTAGAATAACAAAGAATAATAATATAAATAGAGTGGAATTAGAACACCAACAGAAGACAATTAAAAGAATAAAACAAGTACTTATTTCAACATCACCGCAGCATCATAGTGAGTTAAAACGAATTCAATAGAGTTAATATAGTCTAAATACTTTGTATTTATCAAGAGGGAAAAAGTATATAATATCCTCCTTTTCGCTTCAATAAAGATAACTCATGAAGAGTTCAAATTTGATTTCTAACCTTTGAATAAGAGTAGAAGTGTTAAGAAGTTTTCCTGTCTTTACACGATTTTTTTCGTAATAAAATCGCTTATTGAATTTATTCTGTATTCATACAATATTATTAGAAAAGTCGTGTCGTTATTCGTAATTCCGTAACACACGTTTTGAACTCCACTTAGTTTGTAACCCAGTTAAAAGAAGAAAGATCAAATTAATCACTTATATAAAAAAAACATTAATCTATTAAACCCCTTTGATTACCTGATATATCAAACAATCAATCGATCCCATTGTTCAATTAATCACCTATATCAATTCAATTTCGTATTGATCACATAATAATCATTAATCATATTAATGATTGTATTTGAACCTCTTATACCTTGAGCCCTAGAATAACAAAGAAGAATAATATAAATAAAGTAGAATTAGAACACCAACCGAAGACAATTAATAGAATAAAAGAAGTACTTATCTTCATTCAACAACACCGCAGCAAGACTCAAACGACCTTTGAAACCCGGACCAAATCTACCACGCCTCTTTCTGCCTGCCAATTCGAGGATCGAGTTTTGCCGGATTGTTAGACTTTTGTTTTGATTAGATAGTAGTATTGTTAGTTGTATTTAGTTGTAGATTCGATTTCTACCCCTCTTACAACAATCGTGGAACCCATTTGCACTTATCAATCAATAATTAAGCAAGCAATAATATATTACTCTAAAAAAGGAGAACCTTTTAGTAATTCAGTGAATGCGATGTTTTTGGATTGAAACTAGTTACAAAGAAAAAGACGAACCCAAGCTCAAAAAAATTAAAAAATACAAAAAATAAACAATAGTAAAATCTAACGAAAATGCAAATTTCTAAAAAAAAATATTCTAGCATCATTACATCATTTTTGAAATTAATAATCTTTAACAGCATCAAAATTAATAATAAGAATGCCGCTAGTATTTAATGATCATAACGTCATTTTTGCATCATAATAATTAATAATCAATAATGTCAAATTGCATCATAAAAGCATGATCTACATGAAAAAATCTTAACTTCTTCCAAAAATGAATAAATGAAAATCATTACCCTTACCAAAAAGAATTTTGCAAAAATCAGCATAGTGGACATCAACTTTGACGAGCATAAACCATACCTCTCACATTTCATGTTACACATTCATGTGATCGTATTGGTATAAGAATTCTTTGGAGAACAAATGTTAATAAATTACTTAAACTTTAAATTATTATGCCATTTAATTCTATGATATTTGGTCCCTTCTGAAAAAGTATAAATTTACTTCTAAAAGTTCTTGGATTTTTGATTGATTGAAATCATTATTACTAAATAACATTAATAAAAAAAAATATTCATTCTTAAAAAACAACTATCAAGGCCTCACGTATTTGAATTAAAGTATCACATCGAAATTACTGTAGTCATCCCTTTGACAATAAAAATTAAGTATGTTTTGGCCCTATTGAAATATGGAGTCTTTGCCTTAAAAATCAAGTTGCTACATTTTCTAATCAAGTTAATTCAGACAAAAATGGACCAAATTACTAGGTCATATTCATATCTGATATGTAAAGCTTTATTGATTCAATAGTTTATTTAATAAGCTATTGAATCAATAAAAGGGTGAATATAACCTGGTATTTTGGTCAATTTCATATGAATTATCTTGATTAGTTACTTGATTTTAAAGCAAAAACCCTATGTTAATTTGTTCTATAATTTGCGTAAGATTATGTCATATTTACTGTGCCAATTATTTTATATACAACTATTAATAATAATGATAACTGAGCCCTTTCTGATTGTATATGCTTATTTTTTAAACCTTTTCTTTTTATATATGGAGATGAGTACTTTTAGATGAATAGCACACAAGCTTCATAGACACAATGAGAACATCAAAATTATCTTACTAGAGAATCTTATGTAAGGCAGAGATCATTACTTATAGTTGAACAACTTGAGCATCAATGTGCTTAGCAACAAGATGTCACACTGATGCTGAATTAAATGAACAGCTGAAATATCAATACAAACCTCAGTGCACTGCATATACAAATTGCACTAATGCTGCCAGTGCACAATTATATAATACTAATTCTGTTTTTTATCACTGTTGTTTTGGTTCAATAGAAATAAAATATTTACATCAATGGGTGCAAAGATTGATCAAAGCATAGTTAGTGCATAAGGTGTTTACAATTTCTGAATTTATGGTAAAGTGTATTATCAAATAGGTCATTTTTACCAGAAAGTAATACAATGCCTGCATTTTCACCAATATATATTTATAATACTGAAGAACAATTAACTTATAAACAGAGCATCTCTTAATTTAGGATATACTGCATACTATCAATTCATATGTTCATATTTTTGGGCAAATTTCATATATTTTGTATAAAAATTCTGTTTCAAAACTTAAAGTTTGTTATTATTAAAGTACATAATAAATGACAGTATAACTTCTACAGCATCAGAAATTGCTGTTCTTATAGTCAAAGAGATAGCAAGAAACTGAACTATCAAACTGAGATATTGTGCTTTACATACACAATACTGTTTATAGTGAATTTTACAACTATATTCTTCATATATTCTATTATATTATATTTTACTTTTTCATATGATAATTCAGGATAGCACTCTTATTTTCTTATAAACAATATAATTCATCAAACAAATAATAATCAAAATACAGAAGAAAATGAAATATTAATTCACATTATGTTACAATGCTTATTGTTTACAAGTATGACAAAATAGTTTAACATTTGTATTGCATAGAGGTGGTTATCTATTTTAGCATATAGTTGATGCATTTGCTTGCATTGAACAAACTGCTGCAACTACCTAAAGTACAATCAAAATCAAATCTGAGCTGAATTATATAATGGACTACAAGATGCACTTTTAGTTCATAAAAAACCCAAATTGGGTCTTATATAGGCTATTGAATTGTGTTTCTATTCAGTCTTGTCGGAACCACACAAAAAAAGTCAACTGCAATTGAAAATACTAATAATTCTATAATTGAAATGCTTATAACTGACCATATTAGTCAAAATCACAAATATACAATTTATGTAGTTTTTCTCCATGGCAACCCATGTTTTGAACATCTCAAACATCTATTAAACTACAATATACATTATTTTTGTAGTTGGTCAAATGGAAGTTATAGATAATAAATTCTATATTATTGTAAAAGATATTACTTACATTAATGTTAATATTTAAAAAAGAATTTTGAACCAAATAACCAAGTTCAAACAATGTCAACTACTTCAACAAGATTTAAACTCTTACAAATTTACCAAAGTGTACTAAAAACTTAAAAATATACCCATTATCCAAACATCACTAATAACTGCTTTGAGTAATATTGAATGTGAATCTTTAGTAAACATAAAAGATCTAAAGAAGTTGACTAACTTATTGATAAAGATTCACTAATGTTAATAATTATAAATCTGATTAAGAAGAACTTAAAAAACCAACCAAAAATAATATATCACAAAAAAAATTCTATACAAAATCAAACAAAAATAAAGAACAACCTATTAGAATGACACACAACACATATTAAAAACCACATTATTTTGCTATAGATAATGACTCTAATAAAAAAAGTATTTAATTTTTAATTATGTGTTGTCTCTGTTTGCTTATTGTTTTTATATATGCTATTTTATTTATTTTATTTATTTTTTTTTTGTTGTTAAGGTGAGGTCATGCCTCTGGACTTTATTGGATGTATATTGATTATTACACATTACTGTTTACAATCTTTATACTATCTACTAAGTACCGAGATAGAGATGTGATCTGTTATCCGTTTCCATCTGTTTTCATATTAAAATCTGTGAATATCCGTGGATTTTATTATAAAAACAGATAAAAATGGATAACAGATCACATCTCTATACCGAGACTTGGACTATTTATCTATAACCTAAACCTATCAGAGCCTACTATATTCCCATTTATATAGCCAGCCTGGTTTTGTATGTCCCTCTCTGATTAGTATTCACATGTCCACCACTTTACCCACATTTCCTAGTGTCATCACTTCCAATTTGGTGTATGTGATTTCATATACTATTTTATTTAGTTTACAATATCTATATACATATTATATGTAAGTAATCCTATATCTAATATGTTTCAATTAAATATAGTTTATCAAATTTGTTTTTATTTTTGACTATTACTATTGTTCTGATAAATTTTATTGCCTTTATGTATAAAGATTAAAATAAATAATATTGTTATACTAGTTATTTCACTTTAAACTATATTTAAAATTTAATTATTGTTCAAAAATGGTTGAATTTTTAATTTTATCATAGATAATTGGGAACTCAAAAATATTCTTCAAATTTACAACTAGATATCCCAATTACAATTTAAAATAGCATATAATATTGAAAACATGTTATGTTATATATATATATCAAACTAATTACAAATACTTGACAAATAATAAAGCAATGATTACTAATATATTAAAAGATAGTCAACATCCTATATTTTAAAATTTGTTTGTAATTCGTATAATAGTAAATTCTCTTTAAGTTGTAATATAAAACCAATAACTAATTAAACTAGGTAGTGCAAAGCACCACCCATCACACTAGTACATGTATAAATTAACAGCATTGAGAACGTATCAAGATATTCAAATTATATTATGTCTAAGTAACTTATAGCTAAAAGACAAGCACAAAACTAATTCCTTTAAATCTTTATATAAATTACATAGTCCATATTGTAATTATCTATGTGAGATAGATGTGAACTTCCTATGTACATTGCTCCTGCATGATAGAACTTATCTATTCCATCATACTGATATTCTCAAAATGGACGTTTGCAATATGGTGGTTATCAACACAAAAGGAAACTCTCGTGAGATGATATCTATATTTAAAAATAATGTAAATAAAGATAAAATTAATTTGTATTACCTTTGTTTTATATCTACATCTGAAGGAAAATTAATTTGTATTACCTTTGTTTTACATCTACATCTGAAGGAAAATCAATCTCTTCTGGAAGGTCTTTATTATCAAGTTAGTCTCAAGATACCTTCCTTCATTAGTTATACTAATACCTGTAGCGTTGATTACAAAAATCAAGGGCAGCTGCTGGCAGGGACATGTAAAATTTTAGAAATAAATTTTTCCAAATTTTTCCAAATTTTTGCACTTAATTTCAAAATTTCCAAATTTTTGCGCTTAATGCAAAATTTTTCAAAATTTTGTATTTAACGCAAAATTTTCCAAATTTTTTGCTGTTTTATTAGGGTTACACATGATTGAACAATAAAAATAGGTCTTTATACATGTGATCCGACCAATAAAAAAAAAATAGTTGATCTTTCGATAGCTTTTCTTTGAACATTTCTTAGATTTATTAGACCTATTAAAGTCCTATTTATTAATAACTTTTAATATGAATTCTAATCTAACCTAAAAAAATGCACCTAAAATTTCATATTAAACTTAATATAATAAAACAAATTTCAATATCAGTCACGACAAAAATTTTGAGTTTACTAAATGTATTCATGCCAAGGTCTTTAACAAAAGTGCATATGAAAGAAAACTATGTTTTTTTGAACAAACAACCAAAAAATAATAATAATAATAAATATGAGTCCCATCAAGAAAGTAACTGTCTATAGTCGTGTGCAGGAGTTTTCAGAGCATTTTACTTTTGATTTCAGAAAACTTATGTACCATTTTTGCAATCATAGCATCAATTATAACAATAAGACCTTTATTACCTCATACATAAATACTAAACCCCACAAAAAAAGTGTGACACCTACCTGAAATCTTCGAATCCTACTCGACAACAATGTCTTCCATTATTGTTAACAGCAGCTGAAAATAAAAAGACTTTATTTGTAATCTTGTTAAAGCATGGGTCTAAATGGACATACTACTAGAAAAACTCAACAAATTTCAGGAGTTTTTAAGTGCACATTGTAATGAAGGTGATGCTATACCCATGGCCAATGCTTAACGTTATTCATTTTTTTTTAAATATTAAAGGTGAGACCTTGCTTTCATCTTTAATAGAACCTTTTTACAATACTGAAAGAAATTTCATTTTAATGCTAAGAATAAAAACTCAGACATATATATAAGTAAACCTAAATACTTATCTGTGGCCTAAACCTCTTTACATTATTCATACTTACCAAAGGTTTTCAAAAAACATTTAGAAAGTCTATGATATATGTTTAATGAAAAACAAGTGGCAATCATAGTTGATGAAATGACAGATACAAAAGGGCGTAGTGTAGCTAATACACTATCCTCTTATTGCGGGGTGACAAAACTAGTATCAGTTGACTTTTTACAATCCATAAATTATTCAACAATGGGTGGACTTGTTTTATGGCTTCTAATGGAATAGAATATTCCTTTTACTTATCCAAAAGCGTTTGTCTCAGATTCGGCCTCTTATGTAAAAAAAATGGTTTAAAGATGCTTTGTGCTCTATAATGCCTCAGTTAAAGTATAATACCTGTTCCACCCATATTATAAATTTAATTAGATAAATTCTTTTATAATTAGATTAATATTTATATACCATAAATTCTTGAAATAGTAGGCATGAGTGCTATTTTGAATTTTGACCTGAATTCAGGCCAAAATTCGAAATAGCACCCATGCCCACTATTCAAGAATTTACAGTAAGTATTTTATAAATTAATAATATAATTTTATATAATTCTTTTAGCGAATCGTGGATATCAGTTTACCATTTTGATAGAGTTAAACTTTTAATTTCACTTATTAAAAAAGCATTTGTGCATTCAAAGGCTCGTCAGTCCCGATATATAAATTATCTAGTATAGCACAGGTTAAATCAACAATTAAACGCACCTTTGAAATTTGCGCCGTTACCTGTCATAACACGCTAGAATACTTGGTTCAAAATTGCATTTTATGTTGCAATTACTTACTTGGTTCAAAATTGCATTTTATATTTGCAATTACTTTGAATTTATCCAAGGGTTTTATAAAGAGGAACAGAAAACCGAATGATTAGAAACTATTAAAAAAATTGTAAATATTTTTAATGACTTCAATAAGAGTGGACGAATACGAATTTATTTAATATTTATTCGCTACTATGCTGAAAGGTTATTTTAGATCTCAATTTTTTTCAACAAGAAAATATTCCTGTAATTCCATTTGTTGAAAATCGGATTCAACAACTTGAGGCATTTATTAGTTATAGCGAATTTAATGATGATTTTGGAAATAAGGTAAATTCATATATTACAAGCCTCGGATCAGAACCACATCTTTTTAATAGCATGTTTTAAGCAGCTTTTGCTGCAGCACACAAGAAATTTAGTGATTATTTTTTTCGTTATCCGTTTTGACCCCTGTTTGTTGCAGTACAAATTTTTGATCCTAATTTTGTTAAATTGACAATTAATAATCATAGTATTCAGAATTATTCAGCACAAATTCCTGAATTTGTTAATCCTTTAAATGCTTTATTATATGAATAGGGTCTTTATTGTAATATAAATTTGATATTAGTTGAATTTAGTAAGGGCACTAACATTTATTACCTAATATCCATTTACTATAGAAGCTTACTCCCACCCCCAGGTAAGATCTATAAATAGAATTTTAGCCAATCAAATTTAACTAAGATTTTTTTTGACCCCCCACCTCCTAAAATATTACCTAATAAATGTCAGCACCCTAATTTAGGTAAATTTTGGGAAAAAATATCATCTTCTTTTCTGATTTTAAGCAATATTGCGTTGCTTTATATTTGGTTACCTATTTCTTCTTGTGCAGTTGAGAGAAGCATTTCTGTCTACAATAATCTTTTAGAAGACGAAAGACAGAAGTTAAACTAAGATTCATTAAAAATATTAAATATGTTGTATTTCAATTAACACAAATTATAAATTTTAATAAAAAAAAATTTTTTGTGATAAAAAATTTTTGCTGATACCAAATAAAGATTTGCGATTTGATATCCAAAATTTTACATGTCCCTGGCCACTAGTCAATTTGTTTTGTTGATTTAACCTTTTCCATGCATAGATACAAATGTCTAAAAAAATATTAGAAAATAGAAAGCAGGCAAGTAAATATTAGAAATAAATTGTTTTACTTAACATTTCCAGTTTCTACTGATTTGTATTGATCCATCTTGAAAGCATTCACAGAAATATTTGTCAGTTTCTCATTATTTATAGTTTTGAATTCTGTACTACATAGGACATTATAAGGTTCTTGCCAATGCTTAAGATATAATTCGAAGTGGCTACTTTCTGGTACCACGGACTCTTGAGATTTTCTAAAATTAAAAAAATTAAAAAAATAAAATATTAAAATAATTAAAAATGATTAAAAAATAAAGACAAATAGGTTTGCAAGCATTATAAAAAGAATAGACCATAAAAAATGTTATATAAACTGGTGACAAAAATAAATTAGCTATTCTAAGATGGCATAAATGAAAATCATGGCTACTTACACAAGTATAATGTTGTAGTAAAGTGTTGAATTCAAACCTTTTCTCAGGCAGTGGTCTGAATTACATGTATCTGTTATTGTGCTTTAGATAACAAGAAGATTTCTATCTAAAGAATCATTAACAAATTGTTCAAAAACCATTCTGAAAATCCACCAAGTAAATCTACTTGATCTGTTTTTGTTAATTTAGTATATGATAGTAAATTCTCTATCCAAAAGAATTTAGCTTCTACCTATTTTTTTTCTATATGATCAAAAACTTGAAGAAGAAGATATATATATGAATTTGGGTTAGCTAATGCGAAAGCAGCAGCTTGGTTATAAATATCTTGGTAAGTAAAGCCACTTTGGATAAGTGTAAGACTTGTATCCATGGAACAAGTAGAGGTTAAATACAACATGCCTTTTTTTCCCCATATGGCATTGTATAAACAACAACATTGCCATAAAAATCCTTGGATAATAGCATGGGCTATGAAGATGTAATTTTTACCTAATATTAATTTATAAAATTACACTCAACAGTATCTAAAAACAAAAAAATCTGCTTTAAGTATATATAGAATATATACTTTAATTGGTGATCCGCGAGTCAACCAGAGAGTGGTCATAGTGAAATGTGACGCGGATTACTTATAGAAATTAGGGTTTTGCGAATGTGGAGTGCACACATCTAAAACTTTTTTTATACTAAGTTAATCACTCTTCTGACTTAAGAGACTTTTGTGGAGCTCGTCAAGACGCATCTAATGGCGGGTAGAGCATCAAAATCGGCCTGGTGGGTGCTAAGATATCTTTAAAAAACGTTTCTTTTACTATGTAAATTTCTTTGCAAACAATAGTATTGTTTGTAAAGAAATTTACATAGTAAAAGNGCTAAGATATCTTTAAAAAACGTTTCTTTTACTATGTAAATTTCTTTGCAAACAATAGTATTGTTTGTAAAGAAATTTACATAGTAAAAGAAAAGTTTTTTAAAGATATCTCAGCACCCACCAGGCCGATTTTGACGCTCTACCCACCATTAGATGCATCTTGACGAGCTCCACAAAAGTCTCTTAAGTCAGAAGAGTGATTAACTTAGTATAAAAAAGTTTTAGTTGTGTGCACTCCACATTCGCAAAACCCTAATTTCTATAAGTAATCCATGTCACGTTTCACTATGACCACTCTCTGGTTGACTCGCGGATCACCAATTAAGCATGGGTTTTATTGTACAACAACCCAGATAAAATCACAGTTGCATTACCTTTGACTTTGTCTTTATTTGTTCATTAGCATATCCAATTATATCATCCAGTTGAACTATGCATCGATTTTGACTACCATTTTCAAAGATAATATCCACGATAACTCCACTTTTACCAATAATTTCAACAATTTTCACTGTATTGTAAGGTATATTTAAAATTGTATCCCGTATTTGAATAGATTCTCCTAGTACTAATCAGTTTTTTCTCTAATTTTTAGGACCTCTTTTTTCAGGTAATTTTAGTTCATTTTTATTGTGACTGTTGGTATCTTTTTGGTGAAGATAAGACTCAAGAGAGCAGCTTGCAGCAGATTTGGCTGCAGATTTATCGGATTTATTATAAGAATCAAAGGTACTATAAAAATAAAAATTAGAAATATTAATACATATTTAGAAAGAATTAGTAAACAAATGATACTTACTTTTGTAACTCGGGCTTATTAATAAATAACTGAACGGCTACAATATCTTGACAATCGTGGCCACGGATTACATTGAAGCTATATGAACAAGCAAATTTTCTATTTCTGTGTGTGACATACAAAGTTTTGTTATACTCGTCAATTGAATCAGAGATCTTTGATTCAAAGTTTTTCTTACTGACATCATCCATTTCAATATACTGAGTATCAACATTAGTACAGAATCGGAACACATTCCAAGCATCTTGATCGATTTCTAGAAGATTAAGATATAAATAATTGTGAATATAACACATAAATAATAATATAAAAAAATCAACTTTTTATCAAAACCATTTTTAATATAAATCTAATATAAGAAAAGTGATAGCAATAGTAAAAACTTTGCAAAAATTTCTTATATTGAGAGTTTTTTTAGTAAGTTTCTTATATCGAGTTAATTTATGTTAAGATTTAATATAAATATACTTGCCTTGAACATAGTTTTTTTTGTATAGTTTTTCCATTGCATTTACTTTTTTTTTCTCATTGTAATTTCAATGTTGTAGGAGGTTTGCCTTCTTCTCACCAAAACCTTATAGAAAGGATTGTTTTATATTAAAAGTTAAAGTTAAGAAAAAAAATTAGATTTACCTTTCAATCTCTCCACTGTCTACACACATTAATGTAGCTATCTTTTTAAAGTTTCAATGTAAAGACTTTGTACATCTCCCTCTATAATATAATATCATGTCTTTCTTAAAGTAACTTTCCAATAACATGTTAGTTTTCATAGGACAATCATTACGTTTATAATCTGGCCATGTATCTGTTATAGCATTAGTATAAAATATAAAAGATAGCAAAAAAAAACAATGAATTTTACTAACCAAACCAATTACTATACCTGTACTTTCTAAAATATAATACAATTGTCTCTGCAATAGCTAATTTTGCAATTCCAGTAGCAGCCTGAAGCTTTTTTGCATCTAAGAAAGTAGTTTTCTGTTGGTCGAACTCTTTCTGGTCCTGGGACCTTTTAACAAATCGAAATTGATAAAATACTCGATCTCTAAGCCATTGGTTATTTAAATTTTTTGTGAACCATTCATTAAGTGCATCAGCTAAAAAGTAATAATATTGCAAGATATAAAAAAAAGCATGTAGATAAAAAGAACAATAAAATTATATACTGTAAATAAAAAAAACCTTCACTCCAGTCACACAAAATCACTTGTGTATTAGGAGAGTATTTTCTTGCCACCGTCAGGTAAGGATCCCATTTATCCATGGCTAACTACTTAGGATTCAATTGGATACCATATTTATTACTATATTGTATAATCTTTAATTAGCAAAAGTTATAATGTTATTCAATAAAATCTATAAATATATACAAAAATTCTTACTGACTCAAACATAAGATTGATGACCGATATTGTTTCTTTGACACTTACAAATGTTGCTACAACACGACCACGAGGTTCATTTGACCTAACCATAAAAGCAGTATTTGGAAAGTTTAAACTATTGCAATGACCAGTAGAATCTATAGCCAGAAGATCTGGATATTTGGTTAAAAGAATTGGCATAATTGTAGATGTAACACCAAGGAGTATAGCTTGTTTTTTAGGATTTTCAGCATCCTTAACTCCATATCGTTTTGATATAACAGTGCCTTCAACTTCAAACTTATCCATTAGAGTGCAAACCTGTTTAACCAAAGAAAATAAATAAATAAATAATAAATAATTCAATAAATAGAAAAATTGATTTTGATTGCCACTTCAGCTGAAGCTCTAGTTGCAGCAGCAAAACCTTAATTTATGAATACTACAAACTACCCCAGCAGAGAGAAAAAGAATAAACCCAGAAAATGAAAATGCTGAAAATGCGGAAAATTATTTGTTACAAGAGGAGAGTCCATTTGCTGATTTTACTTTTTCAAATTCCAATATGCTTGGATAACACAACTTTTTGTCATATTTAAGGGCATTTTGAATTGACTCAAGATTGGGTGCAAATCAGGTAGATGTTGGTTGAACTTGATTTGCCAGTGTATTAGAAATTGTATTAAGAATTTTTGAATTGTTCATGAGCTCTGAAATCAAAGATTAAATTAAACCTAAATTTTAAAACCAATATATGCCATCCTGTAATGCAGTCTAATCTTAAAAGTTTAAAAAACAAAAAAAGAATTTTTAGCACTTAGGGGGCTTCAGAAATCAGCTGATTTTTTTTACTATGAGCCCACCTCACCCCTACCCACCCACCCTACCTCATCTGATATCCCAATCAGCCAATCAGATTTTACAAGTTAGATATACAAGTCACTCTCGTTTTAGTGAAGTGATCGTTCCATTAATAAAATTTTTAAAAAATTCATTATATCGAGAGTTTTATTAGTAAATTCACTATATCGAGAGAATTTTATATAAACTGGCTTTGAGCTTAACTTCACTATATTGAGATTTTAATTAGTCTTCACTATATCGAGAGTTCACTATAACGAGAGTAACTTGTAATATTTAATAGTAAATAACTTTTGATCTACTGGGCCAATTTTGATGATTCAACTACCAAAATGATCATCTTAATGAGAGGACTCTAGTGAGCCCAAAATAGTTAAAATTCAATCACAGGATCCTGTGTTCGAAATAGATTTTGTTACTATAAAAGTTCTTTAATTTATTAAATAATTATAACCTATTTATGGTAATACAAATTTATTTTGATTTTAGGATCCTGTGATTGGATTTTAACGATTTTGGGCTTGTTAGAATCCTCTCATTGTAGAGATCATTTTGGTAGTAAAATCATCGAAATTGGCCCAGTATATCAGAAGTTATTAACAATTAAAATTTAAATTTTAATTGTTAATAACTTCTGATCTACTGGGCCAGTTTCGATGATTTTACTACCAAAATGATCCTCTCAAAGAGAGGATTCTAACAAGCCCAAAAACCTTAAAATCCAATAACAGGATCCTAAGTTCAAGATAAATTTGAGTTACTATAAATAGGTTATAATTATTTAATAAATTATAGAACTTTTATAGTAAACAAATCTATTCTGATCACAGGATCCTGTGATTGGATTTTAACAATTTTGGGCATACTAGAATCCTCTCTTTGTGAGGATCATTTTGGTAGTTGAATTATCAAATTTGGTCCAGTAGATCAAAAGTTATTATTCATTAAATATTATTAATAAATCTATAATTTTGGTCAAAAATAAATTTGCAACTTTGGCCGGAATTATGAAAATTTGGCCGGAATTACACCTGATACTTCAGCTGACCCACCCACCCACACAGAAAATCAGCTGATTTCTGGAAGCTCCCTTACCCATTGCCAATACTGAAGGGGTTATGCTTGCAACTCTGTTTATGATTTTTTTTCTTACTGAATTTGATATTTGAAGAGGGTTTTTCTGAATGTGTTCAGGGTCATGATTTCCATGATACTCAATATTACACAGGTTAAGTGGCTTATTTCAGAGAACTGAGATACGACCTTTCTATCACATTTAACCTTGTTACAACCATTCTTTAGAAAATATAATTAGTATTTTATAATTATCCGAATATGACAAAATATTAATCATTATTTTTTGGACAGTATCAGCCTTTTTTACTACAAAGGCTCCATATTTGATTACATTTATAACAAATTTTTGAGATGATTTGTTCTATTTAACAAGGCGAAGACTTCTTTGTTTAAGCAAGTATACAATAATGTAGTGTTTGGCAAAAAAAACAATATATTTAAGAATTAACGTCGTAATGCGTTATGCTATTATTAATAGTATTGGCACTTTGTTGCTTATTGCAAATTTGCTAACTCTGTTCTATTGCTATATTATTCTATTAAAATTTTATGTAAATTTTATTGAGGTTATATATTTCACTGTTTAATTTAATAAGTTATTTATTAAATTATTGTAAATACAAATTTTTATAAAAAAAATTTCTATTGTTCTATTACAAATCAGAAGTGAATTTGACTTGACTACTTTATTTATAATGATATGAGACAATAAATATTTAAAATGTTTGCATCGAAAAATAATTAATATAAACCTAGGCAAACAACATCTGGCTTTTCAAACAACCAGTCACTCTCAAGTAACTGGCCAGCCGTTACCAAGGGCTAAATCAGCAACACAAAAGTAGCCAGCCACTACCACTTGTCAATGTAATACCAGAGAGTCAACCAGTAGATGAAACAGAAGAATCAAGGAATTCAATAATATTTCTAGCAGAACATAATCTCTTTCATCACTACCAATATACTCTAAAACTAATAACAGTTAGCTCAACAAGTTACTTGTCAGAACCAATAACTGGCTTTCCTAGACAAATGATTGGCTTCTTAAATAACCAGTCACCCTTAAGCAACCAGACAATAAATTGCTTAAATCTTATAATAAACAAACGTTCGTTTTGTCAAAATCACTCTATGCAGAAATTTAAATTGCTTAATATGCAGTGACTATATAGTAGCTATGTGATTACAATTAAATTTAAGGGGTAGTCCGCAGTTCATATCCGCGATATTTGGAATTACTATTTAAATTTTTAACAATTTTTAACCATAAATAGCCTTTGATTCACTGGTCTGTTTTGGATAATTTTACCAATAAAATGACCATCTCAATGAGATGATTTTAATGAGCCCCAAATCACTAAAATCTAATCATAGAATCCTGAGACAGTAAGGGATTTGTGTCATTTCGGGTGTTTTGGGATTGGCTTAATCAATCCTAAAACACCCAAAGTGGCACAACCCTTTAACTAACTCAGAACCCTATAATTGAATCTTAATGATTTTGGGCGCATTAGAATAGTTTCATGAGACAGTCATCTAATGGCAAAACAGACCAGTGAATCAAAAGCTATTTATGGTTAAAGATTGTGAAAATTTTAAATAGTAATTCCAAATATCTGCGGATATGTAAAGGGTCAAAATTTCATAGTAAAAAGCAGCACAGTTTTACTAATTGCCTTATTGTCTAGAGCATAATAGTGTCTATTCAAAGTAATAAAAAAACTACGTTTTTGATGCATTTCAACCAAAAATAGTTACGTTTTTATACAACTGCTTAGTGTTGTTAGTCAAAATTATTTTTGTTAATGTCAAAATTTGTCTAAATTAAATTGTCTAAATGTCTAAATTAATTTTTTATATAGTAATTTGTAAAAAAATAAAGTCAAAATTTCCCAAATTCAATTTGTCTAAATGCCTAAATGTCTAACCTAAATTATTTCAACTAATATTACATTTGCATAAACATTATAAAGATCATATAGTGACAGCAGCTTTAAACCTACAATCACGTGATTTGTTCACTTTTACTAAAAAGTCATGTGTTATAAGAGTATCCAATCAAAATGCATCAAAATATACAGTTGCTCGTTTTGTTTTTTTTTTTAGAGTAAAGTGATAATACTTTTTTGTCCAAAAATTTTTTTGACACCCCAAAAGAGGTATCACGTGACCATAATACAGCATTCTGATTGGGTTAAATTAAAAACAGTTCACATTTTTACAATTTATTAATAAATTGCCAATTTTTAAAAGGCTACTGCTCTACCAGTTTAGCTTTAAATTGAAATCTAAACTACAAGTTCATTCTTTAGAACATAAAGAACAAAACTTATGGATTAGTTTTACATTTTATAAATTTTAAAAGAGGAGTAGCATTTTTTGTAAAGCTATTTTTATAGAGATTTAAAGCCGCTAACACTATATCAAAAATGATTTTTTGTCTGTCGCACTCAAATTTGTAATTTAGTGTAACAAAACATGCATATATGTATAATAAGACATTTATCATATGATACGTTCCAGACACACAATGCTACGCATTTTCCTAGTTAGAAGTACATTTTCGTTCATAAAAAAAATATTCATATCTTGTGATATACTAAACTTATTTTTTAAAGTTAACTAGAAACTACAAATGGTTACTTTTTAAAAAATCACTTTTATATGTCAAGAAGCCCGATTTATACACCAATATTAAATTCCAGTTTTAGTTTACTATAAAATGTTGATCATTTTATACCCCTTATTTGTGATTTATCTTAATATTAATTATATAATTACTGTACTATGTCATTACTATGCAGTTATACCATATCAATAAGTTTCTGTAAAGTTTGTTTTAACACGACAAAACACAAAAAAACTATCTGCTATTAAAACATTTGAGGTAAAAAAATAATAAAAAATCATTTATTATTTAAGATTAATTTTCTTTTTTTTTGTTTTATTAGAATGGTATTACTTTGTCATATTCATATTAAAGAATATATAAGAGAAGAACCGAAATGTTTTAAGATTGAAATTTTTGATATTCAATTTGAAAATTTTGAAGAAATTTTTAAAATTCAAGATGAATTAATTAATCGTTAAAGTCATAGTACAATGATAACAGCTGTCATCTTCAGAAAAGTAACTGGGTTTGTAAAAAACCTTATTTTTACATACGTACATATGTACAATTTATAACAGAGTAATCTTACTAATTTTATCTATCTTCGTACGTACATAGAGTGGTTTAATTTGAGGCAACAACTATTATTAAATTTTCTAATGAAATAATTGCTACTGAGGGTTGTCATCATGGTTGTATTACAGAAGTTGATTCTTTTATTATTGATATTCTTAATACAAAGGGTAATAAGCATAAAAATATTCTTTTTTGTTATAAAGTTAAATCTTGTTGTCTTAGAGCATATGATATTAGAATTCAACAAAATAATACTTATATATTAAATGGATATCTTGATAGTACAATCGAGTATGACGAAAATGATACTCTTAGCTTAAAAATACTGCATTCAAATAAACTTCATAATATAATTGTCAAAAATTAATTTTGATTCTTATTAGTATTATTATTATTATTATTATTATTATTATTATTGTTATTATTATGGTACTTCAAGTCACTTATCATCAAATTATGTTACTTTTTTTAAAATCTTATAACTATAGAATTTAAAAAAAAATAGCCGATAATAATTATTTTTAAGTAACTCTTATATTTATTGGTTAAATTTTTTTGAAATCTAAATATTAAAGTTATAAGTAGTTAAAGTTAAGAAATTTGTACAATTTACTATGTAATTTATAAAACTAGCACCATATGACTTCTAGTATTCGAAATTGGCCAGGCTTTGCTAAATTTAAACCCAAGCTCAAAAAATATTTTGAGCCAAGCCCAAAATAATAAACTGGGCTGAGTTGATTTTAAAATTAGGCCAGCCCAAGCTCGTCTCATAAATTATAAAGATTTAAGTTAGAATTCTTAGATTTGGGTAAGAGTTTCAAAATTTTTCTATTTTAAAAATTATTTTTTGTACATATTAAAAGTTTGAATCAAAAAATTTATATATAGTAATAAAATTAACTTGTTTTAATAATTATATATCTATTATAAGTATTATATAAATAAATATATATTTTAAAAAAATAAAATTAATATAAGAAAATTTATTTAATAAAACAAATATAAAAAATAAGACTAATAATAAAAACTTACAACTATATATATATTTTTTTAAAATACCAAAGTAGAAACTTTATTAAAGTAATACTAAATATTACATAAAAGATTTCTAAACTACATTTATACTACTTAATTTAAGGCACCTAATGTGATATTACACCTTCATTTTCACATTTAAGTACTATTATTAACCATTTTAGATTAATTTTAAGTACAGGAAGGTTGAGGAAAACTCTATGGCATTAATATTAACATTTCTATTAGTTAAGATTTTTTGATAATACTTATTGCTCTAATATATACAAGCGAGTTACTCATAGATTTTGCTAACTACTTACATTATCAGAAGCAACTATATCATTAAACAAGAAAAGAATACAAAGATATAGTAATAAAATATTAAGTGAGTTAAAATTAATAGTAAATAAGTAAGGTAGTTTAAATAGATATATTGCATAAATAAAGTAAATAGATAAATAATATTTGAAGAAAGAAAAGAATTTAGATAGGAAAGATAAAGAGTCTGTAACAAAAATAGATAATTAAAACTAAATAGGATTAAAAAAGAGACTGTCATCAAGATCCATAGCAGTTAGAAATTTGAAACTAAGAGAGAGATCAGATTTAGCTATTGTAAAAGTAGTAATATTAAATTTTTTAATAATATATTGATTTGCTTAATTAATATATAATTTGTTGAGATTATATTTAATTGAAAGATAGTTATTTAGAAAGTTAAATAATATTTTAGTAGATAATGACTCTTGCTAGAATTTGAGAATTATTTTTAAGCAGAAATTTTGTTTAGTGCTTCTTTTTAGATTTATGTTTATTATTTTGTTACTTGTTGTAGCAGATTTTAAATAGGCTTTGAAATAACAATAAAAAAATAAGATATATATTTTGAATTATAAGGTGTATTATTTAGTTAATTAAAATTTTGTTCTAATTAATTTGCTAGATTATAAAGATTTTTAAATAGTAAGAGATTATGAAAGATTGCTAAGTTAAAAGTAGAAAGTTTAGAGATAGATATATATTTGTAAACTAGTTTTTATTTCCAAAATTAAAGTTATTATATATATATAGTATTAGTATTATTAGTATATATAAGGGCCAACCAGTGTCAGACCTCCATAAATACAATCTCTATAAATGCAATACTTCTCTAAATGCACGTTTTTGTCTTGTTTTTAAGAAATTATTAGTGCTAAATGTGCATTTTATATTCTGTAAATGCACGTTCTTTTAAATAAGCATAATTTTCTATTTCATGCTACCTCTCTAAATGCACATAGCCAATCAAATTTTAGTATTTAAAAATAGATTATATAGTTTTTGGTAGAAGTTACACAAACTTTATGATCTAATTTTTAAAGCTACAATTTAATTGGCTCTTCCTAAATAACATTGTAGGCTTGTCTATACATGTTGCATTTTTCTGCAAGCTCTAAAAGAATTGAAAATATTTCATCACCTTTTTCTTAGTAGAGAAACACGTGTAAATTGCTCATTGAATCTACTCTTTTTGATTTTAATAAATATATTTACATTCCTTTAAAGTGAAAATATAACAAAACTTTCAAAATTAACTATTTATTTGTACTTCACATTTCTACTTTGAGGTTCTACTTAGAGTTTGGAACTGGTTATCTTAATTGAATTTATAACTGGGTTATAAAATATAACTAGTTAGAAATTTTTTAGTCTGATTAATTGGGTTTATTATAACCAGTTGTATTCAATTAATTGGTCAACACACTAAACTTTTTAATTTTGGCTGCACTCATTATTTGTTTCTTACAAATAAATCTCTTAAACAATCTCAACATGCCTTGATAAAAGCAAAAACTCTTTATTATACCACTAATGAAAATGTAAAAAGGATCAGTCAGATCTTATAAAACCTCATAATATACTTAAGTATACCAGCCTCAATTTTTACTTTAAAACTTATTTAATCTCTACATACAAGTACCAAATATATATATAATTTCAAGATTTTATTTTTTAAACCTTGATAATTTGTGTTAAATTTTCTTACATTTTCAGCTCTTTAACCATGTCCTAGTGCTCCTAGATCCGGTCCAGGTCTGGTCTGGTCCAGTTCTGGTCCAGAATCAGACAAAACTCAGACTCTAAATTTTACTAATTTCAGACTTCAGACCAGACTCAGACTCAACTATGAGTCTGGTCTGAAAGTTTGAGACTGGTCCAAGTCTGAATATATTTATATGTATTTTTTGGTGCTGAACAAGTTTACTATAGTGCATTTTGTTAGAATTAATTAGTAAAATTTTATGAATCATAAGATTTATACAATTTTATTAGTAAAATTCTATAAAATCTTATGATTCATAAAATTTTACTAATTAATTCTGACAAAATGTACTAAGAAATCTTGTTCAGCACCAAAAAATATATATAAATATATTCAGACTCAGACCAGTTTCAGACTTTCAGACCAGACCCAGACCAGACTCAGACTTGACTAAAAAGTCTGAATATAAAAGTTTGAGTTCGGTCCAAAAATCAGACCAGACTCAGACTTGACTAAAGTTTAGTTCGAGTCCGGTCTGTAGAAGCACTACCATGTCCCTTTAATATAACTGTTCCTGGTTTTAGTGCAACTGCATTGCACAGCTACCTTATTTATATTGATTTTTAATTTACAAACAAGATAAATTTTAATTAAAACTAAATTATAACACATGAAATAGCATTAATTTATGTTCTTTTATTGTTTTCTAATTTAAAGTTTCTATTATTTAAAGTGGAACTATTACAATTATAAAATTTTAAAATCAGCTTATAAATTTAAACAAATTAATTGGACTCTGAATTGTTCAATCAAAGTTTATAACACCATGTGTCTGCAAAGTTAATTAACTTTTTTTTAATTGGTTTTATTTAAAAAATTTTCCGTCTCAATTTACCAGAAACGAATGCAATGAGTGTATGGTTTATACAATGATTAAGCGATATTTGTCCGCAAAATCTTAGATCTGATTGGTCCGCGTGACTTATTCATCAAATTTTGTTTATTTTTCACATATAATTTTCACCTTTGCTGTGATTTGTCTATGAAATGTGTGTACACGTGAACAAAGTATCTGCCGAAATTTAATGTAACCAGTACTACATTATCTTTTCATATGCATGGTGAGCAAAATAAAAGGCTGAAACCATAGTAATTTACAGATGCTATAATAAATAATAGTAAAAACTTGATTTTTATGCATAAATATCGGTGGCCCGGTGCAAATTTTGTGTATATTCGTTGGATATTAGGAATTTTCCATTTTTTTTCGTAGGATTTTTTATTGGGTTGATGAAATGATAATCACTGATCGTCAAAGATTCGAGCGATCAATTTTTTGTATAGATACAATTTGGAAAGAATGGCTTATTGTTTGTTCATTTTCAATTTTATCATAAAACAAGTTCATATTTTCCAACTCTCAGACGGTAATCCAGGACACCATTTTGATATGACAAATAACCATTCCGCACGTGCATTTACTCAGCCATTGAATATTCGAAATGGGGATCCTCTTCATCATAATGTTGCACTTCCACCACCATTTTCACATATGTTTTTGATACAAACTCCTACTGATGAGGATTATGATATGCTTGATGATAGTATGGATTACCATTTATATTATCAGCAGATTCGACATCAAGATCACCGCCGCTTTAATCATCAGCATCGCTTGTCACATAACCGTGATAGTGACGAATTTGAATAGATCCATCATCTGATTATATTTTTGGCAATTTCAGACATGATGGTCGCGAAGGATTAGACATTTTCGAAAGAATTCAAATCAAAGGATGATGGAAAATGGTCATTGTCCATAATAAAACTTTATTATTAGAGTTAGAAATTTTGCAAAAAATATATAAATTCTTTCAGATAAAACTAATTCTTGGTTAAATATGTAAAAAAAAAAAAAAAGTATATAGACTAATGTAACTCGAGAACATAGATATTTCAAAGAAATTAACTCTTAACACTCTTACCATAAAATCAACTTAACAGAAAATTTTCAAAAGTTGTTCGTAGTGTTTGTAGCATTAAAGAACAATAATGTATGCACGAACACATTTTTGTATATTTTGAAAACAAAGCATTTTCTTTTCCTCTTTCTGTTTCATTATGAAATTTTTTAAAACCTTAAAATTCTATCGTAGTTAGCATACAATAATACAACTTGCGACATCACCTATCTTTACATATTTGTCAATTATTTAGAAAGTCAGCGCTAGATTAGACAGAATATAAATATGTTTTTTGCAACAACTGTATTTTGTTTAAACTTTTGTTTTTTATTACTGTATATATACTGTTTTATAATTGGTGTACGTCTATTTCCTATACTAAAACCTACTCGAATACATTCGATGAATGTAAACGTTCTGGCTATAACCAATGCCTATAAAACCTAATTATATAGCTCAATAAATATATGTAGTAATGCAAACGGCTTGGGCGAACCTTTGAACCATATAGCTAAGCCAAGCCACTTAACAGCTAGGCTACAGAATTAAATGATTTTTATTTGCCAGATTCGATAAGTTAGTGATTTCAGCATGACGACCAATTAGCCAATAACAAATCGATGTTTAATGTAACGTAACGCGTAACGTCCATTTTAAGAGTTTAACTATCTAATTGATCACTTCTTAAAAAAAACAAGGTTCGCATTTCACAGGATGCAGTTGCAGTGAACATCTAGCAGCATAGTAGTTGAGACCAAATAAATAACAGTCGATACTGAAAAAACATAGATCTAACATAAGCTCTGATCGATCAAAGACATTATGACGAATTTATAAACAGTAAAGTAACCCAAACTCCGAAAATTTGACTACAAATTCAATATAATAAATTTTTATGTATAATGTAATACGTCAAAAGCGACGAAGATGGGTTAGACATGTTATCAGTATAGATCAGAGGTCCAAAAAAATTTTTCAGGGGTTCGGTATCGATTTATTAATATGTAATTTGGCGCCTAATGGAGGATGCTAAAAGGATTCGTATGGTTGGATATTGTTATCGGGATGGAATTGAAGTAAAAGGACGAACGTATAGCATTCATTTATTATCAAAAATCTGCAGAGATGGGTGATGCTAAAGGAACACATAGTGTTGGATATTGTTATTATAAAGGAATTGGAGTTGATAAGAATGCGCATAAAGCATTCTTTTATTATCAAATATTTGCAAAGATGGGAAATATCATAGTATTAGATATTGTTATGATGGTGGAATTGGAGTTGAAATGGACAAACATAAGGCATTCTTTTATTATCAAAGATGGAGAACGCTGGTAGGGCATATAATGTTGGTAATTATTATTATAATGGAATTAGTGTCAAGAAGGATGACCGCAAAGCATTCGAATATTATCAGAAAGCTGCAAATATGGATGATGTTGCTAAAATTTTATTTGTTGCATTATGCTATCGAAATGGAATCGGAGTTGAAAAGAATATACAAAAGGCCCATTATTGGTATCGAAGGTAAAAAATATACTTTTGATTTATCTTTGCGTATATATTTATTTTTAACAAATAAGTATATGATTAGAGTGAAGGATTTGATGAAAGGTAATTTATATAATTTATTATTTAAATAATATTTAATAATTTCGAATTTATTTATATTTACAGTATATTTTTTTAGTCGCATATGATTGCGCATCTAAAAGATCAGAAGCTGATGATGATTTAAAAAAGACTCTGATCGAAATTAAATATCAATTACTTTGGATTCTGTATAATGAAATTAGCATAATCAAAGAAATCAGAAAAGGCAGATTTGCAACTGTATATTATTAGAGACGTTGCATTTAAAATACTTGAATTAAGTGATCAATCAGAATTTATAAAAGAATTAAAAATATTTTGTAAAATTAGAGATATATATCCATCATTTTTAGAATGTTATAAACAAAATATGCCGTTATGTTCATATTTTAGAATATGCTATAAAAAATTCTTTGGGTAAAAATCTTGTCGAAGTAGCTCAATTAGATTGGAAAAAAAAGTTAAATCTGTTACAATGTATAACTTATGATCTTGATATGATTCATTTTTCAAGGTTATACCCATTGAGATTTGCATAGTGGTAAAATTTTATAGTGTGTGATATATAGCGCATATATTGCAGATTTAGGTCTCTCTTTATCCCCAAAAAAAAAAAGTAATATAGATATCTAAGGTGTTTTACCTTACGTTACTCTTGAGGTTTTACAAAAAAAAACCTATCACACAAGCAGCTGATATTTATTCTTTTGGCATTATCATAGCTGAAATAACAACTGGTCAAAGACCTTTTGATGAAAATAAATTGATACAAAACTAGCAATAGGGATATATAATGGATTACGTCCTGAATTTGTGCATGGAACTCCTGGTTGCTACATTGAATTATGTATAGATTCTGATCCACAAAAAAGACCCACAGCCTCACATATTTCTGATAAGCTTGGTAAATGGATTAATTGTATCAGTGTTCCTTCTATTATATAGGATAATGAGATCGAATTAATTAAAAGACATTTCTTGGAAGCTGATAAAATAGTCAAAGAATTGCCAATCGTCATACAAAAACACTCGGATCTCATGTATACTTCAAAACTTATCAATTACAGAACAAGTATCCAAATTGGCTAGTAGCAGATCATTTAATAGCTTAGAGATTTCCTGAATTTTTATGTGAACCACAGTGCAGATATTGTGTGTCATGATGGAATACTAGGAAACAGTCTCTGTTAAGATTCTGAAGCATAAATAATTATATCTATTTGTCTGGAGTGTAGCGTAGGACTATTTGTTTTTACGACAGTATGTGATGCAAAGCTTATGTTTTTGAGACTCCTGCACTTACTTTTTTGATACTCATAGATGTACCCCAAAATTTATATACTTTTTTGATACTAATATCACATGCAGATTGCAGCAAGCTTTTTTAAAATTGTACTAACCTTAACTCTAATTACAAACCTGAACCCTAATAAAAATAACCTATTAAAAAATGATTATATAATAAATATTATAACTTTTCTATAAATAACAGCCCACATATGTTTAATAAATAACTTGATTGATTGTTTATGAATAAAATTTATTGTTTTTAAAAAGTTTAGCATGCTTTATTTTTTAAACTTTTTAGTTTTGACCTGGTTGTGCAGGTTTTAACAAAAATTATATATATTTTTTAAAACAACATTTATATTCTTACATGTAATATTTTTTAAAATTAAAAAATTTTTAGAAAAAAACTCTATTCACATAATAAATTGTTTAAATACAGTATATTATTAAGTTTTAAAAAACTATTAGCATAATTGAAATTAGTTTATTTAAGGTTACTACTTATTAAATTAGCACCAAAAAAATTTTCATAAAGGGATTTTTGAATAACAGCAATTTTTTAACTAAAACAAATGTTGGTTTGAATTTTCAAGATTTTGTTATATTATATCAAATCATTATTTGTTAATAGAATGAAATTAAGCACGAAATTTGATATCTTATTTTAAAAATTATATTATAATATCTATATACTAAATTTATATATATAAATGATAAATATTATAAACCTGGGTAGCTTAATGCTTATTATTTACAATCTAAAGCAAATTATAAATAGTAAATAAAGCTAGAATAATCTAATTTAAATATTTATATTTATAAACATTCTTTATACTCATGTATTGGTCTTCTCATATATTCTGGTGAAGAAATTGAATAGATTAAAGATAGTATATAGTAAACTACTAATTTTTTTCTATTAACTAGCAATTAAAAACATATATATACTATTTGAACGACTTGCACAATATATTTATAAAAAAAATTATATAATTTATTGAATCAATTTTTTTAAAAAAATCTTTAAATTTATTCAATTTTTAAATTTTAAAAAATTAAAAAATTAAAATTTTGCTTATTTTTAAAGTTTGACCAACAATATTAGATATTTTTTTGCTACTACACAAGTGACTTTGTGTAGCTATCAAAAAAAAGTTTGCAAAATTTTAAATGAAGTTATTATGTACAAAAAAAAAGTTATAGCAAAAAATAAAACACTAATTTAACCTAGTTTACTATATATTTTATCAGTAGTACTAAATCGCACCACTGGTGCCAACACCAGTATGCGGTGTAACGTGAAGATCAATATAAAAAAATAAACAAAAAAAATAAACAAAAGCTAAAGTTGATAAATGTTGAGTTAGAGTTAATAGTTAGGGTTAGGGTGAGGCATAGTATATAGTAAAATTTTGCAAGGGGTTTTTTTTTTTAAAAAAAAGGTGGTTTCATAGATAAAATTTTGAGTTAGAAGGTATTTTTTAAAAAAAAATAACAAAACAACAAAAATTTTATGTTACACCTGATCTTTACGTTACACTGCATTTAAAAAATTTGATTGGTGAAAATCATTGTGGTGTTGAGCACCAGTGGTGTGATTTAGTAAAACCGTAATTTATATAGTAAAAATAATACCTATTTTAGTTAAAAAATTAAAAAATCTATAAATGTTTAAATTTTAACAATTTTAATAATGTATAAATATAAAAAATAATTCTCTAAATTTGAATTTTAATATGATATTAATTAAAAATTTATTAATTATAAATTCTACTAAAACTATATTAATAAAAATTTTTTAAAATTTATAAAAAAATTTTATTTTATATATAAAATATTATTAAGAATATTTTTGTCTTATAAATCAATTATAATTTGCATAATAAAAAAAATAATAATAAATTAATAAGTAAATAAATTTATTATTATATAATAACCTAAAAAATTGATAATATAAAGTATTTAATATAAATATAAAAAATTAATATTTATAACTTAATATTATAATGTACTGTTATTTCAGAAGATAAGTTAAAAAAAAATTTAATAAAATAAATTATAATATATAAAAATTTTTTACTTTCTATATTAATATAGTTGAGCCAGAATAAACGAGAAGACCTATACTAAAATAAATTTAGATTTAAATAATAGTACTATATTTCGGTTCTGGTTTTAGCGCAACTATGTTGCGCAGCTATCTTATTTGATATACATTAAATTAGATCAATAAGTTGATATAACCAGCACTGTTCCTTTTTTTTATATATTATTTTTCTATTAAATTAAGCGTATAATTTATCAATTAGAAGCTGAAAATTGAACAAAAAAAATGCATAAATCTATATTCCTGACTTTTATTTTTTTGACTTAAATCATTTAAAAAAATATATACTTCAGAATTCATTTTTAAAATAGAATTTGTAAATAGAGTTATTAGTGTTTCAAAAAAAGTTTCAGGTATCGAGTTTCGATTTTGGAATTTTTTATATAGTTTCTGGTTTCGGGACACAACTCTAATGAGTATTGACATCACTAAGTGTAAACAAAAAATATAAATTTTCATTTCAATAAAAAAATTATCTGTATCAATAATGATTAAAAAGCATTTTACCATAAATTTTAAAATTCAGGTGAGTTGATTAATTAGTTTAGTATAAATAAAATGATGCCACATTTCATTATTTAAAAAATTTATTTATGTATTCTTTTATATATAAAGTAATTAATATATAAGTATAATTTTTAGTCGTCAGTTACTTTATAATGTCTAGTTCAATATTTCAATTACTACAAACAAAAAAAAACTTTCAGAAGATTTCATCCTATAAAAATAAACATTTCTGTGACACTAAGATAATTGTTAATAGAAATAAAATGACTGAAATAATTTATGCTAATTCTTTTATACTTAAGATATGTTCTGAAGATTTTAAACATGCATTATCACAATACTGGTTTCAAAAATCAGGGTGAATATTTTGTTATAAAAAAGCCAAATGCCATACCCGATTTTATGAATATTATCATGAGATTTCTTTATGGTACTGATTTCAATACATCACATGATATAAGGACACTTTTAATTGCGTTTTCGCTCATAGACAAAATGGAAATTATGGAATTACATAATATATTGAAGTAATATTTTGATAAAAATATTATAGCAATAACAGAAAACAGCACACCTTTAATTTTTGAATTTATTAACATATTTATTTTGTATGACGATATGAAAAATTATTGCTAAATATTTTGTGTTTGAAACCGGGATTATTCAATTTTAATAATCAACAAATTCCCAAGCATATTTTCTATGAATTAATATCGAGTCAGAGTTATGTCTAGAAGAACACCTGATATTAAGTAGAGTTATTAAATGGTTATGGATACAAACAGTTTTCTAGATAGTAAATATTTAATAGAATACTTCTGATAAAATTAATGATATAATTCGTAAATTTTAAGTGGAGCAATAAATACACAAAAATACTTGCAGAAGTACAAAGAAATTATAATGCTTGCAAAAACCTTAACTATGAATTTCAAGATAGAAATTTTGCCTTAGATCTGAAATTTTAGATTTAGACACAGCCAAAAAATTAATCACTTGGATAAGCAGAAAGGAATATCATAAGTGTTGGTAAAGTTTGAACTTTTATTTGATTTGAATCATGTTAAATTAGAAACCTTTCACAAAAAGTGTGACGGAAAAGGGCCCACTATAGTAGTTATTAATATTAGATGATAATTTAATAGGTGGTTATAATCCATTAGATTGGGAAGGTAAAAATGTTTGGAAAACAACTAGTGATAGTTTTCTATTTAGGAAATATCATATTTTAAATAGACAACTAGTGATAGTTTCTATTTAGAAAATATCATATTTTAAATGGACATATATATAAGAAATTTAATATTAAACCAAGTTTCGAAAAAAAGGCCATTGGTTGTAATTCAAAAGGTCCAATGTTTGGAAATACTAATTTATATATGCAGAAAGATCAGAGAGGAATAAATTATTGTATAGTTAAAGATTCGCAATATGAAAGTTTAGACATGTTAGGAGATTACAGGATAAAATTTTACAAGGTTTTAAGGGTTATCAAACAAAGTTAGTGCGGTACTATTTATTATTTTTATTTGAACTCTTTTATTGCTAATGTAAACAGTATGATATTGTTTTAAATTTTCAGCAGGTTTTGCTTCTTGCTTTTCTTTTCTTTCCTTATCTTGGTGAATTGCTTCAATTATTTGCAAGAATTTTTCTTTTCTTGACATGCTTGATTCTTGAAAAATATTTTAATAAAAAATTCCTTTGTTAGTTTAAATATTCATATTTAACTATCATAGTGGCTCTGCAGAATAAAATTATTTTGTTGATCACTGGATTTATATTTAACATTATTTTACTTATTCTAAATTTTTCTTATGTTTTTTAAAAATATTCTTATATTATGTTTCCAGCATGAGAGTGCATCTATATATAAGAGTACTACATTATGGACACTTTTTAAAAAATTATATCTAGCAAAATAAATATAATATCTATTTAAAAATTATATAATAAACTCATTAAATCAAAGCCTTTAATAGATTAATTGATTCCCTAAATATTGGAAGAAATATTAATTCTTACTCCATATTTTTTTTTTTTTAAATTCAGCAGTCATGCCGCAACTTTATTTTTCATCAATTATGTTAACACCAGTACAACTTGATACCTACTTTTAGAAGGTTAATACTTAAAGCGCGACCCACCAGGTGTCCTAATGATCCTTAAATGTGACCTGCTATATCAAACTTTTTTTTTATTGTACCCCAAGTTCTCAATAGACTTGGAGTGTCTGAATCACAAATGGAGCTTGCCACCTATCATAACTGCCTACTTTTTGAACCCTCTTCTCGTTACTTTTGAGTAGCAGAGTACTACTAGAAAAAAGACAAATATAGAAAATAAAAGGAATAGAAAAATGGGGAAAACTAAAATATATAAATGACCAAAAAGAAGGTAACAAAAACAAAAATGAAAATAAAAGAGGAGAGAGCAAAAAGTAAACAACTATAATAGCACATTTACGTTTATGCCCAACGATAAAAATTATATAATACTGCACAAAAAAACGTCTCGCCAAAGTATTATATGTGTATAAGAAGAACATTCTAGAATTTGATTTCCATAGATCTGCCTACTCCACTGCGCCACGTCTCATTACGCGTCCGTTTCTGTTTATTCACTTGAATGCCTTCTTCCCGATTAGGATAGGGACAACAATGCTGATCTTTTGAAGGGGGTATACCAGTTTTCCCACTTTTCGTCCAAAATTTCAGAAAAAAGGACTCCAAGTAAGAATGTGATATTGTGAATATGGTCTTTATGTTTTTGCTGCTAAATAACCGTAACAAAAGTAGTAAAAAACTTATTTTTAAGTTCACTACCTAGCCAACTACAGCACCTTCGTCAACGAAAGAAAAACTTCCACCAGAATTTCTTGTACCAAGGGCACCCACTGCCAGTTATCTTGCACAACTGACACTTCTGGCTTGCTACTGAATATATAAAGGAGTCTCCAAAGAACAGAACAAAAAAGAAGCGAAATGTTAACCTTTATAAAAACCAGTACTATAGTTGCTTCATCTTTTACTAAAAAAATTTTGTTTTTCTTTTGTTTGGAAATTTGGACAAGTGATGGATGGTAAGAGTTGCAATTCTTATTCTATATTGTTTAAGCTGATATTTAACAATTCGTATATAAAAATAAATTTTAGAATTATTAATTCATAAAAAAAATCAAATTTAACAAATACAGATACTACAACAATCAATATTAATATACAATTATAAAAAATGATTTTTTCTTGTTTACATTCTATTCTATTTTGATTTTTTTCCAACTTAATTTGCTTATTTTCAATTTTAATTTGATCATTTTTAATTTTATGTACCAACTTCTCCTGACGTGCAAGTATCTCAATTATCTCATTTACCTTTTCTTCTATCCTATAAATTTTTTCTCTGACGGAATTATCTTTTAATACTTTAGACAAGTAGTTGGGAATATCTTGACACAGATCATGTATATTCATCAATAATAAATAGAATTCTGATGATTCGGCTCTTTCCTTAGCACTGCGTGAATAACCATCCTTTGCTGATGTAACATAAATTCTGATTGTTGATTGCTTATTGAACCTTGATATAACACTTTCAAATTGTCAGATATAATCAACTTCAACTTTGTCAGTAAAATCTTTGCATTGAAATAATAATAAGTAGTGATTATGATTGCTGAACATATCCATGCCACCGTCACCCCTTGATAATCTAATAAAAAAAAATACTGTAAGTAATTGTCATCATTATCGACAAGGAAAATGCTCTGGAGCCAATACAGTCATTTATCCATATATCCTATTCACCACAGACTAAAATGCAGCTTTTTCGGATAGCAGATAAAACAGAAAAGGACGTTCATAAGTAATTATTACTGGTCACGATGCGCTTCCGGTTCTCTGCTTATTATATTATTCTAGTGGCAGCATAACTTTAGATGCATAACGACTAAACAATCATTTAGTAATATAATTATCTCACCTCATCCTATAGCAGTCAATATTTATTTTATTTTTAACCAAACTAAAAACTCTAATTTCGAATCTGTCTCCTTTAGAAAAAGAAGAAATGGTTTTATTAGAAAACGTTATTGCTAGTAAGAAAATTTCAAAATTGTCAATTTTTTTACTATATTCTATAATCATTTCTGAAATAAGTTTTATATATCTCATTAAAAAAAAAGATAAGGAATTATTTGAAAAGAAAATAAACACGCACTTTCATTTTATATATAGTAATTAATGTAGATCTAACACATGGGGTGGGAAGTTTAGGGACAAAATTTATTATATTGGCTAAGCCACAATATCAATCATGGGGTAGAGATGAGACCCGATCATAAATTTTATATGTAAAACCCGGTTTTTACTTATAAAATTTATGACCAGGTCACATCTCTAAATTTAAAGCGGAGCAGATTCTTATAAAATATTTTATCAAATTAACTTTAGGGTTAGGGTCATCTAAGATTAGATTAGATAGATTTTAGATTGTAATATATAAGCAAAACTGACTTCTCAGCATTTTTAATTAAACTGCCATTTGTTGTATTTTTCAAGGGTTTCTCTCCTCTTTCATGTTTGTTTCATCAAAATTCGATAATTTGAATGGTTAGATATCACGTGATTATGCTCCAACCCCATTTAAATGGATAAAAATCACTAAGATCACGAATTACATCATTTATGGCCAAAAAATTAGTACTGGTCAAATAAAATTATACCAACTATTTTTTATAAATTTTCACGTTAAGAACTTATACAATATTATTTGACTGTATCATTATTAAATTTTAAATTTGTTGCTAAAAAATGTTTATTCAAGACTTGCGAAGGAATAATTAAAAACTGAATTATTTATAAGCACTGTTAAATTTATTTGCTGAGTCATTTTTAGAATTTCTATAGATTTCGTTAGGACCTCGAGCTATACATAAATAGGTCACTATTTGATTTTGCTTATTTTTGACTATTTTTTGTAGATCTTTTCTATATTTAGTAATATTAATGCTTATTTTTAACCATTTTTCTGTAGATTTTTATTGCTTGCAGAAGGCTTAATATGTCCCAAACTGCACTACGGTCCTTACGCCTGCGATTGGTGGTCATTTCGACCATCTAATGATAAAGACGTTTCAGTTTCTGTCCCATATCGACTATATATGCATGTAAGTTTTGTCTTAACCAGGACAATTTTTTATTAGAGTAGTTAAAAGTGAAGAAAACCCATTGCAGCCTGGGTTTATTTGCGTTAGTATAGCAAAACTAGTAAGGTTTGTTTGACACCTTCCCAAACTATTAACAGTGTGTATCATATAATATTTGGAAAAAAAACTACATATTCTGGACCTGCCATTCTTGGTTTAATGACGAGAATATAGTACAAAAATTACTCAATGGAGTAAGATTTAGACCAATTTTTATAAATATTGGAAATTTTATTGTAGTAGTGTCAGAAATCAGAAATAAAAGGTTTACATCATCAATACTAACAAAAAAAAGTCAGAGAACTCTAGCTTTACAAAGAATGATCAATGATATATTTACTCTTGACTTTTATAAAGAGGATCAAATATTATAGCATTATGAGAATAAGTCAGCTGATGGTACATGGGCTCAAGCAGAAATTACTATGCATTTGGATGGTGCAACACTTTACGGTTCCAACCACCCCTTGATTCAATATGCAATTCAAGAAAATTCTGAAAATTTATCCAATTCTGATATAACTTGCACTTCACGAGATTGGAATGATTCTCATAAAATAGCTGATATATTCAACCAACAAATAAAATCATGAAGAATTGCAACTAACAATTTAGCTAATTGGCAAAAGTTGTTTATTACCAGAATACATCAAGAAAATTCCATAATCGAATTCCGTAATGCACTAAAAATAAATTATCCATCCACTTACGAATTATATAAAGCAGAATTTCGTGCTTGGAGAGCAATGTTATGTCATAAGGGTGCACTGATATAACACCATATCCTAAATCTAATAATAGAAAAAAAATTTGGAGTCGATCAGATAACCTAACTGCTAACAAAGCTAATTTGAGAATGCTTTATAAACTTGGATGCTTACAAACTGATTTAGAAAATTTGGAGGAATTGGATAATATTGTAACGAATAATGAACATGAAGATATTTTTTGGAATAGCTTTTGAAGTGTCTTGATATCTAAAAAACGTGGAGGGAATGGAACAACCCAAATATTGTCAATCATAGCTAATCAATTCAAATATTTACAATTGCATGAAAAACTTCAGGTTAGATTATCTCTCTAAAATTCAACTTTCTAAATGCAACCTTCAATTCTGGCCCTTATAAATTGCATTTAGGAAGGTTCAACTATACTAACAAATTACAAAATCATAATTAGGTAAGTATAAATGCAATAAAATTTGGCCGAAAACATTTTTGGTTATACGGACTGGCATGCCACAAATCAAAGGACCAAAAAAACATATTGAAAGAATGGCTAAAATAAAGGAAAACCAATTTCTAACATTTTTTCAAAATAAAAATAATGTTGCACAAAGTTCTTATTGAATCGATGCAAAAACTGTAATTCCTATCATATATATGCAAGATCAAAAACAAGCACTGTGAACAAAATTCAATGAAGAGTATCCGAATGGAATGCATCAAACAAGGCCAGATGAGCCAAGTTAATTTCACTTTACTTCTAAACAACTCTTTTTAAATAGCTTGCTAATAAAAAAACAACTTGCTGTCAAGTATGTGAACTTTTGAACGATAAAAAAAAAGACTTTTTTTAATGATATTAGACCATTGGCTAAATATTTATATATATCATGGGTTGGTGTAATTTTTAAAAGGCCTATGTGCCGTGATCTGCATNCATAGATTGCTAGAGGTCCTATTTTGTTCATCCTATTAATTGCAAATCCATTAGCCAATGAGTGAAAATGATCAACATCAAATAAGAAATTGCGTCACGCATTTAATTATACAAATATTCATGGTTGTAAATATTAAAACTATACATGAGGACGAAATTATTTCGGGTTCTAAAACCTGAAATTAAAATTTGAAGACGAAATTGTTTTTGACCCATTTTACTTGAAAGACAAAATTATTTGATACTTTTTTTGAATAGATAAAATTATAAGGAACATATCTATATAAATTTTATTTGCTCTTCTTTATAAAAAATTTTAATTTTCTCTAATAAAGACGAAATAGGCCTTTTTCAAAAATCAATTTCGGTGGCATCACTAGTCAAAACCAATTCTAATAATATAATAAAACCATAAAAAATATGTCTTGTAATAGTATTTTATTGCTTGCAGAAGGCTTAATATGTCCCAAACTGCACTACGGTCCTTACGCCTGCGATTGGTGGTCATTTCGACCATCTAATGATAAAGACGTTTCAGTTTCTGTCCCATATCGACTATATATGCATGTAAGTTTTGTCTTAACCAGGACAATTTTTTATTAGAGTAGTTAAAAGTGAAGAAAACCCATTGCAGCCTGGGTTTATTTGCGTTAGTATAGCAAAACTAGTAAGGTTTGTTTGACACCTTCCCAAACTATTAACAGTGTGTATCATATAATATTTGGAAAAAAAACTACATATTCTGGACCTGCCATTCTTGGTTTAATGACGAGAATATAGTACAAAAATTACTCAATGGAGTAAGATTTAGACCAATTTTTATAAATATTGGAAATTTTATTGTAGTAGTGTCAGAAATCAGAAATAAAAGGTTTACATCATCAATACTAACAAAAAAAAGTCAGAGAACTCTAGCTTTACAAAGAATGATCAATGATATATTTACTCTTGACTTTTATAAAGAGGATCAAATATTATAGCATTATGAGAATAAGTCAGCTGATGGTACATGGGCTCAAGCAGAAATTACTATGCATTTGGATGGTGCAACACTTTACGGTTCCAACCACCCCTTGATTCAATATGCAATTCAAGAAAATTCTGAAAATTTATCCAATTCTGATATAACTTGCACTTCACGAGATTGGAATGATTCTCATAAAATAGCTGATATATTCAACCAACAAATAAAATCATGAAGAATTGCAACTAACAATTTAGCTAATTGGCAAAAGTTGTTTATTACCAGAATACATCAAGAAAATTCCATAATCGAATTCCGTAATGCACTAAAAATAAATTATCCATCCACTTACGAATTATATAAAGCAGAATTTCGTGCTTGGAGAGCAATGTTATGTCATAAGGGTGCACTGATATAACACCATATCCTAAATCTAATAATAGAAAAAAAATTTGGAGTCGATCAGATAACCTAACTGCTAACAAAGCTAATTTGAGAATGCTTTATAAACTTGGATGCTTACAAACTGATTTAGAAAATTTGGAGGAATTGGATAATATTGTAACGAATAATGAACATGAAGATATTTTTTGGAATAGCTTTTGAAGTGTCTTGATATCTAAAAAACGTGGAGGGAATGGAACAACCCAAATATTGTCAATCATAGCTAATCAATTCAAATATTTACAATTGCATGAAAAACTTCAGGTTAGATTATCTCTCTAAAATTCAACTTTCTAAATGCAACCTTCAATTCTGGCCCTTATAAATTGCATTTAGGAAGGTTCAACTATACTAACAAATTACAAAATCATAATTAGGTAAGTATAAATGCAATAAAATTTGGCCGAAAACATTTTTGGTTATACGGACTGGCATGCCACAAATCAAAGGACCAAAAAAACATATTGAAAGAATGGCTAAAATAAAGGAAAACCAATTTCTAACATTTTTTCAAAATAAAAATAATGTTGCACAAAGTTCTTATTGAATCGATGCAAAAACTGTAATTCCTATCATATATATGCAAGATCAAAAACAAGCACTGTGAACAAAATTCAATGAAGAGTATCCGAATGGAATGCATCAAACAAGGCCAGATGAGCCAAGTTAATTTCACTTTACTTCTAAACAACTCTTTTTAAATAGCTTGCTAATAAAAAAACAACTTGCTGTCAAGTATGTGAACTTTTGAACGATAAAAAAAAAGACTTTTTTTAATGATATTAGACCATTGGCTAAATATTTATATATATCATGGGTTGGTGTAATTTTTAAAAGGCCTATGTGCCGTGATCTGCATAAAATTATATATGTGTAACATGATACAAGATACCCTATCCTTAAATGATTTGTGGAATTGGACTTATTCTAAATTGTAACCTCTGTAATATCTCAAATTTTATTAACACATGAATAAATTTTCTTATTATATACACATATGTACATAATGATCTCTTTTCAATAAACTAAGAGTAACTATTCAATATACAGTCAGACCTCTCTAAATGCATAGCTGAGAGGTCCATAAAAAATCCTACATTAGATAGGTATACATTTAGAGTGATAAAAATCTATAAGTAACATATGAGTTGTGACCAAGTCATACCACATATTTAGAGAAGTTATACATTTAGAGAGGTTGTATTTAGAGAGGTCATATTTAGAAAGGTCTGACTGTATAGTGTAATTGTATATGTTTACTCCTTAAATTATCTTTATTTGTGTGTATGCACATATAATAAAGAAAATTATATAAAATTTGGGATATTACAGATGTTACAATGAAAAGCTTGTCAATGAGAAACAGGGCGATCATTATTGCGAGATCAGATGACTTTATGGCCGATCACATACAGGTTTTGTTATATATCCTTTTATGGAGGTCGTCTAAAGCCATGTACCCACGTGTCATTTTCATGTAAATCAACCAAACAGAGTCGCGAAATTTTGTTTACACAGATCAGCCCGAAGAAGTCAAAAAACAAAAAAAATGCAAGAACATAAAAACGGCTTTCTAAACCTATCTTGGGCAATTAATAAAAAATGTCAGGAAGGCAATTTTACCTATATTGGTTCTAACCTTGACCTGACCCTAATGCTAAACAGACTCTAATATGAATTTAAGCTAAAATTTCAAAAAACATATGGGTACATAGCTTTAGCCATCCCCATTTTATGGTTATTCTTTGATTATTGTCGTGAGATTTTGTAACTTGTTTTTACAGGTAATTTCAGATTTGAATATGATTTTGATATTCACATGGTTATGATTATTGTTAGATCAATAATGAGGTAAGAAATAATAACTGTGGCCAAGTATGAACTAGTGATTCGGGAGGAGTATTTAAGGCCAAGAATTTCAGTAAAGAAGGTTATCATTCTTTTTGCTATTGCTTGTATTGTAAAGGCTGGCTCTATCTCCCTCTCTTACCCATCTGAATTCAAGCAAGCAGTGTTGTTTCTTTTGTTATATCAGACTCAACGACTGCATTAGGACCTGTAGTATATATACCAGGCTCCATGGCTGCAATTAGCAGTGCAAGGACCAAAGGTAGTTGGCACTGTGGCTGCAAGTGGCAGTGCAAGGACCTTTTGTATACCTGCTCCACAGCTGCAAGTGGCAGTGCAAGGACCAAAAGTAGTTGGATCCATGGCTGCAAGTAGCAGTGCAAGGACCTGTTGTTATATTTGGTTCCATGGCTGCAAGTAACAGTACAAAAACCAGTTGTTGTATAGGCTTCACAGCTGCAAGTGGCAGTGCAAGGACCATAAGAATGAACCTCGCTCATACCGGCAGGAACACATTACTGATTTTCTTTTTAGCTATGGGAAGATTCGACGGTTTCCCTCTATCTGAAGGAATCATAGGTGTCCATTTTGTCTGCTATTGTGATGAATGCATATCGCTATAGTAGTAAATGTGATTATGTATATTAGAGCAAATAAGGGTATTGAGCCCTTATCTTATATGTTCTTCAGATTTGTAAATAAATTATTTAGTTTTTTTGTATAAAGTCAGCTGATTGAGCAATAATAATTTGGATAAATTATATTCTGCAAACCCGCAGATATAAATAAGCTATTAAGCTATTTATATCGATATATAATTTGAATTTTTTTTTTTGTGCAAACATAAATGGAACTAATAATGCTTGATGAATAACGAAAAGCTCATTATTGACGAATGATGAAACCATTTGTCAAGCGGCTTCAAATTGACAAATTAATGAAACCCATGACATTTGACTAACCAAATAAGTTATAAAACTATAAGGAAGTAGTAATGGGACCTCTTGAATTATTAATAATTAGGACATTTGAAGTTAATTTTTTGATTAACATCACCCTCCCCCTTCATCTTTGATGCCCCGATAAAACAAACATATAAAAAAAGTAAAAATTTAAAAAATAAAGTACTTATAAAAAAAAGTTTGTTGGGTTTTTGTTTAATTGTTGTCGGTGTTGTTTGCCAATGTACAGAATGGATCCACTATAGGTATAAAAACAGATCAAATTCTTTATCCTTTTAAGTTAAAGCATACGGAATTGTCCTGTGTTTACATCTATAGTGGGCCCATTCTGAACATTTATTGAATGATACTGGCAACAATTAACAAAAACTGAACAAAGTTTTTTTAAGAGACACGATAGGGCGTAGTTTCAAATTTTGGTCTAAAATAATCTTATTTCAGGCCGAAAAATTTAAATAACTCCCTATGGTTATTTTATAGTTATGCAACTAATATAAAATAATTAAAATAAAAAAATTTAAAATAAAATAAACTAATTTAAAATCAATATATAATTTAAAAAAATAAAATTAAAACGAATTAAGAAAATTTTTTTAAAAAATAAAAACGAGATAAAAAAATTAATAATAAAAAATAAAAAATTTTAGTTCCTACTTGGCTGTCCTCTCATATATGCTTATTTCAGTTTGCGATGAAACGATTCAAGAAAACCTGCTAAAAAGTATTTTTTTTTATTCAATTGTGAAGAGCTAGAGAACTAGTGTTAATGAGTACGAAGAAATATTTAAATAAACATTTAACTTTTACGGAAATAACAATTTCAAACTAATTATTCGAATCGATATTTTTTACATTAATTTTTAAGCCATCCGATCAGTGATTTATTTCATTCAATAAGGGACAATATTTGCATTCAACCAATATGAAATTGGAAATAAGTTAACATAAAATTCCGATCTGAGATTCGATCATGAGATCACGAGAATTTTAGCTGTAAAAATTGTACGTACGAAATTCGTTTTTCTCGGATGGATGCATTATATAATTTTTTATTTATTTACCATATTTTCTCAGAATAACATGCAGGGTAATTGTGAATTTGGCTCGAATCAAGGCCAGACCAATTTAATACAGTAGTTTATATTACCCTTTTCACAAAAAGGGGGATGAGAGGAAGTTTATTATAAAAACTTTCTGAAATGATCTGTGATATTATAAAGGTTTTCCGAAATTTTCTAGGGATAATGTAAACCACCAAATTTTTTTTGATTTTTATAACTTCCTACAAAGACAAACCACCGAATTTAATTGGTCTGGCCTAAGCTTAACCTGGGCCAAATCTGAAATAACGCACCTACGCATTATTCCACAAAAATATGGTATTAATTTTTTTCGCTCCTCTCTTTTGTAAGAGGAATGCAATATTAAGAACGTTTGAAGTTAATTTTTCAGTTAACATTACCCCCAGATGAAGCCCCCCCGAAAAACAAAAAAACACTGGATGAACCTCACTAATCACCTGATTTACATAAACCAATGACATTGCCCATCTTTGTTGTTTGTTTCATATACTTTAAATATAGGTTGTCAATTTATATGTTTTATCAGGTCACGATTTAGCTGTGTAAAGGAATAATCGGATGAGGCAAAATATGAAAGATACGAGAATAACTAAATAAACTTCAATATCCAATCTTAACTTTATTTAAATTTAAATACTTACAAGCTTTCATAAATGAATTTGCACATGATAATTACGAAAAATGTTTCGCTAACTTCCAGTATACTGAGTTTTAATATAGCTTTTTTTCTCTTTTTCCATTGATTGATTTTAGAGATATATGGCTATAATAATTACTCATACTGCCTGCATTTTCAACAACATTCGAAGGATATTTTAACATCAATAAATCAGGCAAAATGATATTTGAATAATAGTATTAGAAATATTATGACATGCAGATTAAAAGTTTATATCCAAATGTAACAATAAATTTTATATTGCAAATTTCTTGAACTCGTGCTGATTTATTTCATTAGGTACGTCTGCATTGGCAATTTGCTGTAGTTGTTTATTTATACTAACGCGTGTATTTAATATTTTCTCAAAGTAATTTGGCAATTTATGCATCTACGCCAAATTTCATATAAACCTAATTATGAATTTTGATGGTAATGAGATTTTTCTGATTCCAGATTCGATTGTCAAATTTTTTGAAATAAAAATCAAATACTTTATTGAAAGCCATTTCTGGGCTATTTTTTTCGCGAATGTATAAATAAAAACCAAAACATGAAGTTTGTTTAACTGTGTATCGGTGCACAGAATTAAACTTGCCTCGTTTAGAGGTTTGAACTGGTTTTAATAATTTGGGTTTATTACGTGAATTTTGTGATATTTTAGAAATTATTAAAATTTAGTTGGATTAAATTCTAAAATATCACAAAATTCACGTAATAAACCCGAATTATTAAAACTGGTTTCAACCTCTAGCCTCGTTACCTTTCTCAAAAGGTGCTTTTGTATTTGTGTTACGCTTTTTTAATATTCAAATGAGATTAGTCTTTTTTTTGCTAGGATAGCTATCTTCTTTTAGCGAAAAAATGCATATAAAAAGAAATGATAGTTTCATGAACTTGAAAATATTTTGTATAATAGTCTATTGATATCTATTCTTGATCTCTATTTCTTGATCTTTATTTCTTTATCTAAAACTTGATTCTTGATCTTGATTCTTGATCCTTGCGCTTCGTTTTCTCTTTACTATGAACGACCATCGTATTTATAAGAAAAAAATTTTGTCGCTTTTGGGTCAATCTTTACCAAATATGCTGTATGCTATTTTTATATAATATTAATAATCTTGAATCCTGATTTATCATGATCGTGGAAATGCTTATACTTGTAATAAAAATTGTATTTTTTTGTTTTTTTTATTAGATAAGTTTATTAATAGTTAATTATGTATAATAAAAAAAATTTATGTAATAATCTACAGTGCATTTTTTCTTTTTGCTTTGTACTATCTTTTGCTGATTTTGAAATACAAGTCTTTCTTGATCGGTATAAATTAAACCATAAAAATTCGACCTCAGATCTGTTTAATTAAATTACACTATTCTATAATAAGTTTAAGTTAAAATTTTATGACAAAAAATTACCCAAGGATAATAATTCTTTATGGATATGATATTGTGAATTTGTATTGTGTATTGACGATATCAAATGATCAATGAACATGAGGTAAATGGAACCTAAAAATCTTCCAAAATTTGGTAGAAGTATATTTGAACTTCGAGTTTCTGCTACTTTTGAACTAGTGCATTTGCATGGATAAAAAATATAGTCTTTATTTTTTAAATCAGTAGTACTGTGCTTTTTTTGTGGCTGATTTCATCTTAAATCGTGTAAAATTGATTTTTACCGGTGTATTGTTATAGATCATATCAAGAGGAATTTAAAAATTTTACATCAGTGTATCTGCGTTCATTCGAAGGTATTGGGAATACAAAGTTCAAGTATATTTCTATTTAAAATATTAGAAATTTTCTAGACTCTGAAAAATTGATTATGTATGTATAAATTTAATGCTTATTATTAGTAATTTTAATGAAAAAATCTAAAGATCATGCAATCTGATCTACAATGAATGATTGTAGTGAAACGATATTGCAGCAGGATAAACGATATTCCTCTTGCCAGATAATAGATACTATTCATTCATGTGCTTCTGTTACTCTATGATTATACCTCTTGTGGAAAAAAATTAAAAATATTGTTAAAAATTTATTAAAGATTTGTCACTATATTCTACAATACTTTTTTTCTTTTTACTTTGTAACCATTTGTTGTCGATCTTGGAATACAATCCTTTCTTCATTAGTGTAAATTGAGCAGTAAATTTGATCTCAGATTCGTTAGTTAAATTTATGCTATTCTATAATAGGTTTAGGTTAAAATTTTAAAGCAAAAAAATGCATGAGAATAACAGTTACCGAAAATATTGTATCATGTATATTGATTTGTCAATATTAAAATAATAGTTGACAGAGCATAAAAATTTTTGAAATTCAGTAAAAGTGTATATAAATTTTGGATTTCTGCTACTTTTGAACTGGCATATTTACACAAATAGAAATGTACTTTTCGTATTCTCTTAGCAATGCTATATAACACTGCAAAGCTACTTCCTCATTTTTAATAATACTATCTGTGTGTTTTTTTTGGCTAGTTTTATTTTAATTATGTAACAAAATCAAAAAAGCCTCTTTAGCATTATAGAGAAATATCAAGTGGAATTCAAAGATTACATTTTTGTTTTTGTGTGTGTATGCTAATTCAAAAATTTGGAATATCGCAAATTTTCTAGCCTAAGAAAACTTTATTTGCCTGGTATAATATGCACCTCAATCTTATGTGCGTATGTGCATTAAATTAAAATAAAAACCTCGAGATTATAATATGCGATCTGATCTATAATAAACAATTGTAGTAAAACTATATTGCATTAGTATAAACAATGTTCCCTTTGTTACTTTACAATTATATCTTTTTGAAAAGGAAAAAGATGTTTTCTTTTTTGGACAAGAAAGCATCTTGTCTATCTCAAAAATATTTTTTAGAAATTGTTGCTATATTATTATACATTTACATATATTGTTATTACATAATTTAGAATTCTAAAAATCTATCAGAGAAATGTTATTCAGCCTTAATAAGAAATTCGTCAACTAATCAGATGAACTTATTATTAAGTTAATAAAGAACCTCAATTTTCATTCAATAGAATTCCTTCTTTATATTGTTATTATATAATTTAGAATTCTAAGAATCTATCAAAGAAATGTTATTCAGCCTAAATGAAAAATTTGTCAACTAATCAGATGAACTTATTAAGATAATAAAGAACCTCAATTTTCACTCAATCAAATTTCTTCTTTAAGAAACTATTAATTTCTCATTGATATCGATTACAGAGAATGATAATGATAATACTAACTATTTGCTATTGTGTTGTTTGATCAATAATAATATCTAGAAAAAGAAAATCGATTAATAATAAAATAAAATAAAAAAATTGCAAAATAAGAATCAATTAAGAAAATTCTTAAGCTTTGTTTCATATAAGCCACTTAATATATTTTTCTTAATAGCCTTCTTTATTTTATACACAATTCATTCGATATTTTTGCTTTGTTGGAAAGATATAATTGCTATATTGGAAAGATATAATTCTATACATATTTGCATTCAATATTTTTGCTATATTGAAAAGATATAAAATGCTATCAATAAAAAATAGAACAACAAAATTTTTCTTTACGTGTAGATTGTTTTTTTTTTAAAAAAAAAAGCATAAAATATCTAATAATAAAAATAATATCTTTAACTTTTTAAATTTCATCATGTCTTCTATATTTATCGCCTTTTGCTTTATTAAGACAGTTAGTAGAAATAGTAAATTCTTAAATAGAACTGCAGTATATTGTGTTAGTGCTGATGAGAATGAGTTTAGGGAACTCAACTACAAAGGTTTCACCAGAAATTCTGAAACCTTGATAGTTGATTTCAAAAGAAATTCTATTATGCTTATGATAGAAAGATATGTATACCACCAAAATGCTGAATATGTAAGTCTGCTCATTTTCATTATTTTATTACTTCATAGTTGGTAAAATTTATTGTGGTTCTCTTTAGCTTAGTCTCATCCAAACTGTTCTACTTTCATTCCCTCAAACCGATTCTGATCACGTGCCAGAAGACCTTTCTTACACATTTCCTCTCCAGATTTATTCTGCTCCTGCTGTCACTAACTCTTACAAATTTAATGACACTGTAGGAAGGCAAAGTTTTATGCTGTTCAAAAAACTTTACAATCCTGTGACTGGGCAAAATGGCATTGAATCTGTGTGACTGTGTCTTATACTAATGCGAATAGTCATTATGATTCACTAAAAGAAAGCTTAAAAAAAAGTGTTATATCTGCTATTGGAAGATTAAAAATTAATACAAATAGTAAAATCCCTCATATAATCTCCTCAGAAATTAAGTGGAGCTATGCCGCGAATGAATCAAGTTTATTGATCCAACCCTCTCCTAAAAAGGCAAAGTCTAAAGAATTAAATAACCAACTCGATATAATTGAAAACCAATACATTTCCCAAACCTCTAACAAAAAAAGAAAATTTAGTTTTTTTCCTTCCTCCTCAAAAGCCTCCTCCTCAAAACCTTTATCAGATAAACCTTCACCCACGGATCTTAAGGACCTTGCAAACCAAATCAGAAGCAAAGACCACGAACTACAAAAACCTTCCAGTGAACTTTTTAATAAAATTAATAAATTCGATCTCTTTGTTGTGTACATTTTTTTTGTGATTTAATATTTGTCAATATATAACAGATAATTAAAATCAAAATGCTTTAATAAATGCTTACTTTGCCTCCAATACCTTATGCAAAATTTCACCTTCAATACGCTGTTTAATTGCTGCATAATCTTAACTTTATAAACTGCTTGCTGTCCTTTTGTTTGTTGTCTTTTTGATAAACACCTAGCACTGCTATTTAATAATTATATTGTTTAATTATAATAAACTTAAATCATATTATAAAAAAAAGTGTGTTGCTTTACCTTCTAATAATAAAATAGTAAATCCTTTGCTTATTTAACTTCAAGTACGTTGTGACAATATTTAATTGGTAGTTTGGACCTTAAAATAAAAATTATCTCTTTATGTACTATCATGTTTTAAAATTTTTTCTGTGTAAATCTTATCTATACATTTTCAAATTCAAAAAAGAATTCTAACCAGTTGATTTTATTATAAATAAACTCAATTATCCTATTTCTACCCTTACCTTTTTACTTTTCTTTCAAAACCTACGTATCTTTATCTCTATAAAAAATTACCTAATATTAATCCTAATTACAATACTATTACAATATTCTTACTTTTCCTCTTATTACCTTTAATTCAAATGACTTTTCTGATACAAATTCGCTTGACGGCTCTCAAGACAGATTTATTCCACTTATATCTTTTAAAATCTAAAATAAATCAGAATTTATCAAATGCTTCTGCTCCTGACAACAACTGTACATTACCAAAACTTAATTTACCTTTGAACAATGAGATTATTTCTCTCTCTCAACGAGTGGGCCTTCAACGTCTTCTGATATATTTCCAAACTAAGATTTTAACTGATTATCCTTCTATCCTGTGTGCCTACTGTTCAATGCTTATGATGAAATCTTCTACTCAATAGATTTCTTATAATCAAACGGATAATTCTCCTTTGTCTTTTATTTTTGATATCGCCATGTATACTCGGGTAAATAATCAAAACTTGACCCAAGTTGCAGTTTGTAGTGGATGTAAAAAACAATCCACTAGACGATATCCACCTATATTAACATCTGTACCTTCAGAGATTTGTAATGTCCCGATGCAATATAGAAAATATCTCTTTCCATTTCATAAGAATTGCTCATTAGGTCGCTCACCCAGAACAAATCATTATACCAATTATCATCACCTTGAAGGATCAATAGGAATCACTTATAATTACAGATCTTTGCAAATATACTCAGGTTCTATTGGCATGTACCTAAACACCAATGAGCCAATATTATGGTTTTACCCCTCTTTAATTCTGGCCTCTGAATGGTTAAAACAAAATGATATCCTAATTAGAAAGTATCATTTAAATTTAATATCCACTCCTCCAACCCCTACTTCTTCTGTTCCTATTCTTTTATCTTTAGCAAGACAATTGATTGATGGTTCCTCTTTTCATAACATCTATCGTACCAACCTTCCTGATGAAACTCTGCGCCCCCTGATTTGGTAGTTCCAAACTATCTGTTTTCTCGCAAAATTCATAATTAAAATGCTCATCATACCTATTTGATTGCTGCTTTATTACCAAATGATAACAATACAAACCTTTCTATTCTTTTTAGTAATCCTAATCTGGAAGCTTTTATTTTTCCTGACTTATTTCCCAATAGTAAAGGTCATTATGAAGATATCAAAAAGCATCTAAACCTTCAACCTTCCGTCGATTCCTATGGAAAATACATAAAATTAAGGATGTTATGCCTGGACCCTGCTTTCGCTTACACTGGTATTGGCCACATTGGTTTTAGCTTACTCAAGAAAAAAAATGAAACTTTCAAACCAGAACTGTTTACTTTCTACTTATTCGGTTAATCGCCAATGCCACCCGACAAGAGCAGATCTAATTGCTGAAAGTTTCTACAATAATCACAATGAATCAAAGACTACCACAATTCCTTCTTATCTCAGAACTACTGCCCCCTTCTTTAAAAAAAAACAATGCCAGGTATTAATACAGACCAAACTTAGTTAATTATTATTATCCTATCTTTCCTTGCTTATTTATCTGACTTATTTACTTAGTTGAGTATCAATCCATTAGCTGATTATTTGCATTTATGTTACGTTATATCTAAGTAGCTTTTTGTTATTATATTATAATATCTTAAATTTGATTATTTATCAAACTTTCTTAGCTTTTCCTGTCTTATTAGATTATATTAGATTGTATTAATAGCCTACAAACTATCTATTAAATTAACCACTTAATTCATAAATTTATAAGTTATTAATTTATAATAATTGACTTATACGCAATTTTTTTAAAACTTCTACTGATTAGCCTTTAATTAATCTCTTATATTCTCCTCTTGGATTTGAATTCCAGGTTAATACTATAATGTGTGTATATGGCCTACCCCAGATTTTTTGCACAATGATGATGGCTGAACATGAATAATCACACTTGCACACGATTTTACTTATTACTGATAATCAAGATTCTCTACCTTACAATCATCCTTTACATGTGTATATATTTTACTAAAACTACCTAAACAATATCCAGAATATGTTAATAGAAAAACTCGAAACTAGTGGTTGGGAAAAATGTGAACACTTTTTTGAGCATAATGAATTTCAAAATAGAGGCACAATTCATACACATGGTTTTGCTTATACTAAAAAAAAACTCCTGATTTGATTTCTTTAAATACAATTCGTGCTGATATTTCTGATCCTAGTTTAGAGCCAGACCTATACCGATTGGTTACAACCTTTCAAATCTACCATTGTAATCACAGATGTAGACCACAAGGCCATGCTGATGATCAATGCTCTAAAGGCTTTCTCCAACCCCTTTCAGAACATACTTATTGTATACCAAACAATTTTCTTTTATTTATCACCGCACTAGATCGAAGATAGAATGGTTGTCCCTTACCATCCAGAAACTTTACTTATATGGAGAGGTCATATAAATTTTCAATATATAATATCTAATGGATTTGCCAAGTACATGACCAAATACGTAACGAAACCAGAACCTTCCAAGCTCTTTGACATTAATGAACAAGATGACTATAGAAAGCATATTTTGCATGACGATTAGGTGCTATGGAAATGATGGTCCTCTTACTCCAATATCCTTTAAACAGATTTCCCATTTCCATCCTTCTGCTGCATTTGAACTTAGGCCAAGATCTGTCAAACCTGTCCACTTGCTAACCTGCCTAAATAATAGGAGATGATGATGCTAATAATAATGGCAAGTCTTTTTATTTATATATTGAACACCTCAATATTTACACCTCAATTTTCTCTATCTTATTAAGGGTAGAGGGTATGTAGATAATTTTTATTAGTAAAGAGTGACAAAAAATATTTTTAATGCGAATTTAAAAGTTGCTACATATAAAAATTAATTTTTTTACTATATAAATTGATTTTTTCTACTAAGTTACCTTGTTCGTAATAAAAAATTACACATATCCTAAAAATTTTATTAATTTTGAATAAAATTTGATAAAGTTTTTATAGTATCAACTTCTGCAGGGGTGGGGTCTATTCTGCGGGAGTGATCACAAATTGGCCAATCAAATCATGTGTAAACAATAAGTAAAATAGGGTCGCAAAGATAAAAACAACTATATATTATGTTCTACTGGGTCAATTTTAATGATTCGACTACCGTTAGAATCAGAAAAGCCTCCTCTACAAATTTATTTAAAAATTTAATATAGTTACTTATAAAAATTTTCTTTATTTTTAAATATAAAATTTTTAGTAACTAATTTATTAATAAAAATGATTTACATACCCTCTACCCTTAATTGTGCACCAATTACTCTATACTGAAATACTTTGTATTAACTGATTGAGTTATGCTTTTTTATTTTTTAATACACTTTAATCACATAATCATATATCGCTTTTGTTATAAATTGTACCTCTTAATTTAAATAATACTAAAAAATATTACATATTACAATTTGCCTTGGTTAGAAAAATCATAAATCATGATAACTTTTACCAAAACCATTTGATCATGATGATTATATAGATTAATAACCAATCCTCAAAACAATAATGCATCTAAGAATAACACAGTCCCTATATTTAAAATTATTATCAAAATAATTTCACTTCGCTGCTTATGTAACTTATCTCAATTTAAATCCTTCTTACCTTTTTCATCTTACTATTTCTAGATTCTAATGAAATTCTTCCTTACTGGGATAATGCTATCAATAAGTATTTTGACAGTCTGAACATCGAAATTTTCAATGCTATTACTTACCCTGTCTACTTTCAACAATACAAGATCGGATCTAGACAGCCTGCTCAAAATTCCCACCTTTTTTCATGCAAGAGACCTTAAAAACAGAAGAGTTGTGCAGAGAAAATCACCCATCCTTTTGAGATTCACCTCATACAAGTTAGAAGCCGATAAACCCTTCTATTTCCAGCATCTTCTTTTCAAATTCCCTGCTAAATCTGAACAAGACCTACTAGCTGGATTCAGTACATACAGTGATCGATTTGCTGCAGATTTTCTATTCGATTCCATCAAGAAACTAAAGCACAAAGAAATAGCTACTTGTATCAGAAAACTTCTCTATCTGACTCTTATATCGCCATATTGACCACTCTATTACAAGATCTAAAAAATGATAATTTTTCCAATTTAATTATAAATCAATTCCTTTCATTAGAAAAACATCATTCTCACCTTACCTCTCATTCTTCTCTGTCTTTAGATACAGAGTAATAAAAAGTATACTCTACTCTTTGCAATATATGGGGGCCTGTCTCTGCTGGAAAATATTCTTATTTTTTTCTTACAGGCTCGGCTAGAACAGGAAAAGTTTTTACTATACAAATACTTTGCTATTTGCAATCAAAGAATTTAACCTACTTACTCATGGCCTCTACTGGCATTGCAGCTTATAATATAGGCAGAAAAACCTTGTACTCTGTACTAAAAATCTGATTTCTTGATGGTCACTATGAAACCTTGATTCATTCGAACCTTGAAGATGAATCCGATTTAAAAAAAGTAAATATTATAATCATAGAAGAAATCTCGATAGTTGATAGAGACCTTTTTACCTTTACTAGTAATACCTTTGTCAGAATCCACAACAATAATCTTGTATTCGGAGGAGTATCTAAATATTATCTAAAACTAACTAATTGTTTAATTAACTAAAATCGACAACTAAACGATTAATAACTTTAGGGTAATAACAGATATTACGTAATATCTTAAGGGGGGAGTGGGTCTTTAATTATCTTATGTTAGATGTATAAATTTATTACAGCCAATCAAATTTCTCTTATGTGGGAAGGGGTAGAGGAGGACCCCGAACAATCTATAAATAGCTAACAATTTTAAAAAATTGTTATATATTTCTAAAAATAGAGAAGATCTACAGAAAAATAGTCAAAAATAAGCATTAATATTACTAAATATAGAAAAGATCTACAAAAAATTGTCAAAAATAAGCAAAAGCAAATTGCTACCTATTTATGTATAGTTCGGGGTCCTGGTAGAGGGTATAGTAAAAAATATTACATAATATCTGTTATTACTCTTATCTAATTATTATTGAATTAACCAATTGCTGCATTAATTTATTAACTACTAATAAATTAACTATTTGATAAAATTAATTAATTTATTAACTGTTAACTGGTTAATTAACTAATTGATTGGCTAATCATTTCTTTTGTTATTAACCTATCTTTTTTAATCTGACTTTCTTCAAGTTACCTTCTCTATTTTTATAAATTAAATCTTCTCAACCTGTTAAACAATTTGATCTTTTAATAAACAAAAATTACTTTATCATCAATTTTAAAAAGATTCTTATTTAGCTAACCAATTATATTCTCTTTTTATGTATTAAACACTAGGTATACCTACCTTGGTGGTCAGTGACCCAGCCCTGTTAAACCGAAATATGTTTTCAATTGCCTGCCTAGTCCCCTTTTTTTTCTTTTTTTCTATCTGTTTTACAGAGGCAACAAGATGACCTAGAATTTTACAATATCCTTCAAGAAATTTGTATTGGCAGACTATCTAACACCTTTATCTCTATTATTCACTTGAAAGTTAATGCCAATAATAATATCATGTAATTTTACGATACTACTCACATCGTAGGAACACGCCATGAAGCGCAAAACATAAACAACCTATTATGAATGTACCTTCCATTCGACCATGAAGATTTAGAACCTTTTCAATCTTAGCTGGGACACTATTGACTTTGAACTTCTGGAAATGATTACATTACTCCCAATTCAAACGCCTAACAAACTTACTGAATTCAGTACATCTCCAAGAAGGTACTTATGTCATGTTTTTGAATAACAAATTATTCAATAATAATATATGCAATTGATCTATCAGAATTGTAACAAAACCTATTGACATTGACAACGTTGAGGTAACCTTCCCGATATTTACAAATATTACCAAAATCATGGTTCAAAAAAAAACTTCCTATTTCTACATTGATGGCAAAAGAGTATCGAGAAAACAATTTCCTCTTCAAAACACCTTTGCCCTAACTACTCACAAGGTGCAAGAGCTAACTCTGCCTCACGTTACCACTAGTGTGGATGCCTCAATATTCGCTAAGGGCCAAGCATACGTCTATATGAGCTGAGCCACCTCATAGCAAAATTTCAATCTACTACACTTTGATCTTAAATACTTAAAAATTCCAAAAGCTGCACTACGAGAATATGAAAGGTTATATGCCATGCACACTAGAGGACTTGGACCTATACAATGTAAAACTTTTTTAAATAAAACAGCTAAACCAGTTTTTAATTTTCGCAATAACATTATACTGCATAAGAGGCCTGTATTTTGAAAAGCTTTAAAGAGACCTGAACAAAAATATCTTTATAATAATATTATATCATACTATATATACTCTATATATATAATTACACTGCATTTTTCTTTTTGTCCAATTTAGCTAATAAACCATGTATGATAATAAAAAAATACACATCTTATTATTGTTATCCTATATCCACTTCTTTAAAGATAGTAGGTAACTAGAGTGATCTTAGACAGTGAACACTTTGTATAACCTCACTTTGTTACAGTGATATATCTAAGTCAGTATAGTGTTTTTGAGAAAACTTAACAAAGAAAATTTAAGGCAATTTGCAATTACGAAAGAGGCTACAATTAGAAGTATATAAGGATACTAATAACTGTTTGATTTGTGTAGTTAATAGTTGTTTTAATTATTGAAAGAGTATGAAGACTCGATTTTGAACTTGGGGTCCACATCGGCCGCTTTTATACTTTTTGATTTTTTACAAATGTAACGATCAATATCTTTTACATGTGTAATATATACTACAACTACTATTAATCAAATATATAGTATAAATAGAATAAATATAATATATGTGATAAATGATATAAATATGTTATATGAGATATCTAGAATATAAGCTATAAAAACTAAATCTTTCAAATTTGTCAGATCTAACATTTTTGCCTGCAGCAATCGTCTAGCCAATCAGATTGCTGATCAAAGACTAAATATTTGATAATTCCTATTTTGGCAACCAGAGGTCATACAGGAACATACTATAGCTCGTTCAAACCGTCTCAGCGAGCTGAGTCGAATGGTAGTAGTTTCATCAAATTCTAATTACTGGTTCGAAGTTATGTTTGTTTTTGTGGGTTTTTATAGGTCAACATTCTCCCAGACTTATTTTCGAATTCTATGAGAACTTAACAAAGAAAGATAAGATCTGAGGTTCTCAATCTTGGAATGATGGATAGAACTAAGAACTTTGTCCTATAAATAGCATCTATGCTATATGTAGAAAATATTTTATAAACATGTGTAGCTGCTTTTTCGTAGTATTTGGTTGGAAGATTAGCCAAAACTGTTCATTGGGCTGGGGTCTTTGGCTTGGTTTCTAACAATTCTCCTAAGTAATAAGCATAAACTAGAGTCCTAATTTGATTAACCTTATTATTTTTTAGCCTGGCTGTATTCATTAAAGCCTGATAGGTTTTTTGAACTTTCTTTTTAGTCTTATTCCTTCGATCATAAGGGGGAGGTTCGATATTAACGTTGGCTGGTTCAGTTTGTTTGCAAAATTGATTCTACTAAAGATGTCATTTCTAGAGCTAATAAAGAAATAATACAAAGATAAAAATAAAAAGATAGAAATAAAAAAAGTAAAATGTCTATATAATGATCATAGGGTTCTATATTTGATGGGTATAGTATTTTTTTAGTAAATAGCCATTCATTGGTGTTTCCAAAATTTGTCCATCCATGGTACATAGTTTGTAAACATCTGGTGCTACTTTACTATGGATAAAATAGGGTCCTTTCCATTATAGTAATAATTTTCCTGTGAAATGTTTATCCCTTGCAGTATCGTAGCACAATACTTGTTCATCTTTTTCAAATAACTGTCGAACTTTTTTTAACTTTCTATCCCAGTAGACTTTTGACGTTGTTGAGCTTTTCTGACATTTTTCTTGGCTTGTTCCTTCTTAGCAGGTAAATCTTCAACAATCGTATACAATCTTGTCAAAAGATTTTCTTCTAAGACTTCCTGTTGTTCAAATATAGGTAATTTCGGCTCTCTGCCATAGGTCAGCATGAAAGGTGTGAATTTGGTAGTAGCATGTTTGGAGCTTCTATAGGAGAATTGGATGGAAAGTATCAATTTGTCCCATTCTGTATTCTCATTAGCCAATTTAGCCAGAGATTCACATAGGGTCCTATTAAAACGCTCTACTAGTCCATTCGTTTGAAGATGGAGGAGTGGTGAGCAGATGATTAATTTGGAATTTCTGCATCAAGCCTTCGAATAGCAAATTATTAAAATGAGTTCCCCGATCAGAGAGAATAAAATTAGAACTTCTATGTCTACAAATGATGTCTTCATAGATAAAATCAGCAGTTTGTTGAGCAGTTGCATTAGGTACGGCCTTTGCTTCAGAATACTTGGTCATATAATCCATAGCAACGATTATATATTTATTTCTTTGAGCAGTAGAAGGGAGGGGTCCAACAAAATCTAGTCCAATTTTGTCAAAGGCCCTTCTACTTCGATAGGATGAAGAGGGCCATATTGTCTATATTTTTCTCTCTTTTGACAACTGTTACAGGTTTTGACATCGTTTCGAATATGCTCATACATTTGAGGCCAGTAGTATCAACTTTTGATTTTATCAAACATTTTGTCAGTTCCAAAATGTGCTCCAAGGGGATGGTTGTGCATAAGGTATAGGACAGATTCGACTTCATACTTCTGTATTACTTTTAGTGAGTTTTGACTTTGTTTCTTGTTTCTTTTGTATAACTGATTGTTTTTAATGCAAAAGTATTGACTTTTCTTTTCAATTGCTCTTTTTGGGTTTTGGAAAATTGTAAGGAGTAGGTTGCTGTTTCTAAAAATGTTTTTAAATTTTGATAGTGTTCTGGTTCCATTTTAAAAGGGGATGCTAGGATACTGATAACCTAGACTGGATTGAGCTTATTGTCGGGTTTCTAAAGAAACTATATAAATTTTTAATTATAGGAGGTGGGGTTAGGAGTGGTCCACCAGGCAGAATTACAAAGATAAGTGGAAAAGAAATTGTTGTGTTCATCCAAAAATTGTTGGGAGGGTGTTTCTAATAAAGGTAACCACCAAGGAGTGTTTGCAAATTTGTAATCAGGTTGAATAACAAAGTAGTTTACTTGGACGTTAGTAATAGTTTGTTGAATAACTAAAGGTTCAGATTGTTGTCCAAATAAGGGTTCTAAGGGAATGATTCATAGGGGCAGGGTTCAGAGAAGTTTTTGATTACTTCAATATCATCATCTGGGGACTCCAATAACATAGTCCTACGGTTTCAATATAGTACCGTTTTATAGTTGCCCAGAGCTATAACTTGATATTGCAGGTAGGGCATTCATCACGGGTGGCAATCAAATCGCCAACAATCACTTCACAGACATCAACCTACATTGACAATCATTTTACCGACAAGCTTTTTTTACCGACACAAAATTCACCAACACTTGATTTATCGACAAGTTCCTTTTCACCGACAAGTTGATTTTACCGACACACACTTCACCGACAGTCACATTTACTGACAAAATCAACTTACTGACAGCTCATTTTACTGAAAATAGAATATACCGACAAGCTTATTCTACTGACAATACAATTCATCGACAATACGATTTGCTGACAATACAATTGCTGACAATACAACTTGTTGACATATAAGACTACAGCAATATAATAAACTTCTAAGAATAATTACGTATTATGTAATTTATTAATAATTACAATAAAAATTGCATATTTTATTAATGACGATAACAAGTACTTATTGTCACGGCTGATGCTGAAGTTATGACCTATTTTGATATAAAATTTTAAAATTTTCTTTGAATGTTTTTTTTCTTCTTTGTCTTATAGGGTTAGGGTAGGGTAAGGGTAGGGTTTGGGTATATATTTTATATTTATAGAGTATATGTGGATTTTAGCAGGGCTTATAGTTTCAAATCGAGATCCTATAACTTCAGCATCAACCATAATACTTAAGGCATCTGGTGAATTATTTGTTGGTGAATTGTATTGTCGGTAGAATAATCTTGTCAGTAAATTCTATTTTCGGGGGACCGTTAAAGCCAGGTCCGTTAGGGTTAGCTTTTTGATGCAGTTAAGGTTAGCAGGTTATATAGATATAAGAATGGAACTTATGCAATATGTAGATTAATATGTAAACAGACCTGGCTTTAACGGACCCCTATTTTCGGTAAGATGAGCTTGTCGGTAAGTTGATTTTGTCAGTAAAATTAACTGTCGGTGAAGTGTGTGTCAGTAAAATCAACATGTCAGTGAAAACATGCTTGTTGGCAAATCGAGTGTCAGCGAGTTAGTTGTCGGTAATAAAAGCTTGTCAGTAAAATGGTTGTTGGTGTAGTATTATGTCTGTGAAGTGATTGTCGGTGAATAATACGAATCCAGGGCTATAAAGTTTATTTCTATACCAGCATTGGGCGTAGAGGCCTTTCCAGTCTCTGGTAAGTCCTTTACCTTTGTCTTTAGCACTAAATTGTTTACTAATGTGCTCAATGTAATACCAAGTACAGAATTGGTTGTCATACACAATTCCGTCAGAAGAGAAGAGCATGGTTTTGTAGGGTCGAATACTTTCAAGGAGGGTAGAAGATAGATCATTATGAAATATTTTCTGGACAATCTCCGTTTGAACACCTTTCAGATTTTAGAGGTTTCAGAATCAATTTCTAAACCATCTTCTTCTAGTACATTTTCTCTTAGGCGTTCAACATGTTCTTGCCATCTTTCCTAATGGTTTCTATGTATTCTTTCTCAATTTTTCTTTAGTCTTCATTCAATAGCCTGTTTATATTTTTTATATTCGTCTATATCCTCAGACTTGAGAGTCTCAATTAAATTCTTAAATTCGTTATGATCATCTTGATCATTAAAGAATACTTCTTTATCATCATCATCCCAGTATTTATTTTGGTAGAGTAATTCTAGCTCTTCATTGGTCATTGTATAGATCATTGGATAATTGAGTAGAAAAGGTTCAATATCATCCCAGGTGTTTTCCAGATAGAGATCGATAAATTTAGGGGGTTCTTCCTTATTATCAGATTCTTCAATATTACCCAAGTAGAAGATTTCTACTTCATCTTTATCCATCGGTATAGTAATTGGGTTTCCTGCAAGAGCAGCTTCCCAGGCTTTTTCCTCTGTAGGTAGGTCAAAGAAATTGACTTCTTGTTTCTCTTTAGGTAGCTCGTCTTCTTCATACATCTTTGATAATGAATTAGCATTATTATGCTTTCTTCTTGCTCTATGGATTATTGTAAAATTATACAGTTCAAGGCGCATAATCCATCTGGCTCTTCTGCCAACTAGTTTGGTAGTTCTAAGCCATTTCAAGACTGCATGGTCGGTAATAAAATAGAAGTAGTTTCTGCCTAAATATTGATGAAAATGTTCTGCTGCCCAGACTACAGCGAGGCATTCTAATTCTGTAGCTGAGTAATTTTGTTCAGCTTTTGAAAGGCTTTTGCTAGCATATACAATAACATGTTCTCTTTTGTCCTCATCAATTTAAGCGAGTACGGCTCCTAGACCAGATTGTGAAGCATCAGTATGAATATAGAAAGGCTGTTTAAAGTCAGGATACTGCAAGATTGGTGCAGTAATGAGATAGTCTTTAAGAGTTTAAAAAACATTATCCTGTTTATTTTCCTAGTAGTAAGGTTGGTCTTTTTGCAGTAAGAGGTTTAAAGATTTGGCAATTTTGGAGAATCCTTTGATGAATTTTCTGTAATAGGAGGCAAGTCCTAAGAATCCTCTAATTTGACAAACAGTGGTAGGGGTTGGGAAGTTTTTCACTTTTGCTATCTTTTCTTCATCAGGTTTTACTTCATCTTTTTCTACAATATGTCCTAGAAATTTTAATTCATTTAGAAAGAAGAAACACTTTTCCGTATTTAATTTCAGGTTAGCTTCTTGTAATGTTCTAAATACAGCTTGAAGGTGTTCACAATGTTCTTTAAATATCTTTGAGTAGACAATAGAAACAGCCAATTTTTACAAATTTTTTTAAATTGAGTTTTTATTAGATTTATATAAATTTTGATGTGGGTGACATTTTTCAATTAAAAATGAAAGTCGATTTGATAATAAAAAATCAAGATAATGTTAAGAAAAATTACATGAGGCTGCATAGAGCTAATACATCACAATATTACCCGATAGTTACATGTTACATTTAACCAATCAAAATCATGAAATTTGATTAATCCCGGATCAGTACAAAAATCAAAACAAATAATTAAACTCAATTATCTCAAAATAAAATATATGTAAAAATGGGCTGTTTCTATTGCCTGCGCCACATATCATCCAAGTAGACTACAACAAACTTGTTAGTAAATTGTTGTAGAATCTTGTCCATTAATCTTTGGAAGGTTGCAGGTACATTGCATAACCCAAAGGGCATTACATTGAATTCATATATCCCTTGTCTAGTGATGAATGCAGTTTTCTTTTTATCCTTTTCTTTTACAGTGACTTGCCAATATCCACTAGCTAGATTCAGACTAGTGAACCATTGGGCTCCTTCAAAGACAAATAGAATTCTGTATTCAACTTGCGATAGTCAATGCAAAGTCTCTTCTTACCATTCTTTTTAGGTTCAATAATCACTGGAAAGAACAGGACCATGGGCTACATGATTCTCTAATAATTCCTTATTTTTCTATCTCTTCAATTTCATTTTTAAGAAATTCTTGATCATCTGGAGAAAATCTATAAGCTTGTTGTTTAATTGGGCTAGCATTAGGAGTGTGAATTTAATGACAGACTTCATTGGTTTGTCCAAGTTCTAAGATTTGTCCTTCCTCAGAAATATTTTCAGCAAAAATATGATAGTTGTTGAGAAAGATCTTCTCTGCAATCTTCTTTTCAGAGTTAGTTAAAGAGGTATTAATTTGTAGAGTAGAAGGTAGGATTTCAACGTTAGCGGTTAATGCAATATAGGCTGCTGGGTTCTTTTTATTGATAACATCAGTCCAGGGGTTATAGAACAAATCTTCATCTTCTGGATCCCCTTCTTTAGTGTAGTATATTTCTATTTCTTCATCATGTTCAATTTCATCTATCCATTCGTCCTCGTCAGTGAATTTCTCATATTCTTCAGGTACTGGTTCTCCACTCACATGGGTTGTGTAAATAGTGGCTCTTTTCTCTAGGTAGCAATTTTTAGGGTGTGGTTATCAAAGTCGAGATTTGCTCTAGATTTATTGAACCAATCAGTTCCTAACAAGAGGGTTTTATTCTTGGACTTGATTACTTGCAGGTCAATAGGGATGACAATGTCCTGGTGAGTAATCTTTACATTAGTAATGCAGCCTAATGCTTTTTCTCTAGCTCCATTGGCAGTAACAATGATAGTTTTGGAGTTTTGGTTAATTTTCAGTCCTAGTCTCTTCATCAACTTAGCAGTAATTATACTAATGGCAGCACCAGAGTCGAGAATGGCAACTAAAGGTTGTCCTCTAATACTAACAAGGCATCTCATTGCCATAGTCTTTCATTTGGGTCTTAATTCTACATGGTTGGCTTCCGTAACAGGCGCATTGTTTCTTTTCAAATTTGGGCGAGATATTTACGTTAGTTGGGATATTGGAGCAACTGTCTATAGGTAGCTTGGGCTGGTCTGTTCAAAAGGTTTTTGGAGATATCATAGGTTCCAATTGATTAATTACAGAGGGGAGTTTTTAAACTCTTTTTCTGGCAGGTTTTACAGGTTTAGGAGGCTCAATGGGTTCTTTTACCATGTCCTCAAATTCAGGTTCTTCTACATGAACAGCTCTGTTTCTCAATTTTATCTCTTTCTGAGATTCTGACTTCTTTTGAATTTCTTTTTATGCACTTTTCTGTTAGTGTCATAAGGTTTAGGACGAGGTGCATGGTTAACATAGATTTCCTCTTCTTCAGAGTAGTCTTTCTCTGCAGCAGCATAATGAATTCTTTGTTTGTTCTGGTTTCTGTTGGTTATTTGGTAATATTGTTCCTTGGTTGGTAGACGTTCAGACATGCAATCTTTTGCAAAATGTCCTTTTTCACTATATCTGTAGCAAACAACATTAGGTCGAGAGCTGTTAGTAGGCCTTAACTTGTGGTAAGATTGATTGGGTTGTTTTGGGCGATAGGTTGGCTCAGTTTGAGCACTTAAGGCGGATGCGATAGAGGCATAGTTTAATGTCATTTGGTTCATTTGCTGGGTAAGTTGTTTAATTTCTTTTTCATAAGCCTCTATTTTAGGATTACTTGGGCCAGGGTCAGCATTAGTGGCAAAATCAGTTCCTTGCTCATAGGTTCTAGCAAGTTCAAGAAGTCTGGCTAAATTATTAGGAGCATGAGTTAGAAAAATTGGTAGAATTGCAGGGCGTAATCCCTTTTTGAAATAGTATAGTTTTTGTTCATCCTGGAGTGCGGCTCTAGCTTCTACTCTTTTAACCAGTCTCTTAAATCTACTGTAATAGGCATCAACAGGTTCATCAGGTCCTTGTTTTAATAAGTCCAAGTCCCTAAGCCATTTATTTTGCCATCGTTGGGTACGAAAGAGGTTTTAAAAGCAGTTTCTATAGCATTCAATCAGTACCTCCATCTTCATAATCAGCAACAGTAGTGGTCCAATCTTCAGCATTATCTCTCAAAAAGGTGACAAGGATATCTTTTTTTTCTAGCCAAGTTCTATTTGTTTGCATGCACAGCCTTATTAAAATTTTCAATCCAGGCGAGAGGGTATTGGGTTCCATCTCCTTTGAATGGGTCAACTCTCAACAACATGCTTCCCTTTTCATATTCTCTCAAATAATCCAAAACATCATTAGGAGTAGCAGCCATTGCGTTAATAAGTAGTGGAGGAGGAATAGGTAGTCATACAGGTAAGAAGGTAGGACTAGTTTGAGGTATATTAGCAGGTATTAAAGTAAAAAGATTCTCAAGAGATTCACTATAATCTTCAAAGTCTTTGTGTAGACAGTCTTCATCTTCTTCAAGATCATCAGGTAGAGAAAAGGGTTTCTATGAAAACAACTAGTGTAGATAGTTAAACTAGCAATACTATGTATAATATTAGTAAGATTACCAGAGGAAGAAGAATATCTAAAGCTAAAAATAAGTTTAAAAATAGTATTTTTATATCGGGATAAGTTAAATTGGGTATAAATTTGGGATAGTTGATAAAAATATTCTAAAGATTTTCCAGAGAAATCACTAGGTATTCAGCACAATACCACTGATAGAAATTTTGAAAGTTTCTAGGAATAACAGTAGTTTCTAGGTAGCAGATGTTGCAAGAGTCATCTGTTTGACTTAAAGGGGAGTCAAAGAAATGTTCTTGTTAATGTATAAATAATTTTAAGATGTATCTGTCAAAGTTAAGTTGCATAAAATAATAAAATAAAATAATAATAATAATAAAGAAAATGAAAAGAATTTTAACAATCAAAAGCTTAGTTTGCTTTAATTGAGTACAATATAAGTCTGCTAATCTGAGAGTTTTCAGGGAGAAGACAATAGTTCTGTCTTTTTGCTCAGAAGAGTCAACAAGTTTATCCAATTCTTGTTCAAGATATTTTTTGTAGAAAGGAGCTTTCCAGGCAAGAGTATTTTCAATGTGTGCAGGTGTAATTGGGGTTGCAATACCTTTCATAGGCATCAAGTATGACTATGGGTTAAGTAGTTTCCTTCCAATATCCAATTCACAGAGTTAGTTTCGCGACGGAAGTCACGTGACCAAAAGTTTCTTTCTTGTAGATCGTATAGAAGAAAATGCCGTCAACACGATTTACGGATTCCAGCGGCGTTTTCGTCCTAAATTAAGCTTAGAGGAAAAGATGTGGAATCGTCTGAAGAGTATATATTCCAAATTTCAGCTCGATCGGAGCAATATTGATTGACTTTACTTAGTGGCAAACGTTCCACGAAGTCAACGGTTCAAATTTTATTTTCAAAATTCAGTACAGGTGGAGAAAGTATCTCACAGTCACCACCAATTTGTTATCCTATATCCACTTCTTCAAAGATAGTAGGTAACTAGAGTGATCTTAGACAGTGAACACTTTGTGTAACCTCACTTTGTTACTGTGATATATCTAAGTCAGTATAGCGTTTTTGAGAAAACTTAACAAAGAAGATTTAAGGCAATTTGCAATTATGAAAGAGGCTACAATTAGAAGTATATGAGGATACTAATAACTGTTTGATTTGTGTAGTTAATGGTTGTTTTATTATTGAAAGAGTATGGAGACTCGATGTTGAACTTAGGGTCCACATCAGCCGCTTTTATACTTTTTGACTTTTTATAAATGTAACGGTCAATTTCTTTTACATGTGTAATATATACTACAACCAGTGTTGTACATAGGACAATTTTGGACATTTTTGGGCATTTTTTCAAATTAAAATTACTAGAAATTTATTAAGATAATCTATTTTAATTTTTTCACCAATAAGTTCAGCACCTAAAAAATATTTAATTATATATTTTTTTAAATAACTTTATTAATTAGTTAAACATGGGACATAGGCTTGAATGATCTTGGATGTTGGGCATTTTACATAGTGTGGACGCGTCCCATGTACAGCACTGCTACAACTACTAGAATAAATATAATATATGTGATAAATGATATAAATATGATATATGAGACATCTAGAATATAAGCTATAAAAACTACATCTTTCAGATCTGTCAGATCTAACGTTTTTGCCGCAGCAATCGTCTAGCCAATCAGATTGCTGATCAAAGACTAAATCTTGATAATTCCTATCTTGGCAACCAGAGATCGTACAGGAACGTACTATAGCTCGTTTGAACTGTCTCAGCGAGCTGAGTCAAATGGTAGTGGTTTCATCGAATTCTGATCACTGGTCGAGAGTTATGTTTGTTTTTGTGGCTTTTCATAGGTCAATACCATCACAATTTCAAAATTCTGATCTGACTTCTATCCATTTGATCCCTTATGGCTAATAACATGTTAATAGATCGTTTCAAAACTCAACCACCTAAAAATTATTTAAATAATGTTAATTAATGCTCTGAAACCCTCTAACTTATTAAAATTAGATACTCACCCGATTGAAATCAACTGATATCTCAAATTCTCACTAAATTTATCAAATTAACCAAACTTAATAGCTACCATTTAATAACTTGACTTCTTGACTTATTTAAAATTTTAGAATTAAGCCCATTGCTTTTATCGTTTCAAATTTGATTCTACAAGTACCTAACCAACCTGGCCATTTCAAATAAATATTATATATAAAAATTTAACGAAAAACTTAACCTCAGAATTCAGATCCTCTTTATAGACATAATCTGAATTCTCGACTTATCTTAATCATTTCTAGATTACCCTGCTGAATTTATCACAAATCATTTCTATATGATACAAATCCAATACGCTTATAATGACCTAATCTTCTGAAAACTTTTCATACTACCTTTTAACTATACAAACCTATAACTTTAAAACCTATAACCCTTACTCTCTTCTCTATGCAAACAAAATAATGAAGATATGCACTTTTTAGTAAATGGTTTATGTACTTTAAGTAAATTTCGAGGTGGATACACTCAAACTATTTCTCGTCTCATAGTTCAGTAGACTGAACCTTGAGGAAGCCCATGTTGTCTTTCTCTCTGACGATAATCACAATGATCACGCCCTCTTAAACATTTATAAAAAAGAAAAAATTATATTTAGGGAGGAAACAGTCGGATTCTAAGCCTACCCTTAAGGGTTATGACTGCTTCTGAGAAACTAGTCAGAGGCCATATCGCTCAATATTAGAGATAAAATTTTTTGCTTGACTAGGTACACCTGTGCTAATAGATCTGTCTATTGCTTTATCAAAATCTACTATACAAAAGATCAAAAAAAATTACTCTAAAAAATTTTTTGTTCAATATTATCTATCCCTATTAAATATATCTATTCAATCAAACTAAATTTGGTAAACAATATTGCAAATATATGCAACTTCTCTGCATATTATCATTATATATTTTGCTGTCCTAAGTCTATTATATAATTATTCGTGCTCAGTTTTCTACAAATATGATTGAGCTAAATGATTATGGTATAATAATAAATAATACCCACGGTCCTAAAACAAAATACAAACGTATGATAGGTCCCAACTTTAGCTGCGTATGTGCTGCATCCTTTCCTGTTTATCATCATGTATTTCACACTTGAATCAGAAATACGATATTATATCATGCTACGTCTGCTCTGAGTACTTCATTATATTAGCATCTAACTTTTTATTTTTTATAATACATCCTGGTATGAAATGGGCCGATATTTGATTGTGGTACAATTTTGTAACCGCTTAAACTATAAACTAATCGACTAATGACATTTCTTATTGAACCTCTAATATACCTAATTACGAATGTTTATTGAAATATATCACTCGACACATCAAAAACTTAAATGATTTTAATAATCCCTTATTTTAATCAATTTACTGCCTCTTGCTTTACTGCAACGAACCTTAATTCAACTAACCATCTCGAACCTTTATCAATATAACCGCTTCAAACTTACTGAACCAATTTAACATTTGGAGGTAAAATTTTTCTCTCTAATGCATTGTGTACCTTTTCTAACTAATCTGTAACTTAAACCAGCATTCTATTGAGATCAACAGATTTATTATTGAGTACAGCTGGACTAATCCTCTTATTCTGATTTCAAAAAGACATGACCTACATACTAGAATTTAAATATCGCCCTGTGATTTTCTGTTACTATCACCCCTGTTGATGTATTACTTTATTTGCTGCAATTATTCTGCGATTAATACCACCCTTAAATCTAAGCTGTTTCGTTGCTTCTCATTTAAAAACTTAACCTTGATTCTGGTACTAACCCAGCTTCTTAAATTATTTACTTCAGACCGAACGATTGCCATCACTATTTATGACCCACCATTGGCTTCCTTGATAACCTGCTCACTGCATCTGCATCCTCTGGATGCGAACCTTGATTTAATCTAGGTAATCATTTTTATTATACAAATGACTCCATTAATCTTTTAACGATATCCTCTAATTTGTCTTATAAATTAATAAATGATGCTACTAATAAAAGTCATAACTCAGTTGAAAGCCAAAATCAAATAATTCACCAATCTGCTTATTAATAGTTCAACATCTGATTGAACCCAATTGGCAGAGAGATTAAGAGAATAGAATATGAAAAGCTCACCTAAATTACTAGAGCATTAACATCATCTCAGATTTGATGATTGCCAGTTTCATTCCATAACAAGACCAAAGCTTTGCAAATTAATAGTCTATTATTTCATAACTATCTTTAGATAGAATTTTTTGTAAATATTTTGCGATACACAAAGAGAATTTGATCAATATTTTTTTGTAAAATGCCTTGAGCATATTAAATATTAACAAAAAAAAAATTAAAAAATGAAAAACTCCTCTTTTGAAAAAATTCATTTGTATCAAAGTGCTTTTTGTGTCACTGTTAGAAAAAACATAATTCTAGTAAATCACATGCCATAGTTCTTGAGCACTTTCTTTAATGATTTAATCCAACCAAACTCAATTTGACCAACATTATAAGTCATTTTAATTCAATTAATTTGCTATCATCAACAGCCATGATAAGAAAATAAGTTATGTATTGCTGCGTCAGTATCTCTCCAATTAATAATTTTAATATCACTATAGTTAGCAATTCTTTAACAAATTTTTTAAAGTAAACCTCAATGATACGTATATTAACAACAAAAATCTGGATTCTAGTAGTAGGCTGGTCTCCTAATTGTTCTTTTGATAGTTTTTAATTTAAATTTAATGTATTAAATTCTAATAGACAAACTTTCATATGCAATAATAGAGAATTTTATAGTCTAACCATTTTACAAAGTTCTTAGCACATTCCAAATAGTCTTGATCCATTTTGTATAAAGATGCTGAGGATACGTAGATAATTTATCATATGATCTTGATGGCAAAATTTTTTTCTTTTTAAAATTAAAGAAAATTTTATTAAGTCATTTAAAATTTATTATAAAAGTTGTAAAATAGGTATTTGTGATTCTAATGGTAGTAAAATCATTAATAATAGTTAGATATTTGCTAAGAAGCATGTTAGTTAAGGCAGACAGACCAATTTAATTTGGTGGTTACATTTATCCTTCTCACAAAAGGGGGCTGGAGGGAGTTTATTATAAAAATTTTTTTTGAAATAATCTGCGATATTATAAAAGTTTTCCAAAATTTTTCACATATATAGTGAGGGAGAAATGTGGGAAGGCAGAAGGAGGTAATGAAAACCACTGAATTAAATTGGCTGGCCTAAAGATTGGGTATAGATTGTTTATTCATATAATGATCATATGATCTAACCAATCAAAATTACTAATTTTGTGTACTGCATCAAATTTGAGGCAAAATTTATGATATATTCAAGTATACTTTTTTAAAATAATTTGTTTATTAAAATTTATATCTTTAGAAAGAGCATATTTTAATTTACAAAATATAAAATTTTGAAAAAAATTAATTGTGGTTTCAAAAATTTTTTATCTATAACATATTTTTATTTTCTAAAAAATTCTTCTAAAAACAAGGATTAACCAACATCATGCACTCCAAAGACTGTTTGGCTTATGCTTGCTATACAACTCATTTTCACATTGAACTAGTAATTCCTTAACTTATACATAATTTAGGGTTACCTTGCCACGATTTACATGCTAATAGGGCTGTTAATTGGTTCTTCCAGTCCGTTCCAGTAAACTGCCCAGTCTTTTAAGAAACCAGACTGGACACAGTCCAGGACCGAAATAGGACTGAATAGAGCTAGACCGGGTGGACCGATGATCAATATAATACTTTTTTGCTATAATAGTGAAATTAAGTATAAAGAATTACAATAAGCTTTTCAAATTAATAATTTGTTTATATAATATTAATACGTTTGATAATTTTAGTTATACATAAATTATGTATTAGAAAATAATATAGTATATTAATATGGCAAAATAACTAACTCATTTAATTAACTTTGTAAATATGAACATTATAGTTAAAATCAGTTAATTCGTGAGTCATATACCAAACAGTGAAAATCTATAGTAATATATGGGAAAAATCAATTATTGTTTATCAAATTTCTGGAATCTGGCGTTACTAGAGCAATAGCGAATTTTTTTACTAAGCTAACCTTTCTGATGAAAGTTGTAGAACACATTCTTGCGATTCTAATGGTGGCAAAATCATTAAAATCAGCCCAGTATATCACAAGATATCATTAAAAAAACATTTCGCAAACATATAGAATATCTATATTGTTTACATAAGAAACTCTATATGGTCATGAAATGTTTTTTAACGATATCTTGTAATCTACTAGGCCGATTTTAATGATTTTACCATCATTAGAATTGCAAGCATGTGCTCTACAGCTTTTGTCTAGTTGAGAAGAAAGGTTAGCTTAGTAAAAAAATTCGCTATTTCTTGGTAATGCCAGATTCCAGAAATTTGATAAATAATAATTGATTTTCCTTAATTTTACTATATATGGTAATATATGCAGCCACTGATTGGTATATGGATCACGAATTAAAAAATATTTTGTCACTTTTAACCACTTAAGATTCGATAATATGATTGAATAATATAATCATAATTGGGCATGCCAAATGTCAATCTTTGTACTGATTCAAGACAAGTATTGTCTTAATTTATGAAAAATTAAAGTAAATCAACAAAACGATTAGATGTTACTTGTATAGAAAAAAATATTTATTAATAAAATTTGTTAGCATTTACATGTCTGTCAAATACTTAAAAATTTATAAACTTAATATATTTAATAAAAAAATATAAAAAATAAAGTATACTACTAGTATCGGGTTATTTCTAATCGTAGTTTGAATGCTATTAGAATTATGCCATTCAGTATGATGAAATTTTTTAAATTTACTAGTATTACCACAATACAACAAAAATTTTTTTCATTAAGTTTCAACAATAATTAATTATCCGTAATATGCGTAATAGAAAGTATGCAACTTTGATTTTCAAAATAAATTAGCCAAATTTAGTATCTGGTATGCTTTGTAATCTTTAAATCCAGATGATCCACATTATACATAAATCCTTATCAATGTGTACACTTATTTCAGATTTGAACAATATACTATATTTGCATATAGGCGTTGTTTGGATCACGACTTTGAGGCAAGCTAATAGTTAATTTTAGTCGAATGCAAATTATAATTTTTAGCATTAAAAATTCTCGGCTAAATTAATCATTAGCTTGTTTCAAACTTGTGTTCCAAAATAATGCTCATAGGCGTTATTTTGCACAAATACAGTGCAAATTGTAAATCAACTGATCATGCCATTGCTGTCATTAATAAATTTCTTTATTTTATTAACATTAACAACAGCCCGTTCACATTATACATTAAACGTGGTTTAATCTTGTTTAACAAACTAATGGCTTTGTAATTGAACTTTAACCAAAACAACATTTTATAGTTGTTTCAAAATGCGTATTATCAAGATAATATTTAGTTTATTTGATATTTACTATTAGGACCGACGGTCCTTTCGGTCCGTCCTAAAAAGGACCGGACCGGCCACGGACCGAAGGACCGTCGGTCCGGTCCGGTCCGATTAACAGCCCTACATGCTAAACGCTGTGGCAATATATCTTCAGATGTCTCGACGGTAATAGCTCAGGATATTAGCCGACTTACGAATTGGCATTAAAATCACACTTTTGATCTATCCGAAATTATGGATCCCTATTCAAATTTCTCGGTTCATTTGAATTTAACTTAAAGTTTTCGCCAATATATTTGTCCGGAGCGAAAACGGAGGACTTTAATGGAAGAGTAATAGACCAAAGTTTATGTGTTATTGCTGTATAATTTCCAATGACGTCGATTATTTATTGCCTAATTAGAAAAAATAAAACAATACGGATCAAGCCTTAAATCAGCAGATAACGGATGTTTTCGGAAATGGCTATGGGGGCTCCAGACACACAATTTCTAGTATATGAAAAGATTTAACAATCTTATTATTGTCATATCCTTTCAAAATATTCCTCCAAAGATAAATCTATTTTTTGCTTAAGGTACTTAATATATCTTTATTTAATTTATATCTTTAAAAATTCATTTATACTTTAGCAAAAGTTATATAAGCACTTTCAAGTGCAAATAAATTGCTTTGACACTTTAAAAACATATTTAAAAAGCTATCCTGATAATAAAAACATTCAGTGCAATTTCTGTAAGGCCTTTTCCATCTGGGTTTGTTAAAAAGTCTATTTTAAGTAAAAGACAAAAGAAAAAAAATACTGACAAATAAAAGCGTTGACATATAATAAATTTTCTAATCTGTACAACGCGACACGATCATTGCAGTGAAACAAAGCTCTCAAAGAATTGTGAAATTGTGAATCAAAGAAATTTTAATTAATCCCATAATCAGCCTAATCATTCATTTTCTGTACTTTGGCATTGTCACTAGTGTACAAAAATTTCAGGTGATGTAACTGCTTTTTTTTTTTATTTTTTCATTATTTTTTTTTTTAATCTGAGGTTCGTATATAACGACCAACAAAAAGACTATATAAAATATAAAATTATGTAGCTTCTCAAAGCGCTGAAGAACAGGCAGACACCTACTATTTAATTATATACAATCAACTTCCTAAATGCAAGTCATAGGGTCAGGCTTCTGATATCCTGCATTTAGAGAACAATAAGAAAAATTGCATTTATGAGAGTCTGGTAATATTTGGACCGGAGTTAAAGGTGAGATTTAGAAAGGTATTGCACTTAAGGGGTTGTATTTAAATTGATCTAACTGTATAGTGTATAGAATATAGTATAGATATTAGTTTACCAGTCGGTTACACGGAGAAAATGCATGATCTGAAGATTTAAATGGATATTTAAAAAAATCTGACTTCAAGCTTTTAAACTAACTTACCGAACTTGCATCATTGAGTTCAGTAAATTATAGATTTAATTCTGAAGTTTTGTTTTCCTTTGTCTCTATTACTAGTTGGTATTTGTAATAATTAATATGCAAGCCATAAAGCCGCCCTACTTAAAGTAATTTCGTTAGTCGTAATTGTTTTATGTTTGTAGAAATATTTCGACATTTACTATTTAGTACGCCGAAATTCTAATGTAAAGTAGAAATTCTAAATAATATTAATATGTCGAAATGTTTAAATTAGATCAATAAAAATATTATATCAGAATAAACAAAGAATATACATTTAGAAAATTTAATATATGAACAACATAAAAAAATTTTTTAAAATTCGTTTAATCTAAAGCAATACACATTATTGAATTGATTAGAATAATATTGGTAATAAATTAACACTAACTGCTAATTATTATTTCATTACTATACAGTATAGTTTAAATTAAATCGCGCTATGAATTAAAATCTTATTTTATGTAACTAATGATTATTATTATATATATGATATAATGGGACTCATACAGATTTTGCAGTAACTATGAATAATTTTACTGAATCATAATTTAGATATTTAGTCATACAATCTTTATTTAATCGAATAGTTAGACATTTACCGTATTTATCCGACATGTGTACTCGAGGTATGACATCATCATACTTAAGTACCCGGGTATAAATCAAAATTTGGACTTCAAAATCTTTGCAGAGTACAGCGCAAGAGGCACTTATGGCTGGGGTAGTCTGTGGACTAAGTAAATCAAAACTATATGTGGTCACTTATAATTTAAGCTTACGGCAATTTTTTATTGAGTAACATATTATATATATAATTAGTGTACTGTTTTTTAGATGCACAGATTACAATATTCCTTTTTAGCAGAAAATTTTAACGTCAATTGACTCTTTTCTATCCCATTAACAAAGTTACAGAGCCATTTTTTTTACATTACATATGAAACCCGAATTTTTTGTTCTAATTACTTTATTTGTATTTATCTTTGGATAACTCGAACGAAATTTAAACTGCTAGTAGTGTTTTTTTTAATTAATATAAAATTGGCTCTGTAACTTGGATTGTAGAAACCTTTTATCAAAAATTTGTTTAAATTTCAGGATTCTATCTTTTAGTTGTAAAGGCCCTGCATCTAAATCATTGTCGCCAATAAAATATTAATAAGTAATATCTAATACTGTGTAATAATGAAGATTATATTAAAAAATTTTATATCAAATTTTTATATGATACCATACATAATTTTGATTTACTTAGTTGACAGACAATCCCAACGTATGGCGGATAAATACGGTAGTCAAATTTAGAATTTTGACATTTTGACAACCCATGTCAAATATATTTAGATACTTAATTGTCTAAATACTTGACTAAATAGAGTATTTCAACTAACAATATTAACCTAAAAACGGAAATGAAAATAACACTTAACGTTACTAAAGTTTTGACCTATAAGCTGAAAAAAAATTTTTTTGATAAAAAATCTCATCATAAGCTCTTTTATTCTTATATAATTTAATCAGTTAAATTTAAAATTATAATAATGCATATCATGTATTTGAGTATCTATGTTTAATAAAAAAAAATAAGATCAGACATGGACAATATGAACATAGTCTATAAATGTCTATCTGAGATGTACGATATATTATGTAAATCAACTATGTGTGGTTATAATAAAATTTATTATTGAGAATTTTTTTAAAAGAAGCAATAATTTGGTAACTGCGACAATTTTAAAAGGATTCAATTGTTCTGACAGTTTTGATAAAACTTTGCAATTGCCAACATTACGCACAATATTTAGAGAAAATCATAGCTGAAGATTGAAAAATGCAACGCTTAATCAGAATTTAACCACGCGTACTGTGCCAACTATGTAACTTTTAAGGAATAAAGAAAATTCTTGAATATTAAAGGCAGAGTAGGTAAGAAAAATAATCTACAATTAAATAGAAGTTATTTATGTGATTGATTATGCTCCTTGATAATTTAACGGCACATTTATGACAGAAATGAATTAATAAAAAATATTGCTACTGATGCTACATTCAATAGGAATTAAAATAATTATTTTGTATAACATAACCAATATTAGTACGTGTTTAATAAAGAAAATGGAACGTTTTCTTGAAAAGTGTGAAGATTTTGAAATTCATTATACGAATCCAAATAAGAAATAATATAATTATGATTATCTGGAGGAGTCAAGGTAGCTAATTGCATAAATGTTCTATCGCAGTTAATTTCAGAACAGTTAAGAATAAGATTCGGTTCTAAGTGTCTATCATCTGTTCTTCGTCTTCTTGGTCCACGTTTTTTACCCGAATCAATAAAAATACATTCAAAGTTACGTTCCGCACAATGTTCACAAGTTGCTTTTCCGGTGCATTTTATGTGCTTACGTTGGCAATTAGTACATGCCTTAGTCACGTTAGTTCTTCGTTGTTTGCATGAAGGCATGGTTAATCGGTGTATTTTATAAACAGAATAATATATGACAAAAAAATAATAAAATAATTGTAATTAGATATTACAAATAATGAAAAATTTTATTTAATACAGTTATAGAATAAAAGATAGAACATAAAAAGCTCTTATATTTATACATAAAAGAAAAAAGCTCGATATTTATATTTATAAATCAAAAGAAAAAAACATTGATATTTACAGAATCTACAGAATTTACGGAACATACTCTGTTATTACAGCGCGGAGATAGATGCAAGATATAAAATGGATTATCGCTTTTGCGATATCTATCATAATTATCATATCAGTTGCACGCCATCTATTTCATTCAAAGATACAAACTTATCACTTTTTACGTCCTATATAAAAGTTACGTAAAACGGTTTATAAAATGATCCGTAAATAGTGACATGAATAAGTCTGCATCTATAATTTTATGATAGATAACAAATCATTGTTCATTTATCTTATCTTAAATAACTCGGAAGAATTTTACACATTTAACTAGATTGCAAGAACAGTGTGTAACATAAAAATCGAGTTCAAATAATAGATAAGATTCAGACTAATAAAACTATAGCTAAGGTTAAATTCAGAAAAGGAGTAGAAATTAGTATCATCGGTAATCTATTATCGACTTTTAAAAAGCTAATTATTCATTTTTTATTTATTTTTTTTCTGATTTTGAGATTGGGTGTAGCTCGCACTGATACTGATTAGATAATCAATGTAACCTTTTAGTTTCTCCCAAAGATGGAAAGTAAAGTAACGCGGGGTAACTTAAAGTAGCTAGTCATTTAAGTCATTTAACAACTGATTAGATAATCAACATGTGAATTTAGTTTCTCCCAAAGGTGGAAAAAAAGTTGTGCGGGGGAACCATGAACAAACTCCAAATTTAGCAATGTGCATTTCACAAACTGCGTCGTTTTATTGTGTTATTAATAAAACTTCCCGTTAACTCCCGATAACTCCCTACGAATCATGGCGAATGCGGTAATTTGTCAAAGGGGTCGCTACTCCACGGAACGTGTTCATTTTTGCCATACATAATTAATGATCATAATAAAATCAAATCAGATTAAAAAATTGTCAAATCTCCGAATCCGAAAATAAAAGTTTTTTGGAACGCATTTTTTATTTTTTAGGTTAGGTGTTAAGATTATATATTAGTTTTAAAGGTTATAGAAGCTAGACTTAATTTAAATTACGATCTGCGACAATAAATAATAATAATTAACATGTTGATAATAAAAATAAAATATAAATAGCTGTTAAGTGTAGAAAACAAGTTAAAGACATAGAGATAAATAGACAAGTCGGACAATTGGTCAGAAAATTCTAATAGTAAGTCGGACGACGAGACAGTAATATTCTAATATTAAATAAGTGTTCTTGAAATGCATATAACTTTTGCATAATATTTAACGATAATAAAGTTTAATAATTACTAGTTGGCCGAATCAAAGTGGATGGATATTTAAATAATATTCGCAACTTGATAAAGTTTATTATGTAATTCAAATTTATTTCATTAATTTATTAATAAAAATATATTAAGTGAGTTTGTCATTTCTATTTACAACCATTTTACAACAGTGCATCTTTTTTTATCCCTGGCTTGGAAATATTTGCAATTAATTGTGTATTCAAAGAAATCGAACAACTAATTTTGTCTTGGATCCTCGTTACACTATAAGTTTTAATAAAAAATAAAAAATATGATGATGGCCACATCTTTCAGCCTTTACTCATATAACAACTATTTCAACTATTCAATCAATAATTTCTTTATTTGGTACAACAACCCCTTTACAGAAACTTTGATTTTTCAAAAATATAATCAGCATATATCTAACATATGATAATAATTCATAGTAAGTTCTGTTAACTTTCTTGTAAGAAACTTATTTTATATTATAGACATATTAAAAATAATTTGTTCATTACCCCGGGTGAACCCCTCACAATTTTTTTTAAAAACCCACTTTACCTTGGATATTGGCAGGTTAGGAGTAGAAAATATTGGATGCAAAATTGAACAAGGAATCTTTTTTGTTAGAACCCAAAGAGTGTTTCATAAGCAAAATATTGAAATGTAAGCGATTTTTTTCTAAAAAAAATTCTTTATTTAGCTACATAAAGACCATTGGGGTTAAATTTTACATATTATTTTTATTATATGATTATTAAATTATTAAAAGATAATAATTTTTATTTTCTTATATCTTTATGATTTTATTATTAGATTAATAATGTATTATTTTATATATTATATCTTTATAATAAACATATGATTAGTAATGAAATTATAAGAGAGTTAACAGAAAGAAAAAAAAATGCAATACTGTAATTATTTTATGTTTAATATTATTCATAATATATTTATTATATACTAATTTAGATCATATAATAATATTATTATTGAAATATAATAGATATAATATAAATATATTTAGCAAAAAACATAGGTTTTTGTAAAGCCAATATCGACGAAGACTTAAAAACTAATTGATTATGAACTGACGATTTTCCGCGCTTAACTGACTTTCTGACTTTATTTATTTATTTATTTTTTTTTTATTAATTTTTGACGGTGATATCTTGATAAATAAAGAATAATAAAAATCGCTCAAGTACCAATTACGATCTTATTTTAATTGATTTTTATATAAATATAATTATAACTGAGCACTATAGTGATCACTAGCTAATCACATAGAAAATGAGGGTTGGCAACGCCTTATACAGTAACGCCTTGTATAGCCAATTCGTTAATATCTTAACAAATACTATGATATCCAAATTTCCAGCAAATTTGTATGAATAGGTATTGCTCGAGTGATTATGTCCAATTGTCTAGTGATTTCAAATCTGTCCTTACAGGTATTTTTTTGAAATATTGTGTTGTGTATATCTGTTCAGAATATTTCTTAATTGTAGAGAAAGTAATAAATTTTTTAAATCTTAAATTGCTCTAAATGATTTATCATAATAAATAACATTAGCTTCTTTAAGATCATATGATCCAAGGAAAAAAAAAGTGAACTATGTCGTTTTCTTTTAGCAAAAGCTATGATTCATCAAATCTTACTACAATCATTTTTAGTATATATAAAAAACTGACATTTCAAATTATTGGCCCAAGACTTTGTCGAATGCTTATAAACAAATTATTATTCACATTTCCAGGATTGTTATTGATTTTATTTTGAATCTAACAAGCTTTTTATTCAGCTTTCCAAATACAAACGAAGTTATTGAATAAAGTATCTAGGATTTATAGCTTTATTAGCAATGATAACCCTATCTATCGATAGGTAGATTAATAAAGTTGGATCAAATTTGATCGCATAGAAAAGATCGTTTTCATGACCGTATTTAGAAATAACCCATTTGATTTTCGCTTGTTGACGATTGAAATTTTTTACCAATTTCTACAAGTCATCATTAAATTTAAGGTAACTCTACAAATTGAAAGAAAATGAAACTTACATAGTAAACCATACTTTCAATATGGAATAACAGTAGATTTATTTTCTATTTGACCTTAAATTTTTAAATGTTTATTGGATCCTTATCCAAACAACTTTCATAAATTTTAAAAATACAAACGATGTTTAAAAAAATCAACTTTTACTTATTTAGTATATAGTCTTGTAAACTGTGTGAACTAAATCGAAAACACAATTAATTAAGCCCATGGGAGTGGCAATGATGATGATAACATTACCCAAAAGCTCCTCAATATGAGATAAATTCTTAATTAGGATGAATAAGATGTTGATGTTGTTATAAGTCATGTTTGTCCTTAATCTCTCTGCGAAGTTGTATTTGGAATTCAAAAAAATTCTCGCTCGTGATATCCAAAGAATATAGGATGCAGTTGTCCTTTCTCGGTTGCATATACGAGACTATGTATTAGATAGAATTTTTAAATCTTTAGAGATGGAGGTTAATAGTGCCAAGAGCATACTCTTTTATATAAATCAATTGACAATTTCTCAGCGATCAGTGATACGTATCATGGTTCATCAATTCATCCAAGCACGAGTTGCATTCATCAGAACCACCTTTAAGCCCCAGCAATATACAAAACGCTCAGAATTAGAAGGATACCATTGCACCACAAATCCTTATTACAGTGATGTAGAAAAAACCTCAGCAAAGCTTAAAGACGAGATCGACTTAAAGGAGTCGTTGATTGCAAAGTTAAGTCAAGAACTACAACAAATAAAGGTTCAAATGGTACAACAACAACAAGAGCTTGAAAACTCGAAAAAGCTTGCTGAGCAGATCGAGAATAATAGTAAAAATTTTAAATGAAAAAGAACAATTAAAAGATCATTTCAAGTCTGAACATAAGCATACGGAAAACGAATTAGAGCGAATTAGACAAGAGGTTGAATCTGCCAGAATCGAAGCTGTTATTTATCAAGCTCAACTTGGAAGCGCCACTAATATTCGTTGGAGTGATGACACCCTTAACTATCCTATTCAGCTGACAAAGGAAATTGAAAAATTATGCCGAAAGATTGACGATTTTGCTAAAGTTAAAGGGAAATGCTACGCTATAAATGAAAAGTCAGCATTATGTTTATTAGAAAAATACGAAAGCAAAACTTGCACGGTTGATAAAGGCTTCAAATTATTGTTAAGTTTTGCACTTCAAAGAATGGTGCTTGAACTGATTTTTAATGCCGCAGATAAATTATATAAATCCTCTGAATGGTTAAAATATTATACCGATGATCATCTCTACTGAAGAATTAATAAAGTTGTTACAAAGCGTGATGGCCAAGATATTATCGCCGCAATGACGCCCATCAAAATTCGACAACAAATCTTGCGTCTCGCGGTTTTTCCAATATTAATCACCCCTTTATACAAAAGCTAAGTGATGAACTAATTTACAGAATGGATCAATATCGTATAATTGAAGATGACAATATAAAGAAAGCTGAAGTAGACCATTTAATTCGTTTTGGTATTCAACTTTGGTTTAATTTGAAAGTACAAGAACCGTCTCCAAAAATTAAATGGTATAATGCAGGTGATCAAATAAAGATGCATATTATGGAGGGTCATTGGGATAATAGCGAAATAAATAATATTGAGGTAGATTTCTGTAGTTTTCCTTCTATAATTTCAGGAGAACAAGTGTTTTGTAAAGGGCATGTGGTTGTCCGTCCTCGGCAAAATAAGTTTACAAAAATTTTACAGCAAATTTTTTAGGGTAATCAAAATAGAAAATTTATTCACTGTTAAAGTATAATTAGAGATTTCACTATTTGCATTCGATGTATTTAGAATTTTATAAGGATCAGAAATATTTAATAAAACAAATTATTTTAAGATTACCTTTCCAAAGAAAAAATTAGATACGGAATTAAGAGCGTTCACTATGTTTTTACGTTAATTTACGTACATGTCCCGGATATGTCCCGGACAAAGTTAAAAATTAGTGGGATAATGTCCGTGTACAATGCTCTGCTGGACATCACTGCGGACTTGGGACATGGGACATTGTCCGGGACTGTCCGGTAAAATTGGTGGGACAATGTCCGTGTACAACACTACGTATACGTGAGTATAAATACAAATATGTTTATCCGATATAAAACCGTGTATATAAAAAACCCTAATAAAACGTCACTAAATCTGATATGTAATAGACCTATGTAATACAATATGATCCGGCATTAAGCAATATTAGCCAACAAAGTCTATAGCTAAAAATTATCTGCTTAATTAATGAATGATTTGTGACTTCGTTTGTATAATTTTGGTTTTTCTGTTACAGTAAAATATAAATAAATATGCATGCAGACAGACGGAGAACTTTTAAAATTCACGCTTTTTGATAAATAATATGAGTTAATCAATTTTTNTAGAGATGTGCGAATGCATGTTTTTTTGATCTTGCATTGCATAATGCAGCATTATGCTGCATGATGCATTATGCTATTCTGCATAATATATAAAAAATAGCCAAAAAAATATTATCATGCGAATTTAAAAATACAAATTATAAATAATGATATAAATGATTTAAATTATATTTTTAAAGTACAAAATAAGATTAGAATTAATAGTACAAAAGAAAATGTAGTAAAACTACTGCAAGGCTGTAGAACTACCACCATGAGAGTACTATGATATAAAGACCAGGAGCGGGTCAAAATCCTGACAAACAGAATCCTGACAGGTCATAATCCCGACAAAAAAATCCCGACAATAAAAATCCCGACAATCCCGACAACAAAAAAATCATTAAATTTAAATTTATTTAAGTTGGGTTAGGGTTAGGTGAGTGCCTAGGATAGGGTTAGGGTGAGCGCCTGGGCTAGGGTTGATTTTATAGTAAAGTTGCTCAAGGAAAGCTTTTTTTGATTGTCGGGATTTTTGATTGTCAGGATTTTTTTTGTCGGGATTATGACCTGTCAGGATTTTGGACCACTATAAGAATGTGTAGGTCTAATACAATGCCGTAAGACTGCCATAGAGCCCCAGAACACCAAAAAATATTAGATTGGTAGTGATGAAAATAAACAAACCAAGTAGTAATACAAGTATTCACTATAACATATATACACAAAATAATAATTTTATTACTATAGTTAAAAATTTTTGAATCAAATTATATAATAATTTCTATGTACATTTTGAAATTTTAGGTAGCCTGCATTGCATTATGCTGCATTATGTAGCATGCAACATTGAATACATAATGCATTTTGCACATCTCAATACGTGAGTATAAATACAAATATGTTTATCCGATATAAAACCGTGTATATAAAAAACCCTAATAAAACGTCACTAAATCTGATATGTAATAGACCTATGTAATACAATATGATCCGGCATTAAGCAATATTAGCCAACAAAGTCTATAGCTAAAAATTATCTGCTTAATTAATGAATGAGTTGTGACTTCGTTTGTATATAATTTTGGTTTTTCTGTTACAGTAAAATATAAATAAATATGCATGCAGACAGACGGAGAACTTTTAAAATTCACGCTTTTTGATAAATAATATGAGTTAATCAATTTTTTTTTTTTTAATTAAAAAATGGACTCTAAACAGCTTCATAATCTTGGATACGAATATTAATACGGTATTGGTGTTATGAAAGATGAAAAGAAGGCTTTTGAATATTATGAAAGCAGCTGAGTTAGGAAATTCGCCTGCGAGGTATGACATTATGATAATGGAGTTGGAGTAAAAATAAATTACCAGAAATCATTTGAAATATTATATGAAAGTAGCTGAATTAGGAAATTCGGCTGCGATGTATGAAGTTGGTTATTGTTATTATGAAGGAACTGGAGTAGAAAGGAATTCCAGAAGCATTTGAATAGTATAAAAGATCTGCTGATTTGGATAATGCTAATGGAATGTGTAATATTGGTTGTTGTTATGGTAGTGGACGTGGGGTTGATCAAGGTTTTAATAAAGCATTTGAATACAGTAAAAACATTGGTGTTGATGCAACATTGAATAATGTTTCTCGATATTATCAAATCGGTATCGGTACAAAGAGAGATATTCAGATGGCAAATTTTTGGTTCAGAAAATATAGAAGTACTTTGAAAACAAATAAACCTCCAGATCATATCAATCCTGAACTTAAAAGAATATTAAGATGATGAAAGATTTAGATTGATTATAATCAGTTCAGAAATATTAAAGAAAAAGGAGGATTTACAACTGTATATTTTGTACGTTGGTTCGATAGAATTAATAAATCATGGAATTCTTGTGCACTTAGTGATACGTGTTTCAAACGAAAATATGCAAAAATTATTCAAGAATTGAAGAATTATCCTTCTTTCTTGAATTGCTTGGGTTTATTATGGTGATTATATTATTGTTATGGATTATGCAACGAAGGTTCATTACGACAAAATCTTGTACTAGTATCACAATTGAATTGGAAAGACAAATTGAATATTATGTATGATATAGCTTTGGATCTTGAATCGATTCATTCGCAGAAACTCATTCACAGAGATTTACACAGCGGAAATATTTTGCAAACTCGTTAACATAACGCATATATTACTGATCATGGACTTCCTAGAAAAGAAAAGTTTGTGGAATTCTGCCTTATATAGCACCTGAGATTTTGATGCGTCAACCGTATATTCAGGCGTCAGATATTTACAGCTTTGGAATTATCACGACTGAGATTTCAACCGGATAAAGAGCATTTGATGGAATTCCATTTAATGATAATCTTGTGTCAGGATTTATTGGTGGATCAAAACCTAAATGCTTAGGACCTGTTTTATATCAACCTAGTTATGAAATGTATGGATAAAGATTTTAATAAACGACCTACAGCAATTGAAATTATCACATTAGCTAGATGAAAAAGATCAGGATGATAACGATATCAACCCACAAATTTTAGAAGCTAATAAGACTAATCTAGAATCAATTAAACAAATACATTCGCAAGACATATTTTCTAGCAAGCTATATGATACAAATAAATTTTCTGAATATATTAGTAAACAAGTTAGTGAAACAGAAATCCTCTCGAGCAAGTTCTCAAATTTATATTTTAAATTAAATTATATAAAATATGTATTTATGTAACATGCACTTAAAAGGTACTATCATTGTAAATTTTCTCTTAGTTATCAAAAATTATGTAATATCTAATCCCATTATCGCAGATACATATATATATGTTTTTACATAATCTAAAAATTTAAATTATTACTATACTATTCTTATCATTTATATTTGTTTTGAAAATAAGGAATCTTAAAACCAAATTCATTTTATTTTATTTATTATTTATTTATTTTTTTTTTTGCATTGAAGCTTTGTCTCAAATATTCTTTGAAATCTTTTGCTTTTGCTAATATTGTAATTATCAACTATATTTAATATAAACAAACGAATTAATCTAATATATCATTGAATTAAATGCTGACATAATGCCACAATTATGACAAGTTACGGTAATATATAGTGCAATTTCTGACACAGCTCAATTTCAAGCTCGCTATTTATAGTTACACCATTCCACAACTGCGAATCAATTTTATTAATATAAAGTTATAGAGTTACAATAATTTTAAAAAAAAAGAAATGAAAGAGATATGTAACATTTTCAGTTTTGTCTTGAATTCAAAGGAAGATGTTTATTAACTTCTTTTAAAATGAGCTCATGACTATAATCATGCATTTCAAAAGTGAACATTTCAATGATTCTTTCCTTTGCTTCTTGAGAGGATAAAATATAGTCAAGTGAGGATGTTCTATCAGTTCGGGTATTTGTCAAAAAAATCCGTTTTAGGATTATATTACCAATTAAACCGCTCAAAAAAGTTGTTAAGGAATTCATTTGTATGCTTGAACCCATATAACTGGCTTGAAAAAAACCACCTGCAAGGAATATACATATTGATACGAAAAATATTATCCGAAAACAAAATCGCTGTGCGGTGGCAATCTTGGTATATTCTGCAT